>JAWZYU010000017.1:73903726-74381226 GCA_038380435.1 Ryuthela nishihirai
GAAGAACGCATATCGTCTCTGGCGCATATGGGAACCTCAGCCCCGGAGCCAGATCCTTTACATCGCACCACTTGTCTTTAGGCAGCGGCAGATGCCAAACTGTGTTCCCCAAAACCATTCTTTTATATGATGCAAGAATCCATCCCATATTGAAGAGTCGCATTACCTACATAGCTCTAATGGCAATTTGGTTCTTCCAATGTGCTATCTGACGTATCGTATCAGGTGCACATGGACAAAGTAAATGGGTTACATTCACTACAACGTACTTACAAACCGGTTACCATCCTTATTCGTTATTAAAGCTGAGATATTTTGCTGAAAAAACTATCGATCCGATACAAAACCTAAGCAACTGTTTCCGTCGTGTTACTACAAGTGAACTATTTAAACAGAAGATCCGTTGTTTGAATTCGGTAAATGGGTGTATGAATTTTTCATCCTTGCACATAGTACTGGCACATACTTTTGTTTTTAAGATCCCTAATAAAAAATGGTCGATCGTCAATAATCACCAGACGATCGTCACATAATCAGAGGGAGAAAGTGGCAGATAATGAATGTAGAATGCCTCTCACGACGGGGACATTTGAGGTTGGATTTTCAAGAGGCGTCCCCCCTCCCTCCTTTTAATCCTTATCCACATCTTTATTATCACGTCCCATGAAGTCTAAATCATTCCTTTCTGATTCATGGCATTACCACAGAATTAAGTAGAAAGCTCTATTGCATTTTTCTAACCCCTCCCCGGCTACTGGTGAATTGAGCTTGTCCCCTTAACTATTAAAAGAGATGATGAAAATTTCGAAAGAATTGGAATTCGAAAGAATTGGCATGGGAATGATGAATACACTAAAAGGAAATCGTCGTCAAAGTATCAACAAACATTAAAAAAACAAAAAAAATAATGCCAATCTTAAAAACAAAGCTAAATGTCAATTTTGAAAACACAAACAAATTCTAATTTCAAAACCAAAAATCAATGCTAATCTCAAAAATTTTAAAGCATGAATAAATGTCAATTTTAAAAACAGAAATAAATGTCAATCTTAAAAACAGAAATAAACATCAATGTTAAAAACAGAAAGAAAAGTCAATCTTAAAAACAGAAACGTCAATCTTAAGAACAGAAATAAACATCAATGTTAAAAACAGAAATAAAAGTCAATCTTAAAAAGAGAAATAAACGTCAATCTCAAAAACGGAAGTAAACGTCAATCTTAAAAACAGAAACAAACGTCAATCTTAAAAACAGAAACAAACATCAATCTTAAAAACAGAAATAAACGTCAATCTTGAAAACAGAAATAAACGTCAATCTTAAAAACAGAAATAAACATCAATGTTAAAAACAGAAATAAAAGTCAATCTTAAAAAGAGAAATAAACGTCGATCTTAAAAACAGAAGTAAACGACAATCTTAAAAACAGAAACAAACGTCATTCTTAAAAACAGAAATATACATCAATCTTAAAAACAGAAATAAACGTCAATCTTAAAAACAGAAATAAACATCAATCTTAAAAACAGAAACAAACGTCAATATTAAAAACAGAAATAAACGTCAATCTTAAAAACAGAAGTAAACGACAATCTGAAGAACAGAAATAAACGTCATTCTTAAAAACAGAAATAAACATCAATCTTAAAAACAGAAATAATCGTCAATCTTAGAAACAGAAATAAACGTCAATCTTAAAAACTGAATTAAACGTCAATCTTAAAAACAGAAATAAACGTCAATCTTGAAAACAGGAATAAACGTCAATATCAAAGAACTAACTCAATCAATACTTAATGTTAATCTTAAAGGTTAACTCAAACCAAACTTAATGACAACTTAAAAAAAAATAAAAAAAACTGAGATTAAATTTTACTGTCAATCTAAAAAATAACTCAGAAGAATGCCAATCGAAAAAATTTTACCTGGGCACTTACCACTAAGCTCGTTTTCTCTTCTTGTCTCCAGCATCTTTTCAGAAACGTTTCCTTAATCTCAGATGGTCTTCTTCTGTCTTTCTCTTCCTGCTGCTGGAAGAATGCAGAGCATCGGAAATGCGAAGTTTTCTGAAGGCAAAGATGAAGAGAAAAGGGACGAAACGGTGGCCGTCATCTTCACCAGAAATCCCTAGCATTTGAATGCGATGATCCGGCTTCACAATGAATTCCTCTTCACGTTCTCTGATGCTGTCGTCCATGAGAGAAGTTCGCAATTACTCCGTGATTTTCTTCTTTCTGATCTTCCATTGCTCGAATGCTGCCTGAAGAAATAAGAAAAAAAGAATCAAGTATGAGATTTCTTGAAACTATTATGACTTTGCATTACGAAATATGACAACTGTATAGCTCATCTATCGATAAATATTTTATTTTACGAAACTCACCTTAATGGAAGCAATTCCGAAAACACATCATGAGGAAGAGCATCCTTATTCTCGATCATCTTCTTTAAGTTTCTTCTCTTTTTTTGAAGTCGAAAGAGAAAAAGAGAAACAATATGCGATATTTTTGTTTTAATAACTACAGATTTTGTTCTAGTCTAACAATAAAACTAATTAAGATAAAAAATACAAATGAAGGAATTGCACAATTTTTTCTGCAAACAAATTAAAACGTCATCTGCATGCACTCGTGACCTCCTGCAGAAAAAAAAGCGAGTGGGAAATGATGGCGTTATTTTAACGGATGGACAAGTTCATAGCAGACAAAAATTCGACCTATTTAATAACATATCTAATCTATTGGTGACATAATGGGCATCATAAAGTCTGTACTCGGGAACGGCCTGACTAATGCTTAAGAGAGAGTCAACTTGGCTCTAGGCCAGAACATATGAAGGGGAACAAATCGCGCACTAAATTCAGAAAAGAGATGTGAAACTACTCACTCAATCCACTCCACCTTGAGATCTTCAAAATCTTCAAACTTATCTCTTAAAGACATTTTATTCAACTTTTGTGCATACTGTATCACATTAATCACCTTAAGATACTTCGTAAGAAATTATAAACATTCCAAACGTCATCGATGACGAAACGCCAGCTGATTGACTGAGATCATAACTCATTATTAATCGTTTCATCAGTTTCAGACTGAACGTAACAATGAACATAAACATTCCTATCATAAAATTGTTTGCAACAATAAAAGGAATCATCGAAATGATGCCACTACAGTCTTTGCTGATGTGTCGTCATCCTCACAGATCTCTTTCTGCCGTATGATGATGAATAGTTCCTGTCAGAACACCTGCTTGAGAGACCATTTTAACATCACTTGAAGACATTAACTTAGACAAAATATTCAAATTGTGAAAGATTTCATGTTGTAGAAGGACCTGATTTACAGTTCATGCCTCTAGACACCAGACAGTAGTAATCCCAATTATATTTCGTTTATTTTTTATTTTTATATACAAGATTTGTTTTATTTTCACAACCAATGAAAGAGGAAATAATGTAATCTAAATGAATGTAAGAATACAGCTTTGAAATTAAACACTCTAAACATTAACTAATTATTTGAAAATTTATGAAATGTTTGAAAGCTTATTTTGTCTGCAATGAACCTATCCATCCGTTAAAATAACGCCATCATTTCCCACTCGCTTTTTTTTCTGCAGGAGGTCACGAGTGCATGCAGATGACGTTTTAATTTGTTTGCAGAAAAAATTGTGCAAATCAAGTATGAGATTTCTTGAAACTATTATGACTTTGCATTACGAAATATATGACAACTGTATAGCTCATCTATCGATAAATAACTTATTTTACGAAACTCATCTTAATGGAAGCCAATTCCGAAATCACATCATGAGGAAGAGCATCCTTATTCTCGATCATCTTCTTTAAGTTTCTTCTCTTTTTTTGAAGTCGAAAGAGAAAAAGAGAAACAATATGCGATATTTTTGTTTTAATAACTACAGATTTTGTTCCAGTCTAACAATAAAACTAATTAAGATAAAAAATACAAATGAACGAATTGCACAATTTTTTCTGCAAACAAATTAAAACGTCATCTGCATGCACTCGTGACCTCCTGCAGAAAAAAAAGCGAGTGGGAAATGATGGCGTTATTTTAACGGATGGATAAGTTCATAGCAGATAAAATAAGCTTTCAAACATTTCATAAATTTTCAAATAATTAGTTAATGTTTAGAGTGTTTAATTTCAAAGCTGTATTCTTACATTCATTTAGATTACATTATTTCCTCTTTCATTGGTTGTGAAAATAAAACAAATCTTGTATGTAAGAAATAAAAAATAAACGAAATATAATTGGGATTACTACTGTCTGGTGTCTAGAGGCGTGAACTGTAAATCAGGTCCTTCTACAACATGAAATCTTTCACAATTTGAATATTTTGTCTAAGTTAATGTCTTCAAGTGATGTTAAAATGGTCTCTCAAGCAGGTGTTCTGACAGGAACTTTTCATCATCATACGGCAGAAAGAGATCTGTGAGGATGACGACACATCAGCAAAGACTGTAGTGGCATCATTTCGATGATTCCTTTTATTGTTGCAAACAATTTTATGATAGGAATGTTTATGTTCATTGTTACGTTCAGTCTGAAACTGATGAAACGATTAACAATGAGTTATGATCTCAGTCAATCAGCTGGCGTTTCGTCATCGATGACGTTTGGAATGTTTGTAATTTCTTACGAAGTATCTTAAGGTGATTGATGTGATATAGTATGCACAAAAATTGAATAAAATGTCTTTAAGAGATAAGTTTGAAGATTTTGAAGATCTAAAGGTGGAGTGGATTGAGTGAGTAGTTTCACATTTCTTTTCTGAATTTAGTGCGCGATTTGTTCCCCTTCATATGTTCTGGCCTCGAGCCAAGTTGACTCTCTCTTAAGTATTAGTCAGGCCGTTCCCGAGTACAGACTTTATGATGCCCATTATGCCACCAATAGATTAGATATGTTATTAAATAGGTCGAATTTTTGTCTGCTATGTACTTATCCATCTGTTAAAATAACGCCATCATTTCCCACTCGCTTTTTTTCCTGCAGGAGGTCACGAGTGCATGCAGATGACGTTTTAATTTGTTTGCAGAAAAAATTGTGCAAATCCTTCATTTGTATTTTTTATCTTAATTAGTTTTATTGTTAGACTAAAACAAAATCTGTAGTTATTAAAACAAAAATATCGCATATTGTTTCTCTTTTTCTCTTTCGACTTCAAAAAAAGAGAAGAAACTTAAAGAAGATGATCGAGAATAAGGTTGCTCTTCCTCATGATGTAATTTCGGAATTGGCTTCCATTAAAGGTGAGTTTCGTAAAAAAAATTATTTATCGATAGATGAGCTATACAGTTGTCATATTTCGTAATGCAAAGTCATAACAGTTTCAAGAAATCTCATACTTGATTCTTTTTTTTATTTCTTCAGGCAGCATTCGAGCAATGGAAGATCAGAAAGAAAAAAATCACGGAGTAATTGCGAACTTCTCTCATGGACGACAGCATCAGAGAACGTGAAGAGGAATTCATTGTGAAGCCGGATTATCGCATTCAAATGCTAGGAATTTCTGGCGAAGATGACGGCCACCGTTTCGACCCTTTTCTCTTCATCTTTGACTTCAGAAAACTTCGCATTTTTGAATGCTCTGCCTCCTTCCAGCAGCAGGAAGAGAAAGACAGAAGAAGACCATCTGAGATTAAGGAAACGTTCCTGAAAAGATGCTGGAGACAAGAAGAGAAAACGAGCTTAGTGGTAAGTGCCCAGGTAAAATTTTTTCGATTGGCATTCTTCTGAGTTATTTTTTAGATTGACAGTAATATTTCATCTAAGTTTTTTTTATTTTTTTTTTTAAAGTTGTCATTAAGTTTGGTTTGAGTTAACCTTTAAGATTAACATTAAGTATTGATTGAGTTAGTTCTTTGATATTGATGTTTATTCCTGTTTTCAAGATTGACGTTTATTCCTGTTTTCAAGATTGACGTTTATTCCTGTTTTCAAGATTGACGTTTATTTCTGCTTTTCAGATTAACGTTTATTTCTGTTTTTGGAATTGACGTATATTTCAGTTTTTAAGATTGACGTTTATTTCTGTTTTTAAGATTGACGTTTATTTCTGTTTCTAAGATTGACGATTATTTCTGTTTTTAAGATTGACGTTTATTTCTGTTTTTAAGAATGACGTTTATTTCTGTTCTTCAGATTGTCGTTTACTTCTGTTTTTAAGATTGACGTTTATTTCTGTTTTTAAGATTGACGTTTTTTTCTGTTTTTAAGATTGATGTTTATTTCTGCTTTTAAGATTGATGTTTATTTCTGTTTTTAAGATTGTCGTTTACTTCTGTTTTCAAGATTGTCGTTTACTTCTGTTTTTAACATTGACGTTTATTTTTGTTTTTAAGATTGACGTTTATTTCTCTTTTTAAGATTGACTTTTATTTCTGTTTTTAACATTGATGTTTATTTCTGTTTTTAAGATTGACGTTTATTTCTGTTTTTAAGATTGACGTTTATTTCTGTTTTTCAGATTGTCGTTTATTTCAGTTTTCAAGATTGACGATTATTTCTGTTTTTAAAAATTACGTTTGTTTCTGTTTTTAAGATTGATGTTTATTTCTGTTTTTAAGATTGACGTATATTTCTGTTTTTACGAATGACGTTTATTTCTGCTTTTCAGATTGTCGTTTACTTCTGTTTTTAAGATTGACCTTTATTTCTGTTTTTAAGAATGACGTTTGTTTCTGTTTTAAAGATTGAGTTTATTTCTGCATTTAAGATTGACGCATATTTCTGTTTTTAAGAATGACGTTTATTTCTGTTCTTGAGATTGTCGTTTACTTCTGTTTTTAAGATTGACGTTTATTTCTGTTTTTAAGAAAGACGTTTGTTTCTGTTTTTAAGATTGACGTATATTTCTGTTTTTACGAATGACGTTTATTTCTGTTTTTCAGATTGTCGTTTACTTCTGTTTTTAAGATTGACCTTTATTTCTGTTTTTAAGAATGACGTTTGTTTCTGTTTTAAAGATTGACGTTTATTTCTGTTTTTAAGATTGACGTTTATTTCTGTTTTTAAGAATGACGTTTATTTCTGTTCTTGAGAATGTCGTTAACTTCTGTTTTTAAGATTGACGTTCATTTCTGTTCTTGAGAATGACGTTTGTTTCTGTTTTTAAGATTGACGTTTATTTCTGTTTTTAAGAATGACGTTTGTTTCTGTTTTTAAGATTGACGTTTATTTCTGTTTTTAAGATTGACGTATATTTCTGTTTTTAAGAATGACGTTTATTTCTGTTTTTCAGATTGTCGTTTATTTCTGTTTTTAAGATTGACGAATATTTCAGTTTTTAAGATTGACGTTTATTTCTGTTTTTAAGATTGACGTTTATTTCTGTTTTTCAGATTGTCGTTTATTGCTGTTTTTAAGATTGACGTTTATTTCTGTTTTTAAGAATGACGTTTGTTTGTGTTTTTAAGATTGATGATTATTTCTGTTTTTAAGATTGAAGTTTATTACTGTTTTTAAGAATGACGTTTATTTCTGTTCTCAGATTGATGATAATTGCTGTTTTTAAGATTGACGTTTATTTCTGTTTTTAAGATTGACGTTTGTTTCTGTTTTTAAGATTGATGTTTATTTCTGTTTTTAAGATTGGTGTATATTTCTGTTTTGAACATTGATGTTTATTTCTGTTTTTTAAGATTGACGTTTATTGCTGTTTTTAAGATTGACGTTTATTTCTGTTTTTCAGATTGTTGTTTACTTCAATTTTTAAGAGTGACGTTTATTTCTGATTTGAAGAATGACGTTTGTTTCTGTTTTTAAGATTGACGTATATTTCTGTTTTTAAGAATGACGTTTATTTCTGTCTTTCAGATTGTCGTTTACTTCTGTTTTTAAGATTGACGTTTTTTTCTGTTTTTAAGATTGACGTTTTTTTCTGTTTTTAAGAATGACGTTTGTTTCTGTTTTTAAGATTGACGTTTATTTCTGTTTCTAAGAATGACGTTTGTTTCTGTTTTTAAGATTGACGTTTATTTCTGTTTTTAAGATTGACGTTTATTTCTGTTTTTAAGATTGACGTTTGTTTCTGTTTTTAAGATTGACGTTTATTTCTGTTTTTCAGATTGTCGTTTATTTCTGTTTTTAAGATTGACGAATATTTCAGTTTTTAAGATTGACGTTTATTTCTGTTTTTCAGATTGTCGTTTACTTCTGTTTTTAAGATTGACGTTTATTTCTGTTTTTAAGAATGACGTTTGTTTGTGTTTTTAAGATTGACGATTATTTCTGTTTTTAAGATTGACGTTTATTTCTGTTTTTAAGAATGACGTTTATTTCTGTTTTTAAGATTGACGTTTGTTTCTGTTTTTAAGATTGATGTTTATTTCTGATTTTAAGAATGACGTTTGTTTCTGTTTTTAAGATTGACGTATATTTCTGTTTTTAAGATTGACGTTTGTTTCTGTTTTTAAGATTGACGTTTATTTCTGTTTTTAAGATTGACGTTTATTTCTGTTTTTAAGATTGACGTTTGTTTCTGTTTTTAAGATTGACGTTTATTTCTGTTTTTCAGATTGTCGTTTATTTCTGTTTTTAAGATTGACGAATATTTCAGTTTTTAAGATTGACGTTTATTTCTGTTTTTCAGATTGTCGTTTACTTCTGTTTTTAAGATTGACGTTTATTTCTGTTTTTAAGAATGACGTTTGTTTGTGTTTTTAAGATTGACGATTATTTCTGTTTTTAAGATTGACGTTTATTTCTGTTTTTAAGAATGACGTTTATTTCTGTTTTTAAGATTGACGTTTGTTTCTGTTTTTAAGATTGATGTTTATTTCTGTTTTTATGATTGATGTTTATTTCTGTTTTTAACATTGATGTTTATTTCTGTTTTTAAGATTGACGTTTATTTCTGTTTTTAAGATTGACGTTTATTTCTGTTTTTCAGATTGTCGTTTATTTCTGTTTTTAAGATTGACGTTTATTTCTGTTTTTAAGAATGACGTTTATTTCTGTTTTTAAGATTGACGTTTGTCTCTGTTTTTAAGATTGATGTTTATTTCTGTTTTTAAGATTGACGTTTATTTCTGTTTTTAAGATTGACGTTTATTTCTGTTTTTCAGATTGTCGTTTATTTCAGTTTTCAAGATTGACGATTATTTCTGTTTTTAAAAATTACGTTTGTTTCTGGTTTTAAGATTGATGTTTATTTCTCTTTTTAAGATTGACGTATATTTCTGTTTTTACGAATGACATTTATTTCTGTTTTTCAGATTGTCGTTTACTTCTGTTTTTAAGATTGACCTTTATTTCTGTTTCTAAGAATGACGTTTGTTTCTGTTTTAAAGATTGTGTTTATTTCTGTTTTTAAGATTGACGTATATTTCTGTTTTTAAGAATGACGTTTATTTCTGTTTTTCAGATTGTCGTTTACTTCTGTTTTTAAGATTGACGTTTATTTCTGTTTTTAAGAATGACGTTTATTTCTGTTCTTGAGATTGTCGTTTATTTCTGTTTTTAAGATTGACGTTTATTTCTGTTTTTAAGAATGACGTTTGTTTCTGTTTTTAAGATTGACGTATATTTCTGTTTTTACGAATGACGTTTATTTCTGTTTTTCAGATTGTCGTTTACTTCTGTTTTTAAGATTGATTTTTATTTCTGTTTTTAAGAATGACGTTTGTTTCCGTTTTAAAGATTGACGTTTATTTCTGTTTTTAAGATTGATGTATATTTCTGTTTTTAAGAATGACGTTTATTTCTGTTTTTCAGATTGTCGTTTACTTCTGTTTTTAAGATTGACGTTTATTTCTGTTTTTAAGAATGACGTTTATTTCTGTTCTTGAGAATGTCGTTTACTTCTGTTTTTAAGATTGACGTTCATTTCTGTTCTTGAGAATGACGTTTGTTTCTGTTTCTAAGATTGACGTTTATTTCTGTTTTTAAGAATGACGTTTGTTTCTGTTTTTAAGATTGACGTTTATTTCTGTTTTTAAGATTGACGTATATTTCTGTTTTTAAGAATGACGTTTATTTCAGTTTTTCAGATTGTCGTTTATTTCTGTTTTTAAGATTGACGAATATTTCAGTTTTTAAGATTGACGTTTATTTCTGTTTTTAAGATTGACGTTTATTTCTGTTTTTCAGATTGTCGTTTACTGCTGCTTTTAAGATTGACGTTTATTTCTGTTTTTAAGAATGACGTTTGTTTGTGTTTTTAAGATTGATGATTATTTCTGTTTTTAAGATTGAAGTTTATTACTGTTTTTAAGAATGACGTTTATTTCTGTTCTCAGATTGATGATTATTGCTGTTTTTAAGATTGACGTTTATTTCTGTTTTTAAGATTGACGTTTGTTTCTGTTTTTAAGATTGATGTTTATTTCTGTTTTTAAGATTGATGTATATTTCTGTTTTTAACATTGATGTTTATTTCTGTTTTTAAGATTGACGTTTATTGCTGTTTTTAAGATTGATGTTTATTTCTGTTTTTCAGATTGTCGTTTACTTCAATTTTTAAGATTGACGTTTATTTCTGATTTTAAGAATGACGTTTGTTTCTGTTTTTAAGATTGACGTATATTTCTGTTTTTAAGAATGACGTTTATTTCTGTCTTTCAGATTGTCGTTTACTTCTGTTTTTAAGATTGACGTTTTTTTCTGTTTTTAAGATTGACGTTTTTTTCTGTTTTTAAGAATGACGTTTGTTTCTGTTTTTAAGATTGACGTTTATTTCTGTTTCTAAGAATGACGTTTGTTTCTGTTTTTAAGATTGACGTTTATTTCTGTTTTTAAGATTGACGTTTATTTCTGTTTTTAAGATTGACGTTTGTTTCTGTTTTTAAGATTGACGTTTATTTCTGTTTTTCAGATTGTCGTTTATTTCTGTTTTTAAGATTGACGAATATTTCAGTTTTTAAGATTGACGTTTATTTCTGTTTTTCAGATTGTCGTTTACTTCTGTTTTTAAGATTGACGTTTATTTCTGTTTTTAAGAATGACGTTTGTTTGTGTTTTTAAGATTGACGATTATTTCTGTTTTTAAGATTGACGTTTATTTCTGTTTTTAAGAATGACGTTTATTTCTGTTTTTAAGATTGACGTTTGTTTCTGTTTTTAAGATTGATGTTTATTTCTGTTTTTATGATT
Organism: Ryuthela nishihirai; assembly: GCA_038380435.1. Classification (NCBI taxonomy): domain Eukaryota; kingdom Metazoa; phylum Arthropoda; class Arachnida; order Araneae; family Heptathelidae; genus Ryuthela; species Ryuthela nishihirai. The sequence continues at coordinate 73,914,848 of JAWZYU010000017.1, forward strand.
GATGTTTATTTCTGTTTTTAACATTGATGTTTATTTCTGTTTTTAAGATTGACGTTTATTTCTGTTTTTAAGATTGACGTTTATTTCTGTTTTTCAGATTGTCGTTTATTTCTGTTTTTAAGATTGACGTTTATTTCTGTTTTTAAGAATGACGTTTGTTTCTGTTTTTAAGATTGACGTTTATTTCTGTTTTTAAGATTGACGTATATTTCTGTTTTTAAGAATGACGTTTATTTCTGTCTTTCAGATTGTCGTTCACTTCTGTTTTTTAAGATTGACGTTTATTTCTGTTTTTAAGATTGACGTTTTTTTTTGTTTTTAAGATTGATGTTTATTTCTGTTTTTAAGATTGACGTATATTTCTGTTTTTAAGAATGACGTTTATTTCTGTCTTTCAGATTGTCGTTTACTTCTGTTTTTAAGATTGACGTTTATTTCTGTTTTTAAGATTGACGTTTTTTTTTGTTTTTAAGATTGATGTTTATTTCTGTTTTTAAGATTGACGTTTATTTCTGTTTTTAAGATTGACGTTTGTTTCTGTTTTTAAGATTGTCGTTTACTTCTGTTTTTAAGATTGACGTTTATTTCTGTTTTTAAGATTGACGTTTGTTTCTGTTTTTAAGATTGATGTTTATTTCTGTTTTTAAGATTGATGTATATTTCTGTTTTTAACATTGATGTTTATTTCTGTTTTTAAGATTGACGTTTATTTCTGTTTTTAAGATTGACGTTTATTTCTGTTTTTCAGATTGTCATTTACTTCAATTTTTAAGATTGACGTTTATTTCTGATTTTAAGAATGACGTTTGTTTCTGTTTTTAAGATTGACGTATATTTCTGTTTTTAAGAATGACGTTTATTTCTGTCTTTCAGATTGTCGTTTACTTCTGTTTTTAAGATTGACGTTTTTTTCTGTTTTTAAGATTGACGTTTTTTTCTGTTTTTAAGAATGACGTTTGTTTCTGTTTTTAAGATTGACGTTTATTTCTGTTTCTAAGAATGACGTTTGTTTCTGTTTTTAAGATTGACGTTTATTTCTGTTTTTAAGATTGACGTTTCTTTCTGTTTTTAAGATTGACGTTTGTTTCTGTTTTTAAGATTGACGTTTATTCCTGTTTTTCAGATTTTCGTTTATTTCTGTTTTTAAGATTGACGAATATTTCAGTTTTTAAGATTGACGTTTATTTCTGTTTTTCAGATTGTCGTTTCTGTTTGTCGATTTCTGTTTTTAAGATTGACGTTTATTTCTGTTTTTGAGATTGTCGTTTACTTCTGTTTTTAAGATTGATGTTTATTTCTGATTTTACGATTGACGTTTGTTCCTGTTTTTATGATTGATGTTTATTTCTGTTTTTAAGATTGACGTTTGTTTCTGTTTTTAAGATTGACGTTTATTTCTGTTTTTAAGATTGACGTTTTGTTCTGTTGTTAAGATTGTCGTATACTTCTGTTTTTAAGATTGACGTTTATTTTTGTTTTTAAGAATAACGTTTGTTTCTGTTTTTAAGAATGACGTTTATTTCTGTTTTTGAGATTGTCGTTTACTTCTGTTTTTAAGATTGATGTTTATTTCTGATTTTACGATTGACGTTTGTTCCTGTTTTTATGATTGATGTTTGTTTCTGTTTTTAAGATTGACGTTTATTTCTGATTTTAAGAATGACGTTTATTTCTGTTTTTAAGAATGACGTTTATTTCTGTTTTTCAGATTGTCGTTTACTTCTGTTTTTAAGATTGACGTTTATTTCTGTTTTTACGATTGACGTTTGTTCCTGTTTTTAAGATTGATGTTTATTTCTGTTTTTAAGATTGACGTTTAGTTCTGTTGTTAAGATTGTCGTATACTTCTGTTTTTAAGATTGACGTTTATTTTTGTTTTTAAGAATAACGTTTGTTTCTGTTTTGAGGATTGTCGTTTACTTCTGTTTTTAAGATTGACTTTTATTTCTGTTTTTAACATTGATGTTTATTTCTGTGTTTAAGATTGACGTTTATTTCTGTTTTCAAGATTGACGTTTACTTCTGTTTTTCAGATTGACGTTTATTTCTGTTTTTAAGAATGACGTTTATTTCTGTTTTTAATATTGACGTTTGTCTCTGTTTTTAAGATTGATGTTTATTTCTGTTTTTAAGATTGACGTTTATTTCTGTTTTTAAGATTGACGTTTATTTCTGTTTTTCAGATTGTCGTTTATTTCAGTTTTCAAGATTGACGATTATTTCTGTTTTTAAAAATTACGTTTGTTTCTGGTTTTAAGATTGATGTTTATTTCTCTTTTTAAGATTGACGTATATTTCTGTTTTTACGAATGACATTTATTTCTGTTTTTCAGATTGTCGTTTACTTCTGTTTTTAAGATTGACCTTTATTTCTGTTTCTAAGAATGACGTTTGTTTCTGTTTTAAAGATTGTGTTTATTTCTGTTTTTAAGATTGACGTATATTTCTGTTTTTAAGAATGACGTTTATTTCTGTTTTTCAGATTGTCGTTTACTTCTGTTTTTAAGATTGACGTTTATTTCTGTTTTTAAGAATGACGTTTATTTCTGTTCTTGAGATTGTCGTTTATTTCTGGTTTTAAGATTGACGTTTATTTCTGTTTTTAAGAATGACGTTTGTTTCTGTTTTTAAGATTGACGTATATTTCTGTTTTTACGAATGACGTTTATTTCTGTTTTTCAGATTGTCGTTTACTTCTGTTTTTAAGATTGATTTTTATTTCTGTTTTTAAGAATGACGTTTGTTTCCGTTTTAAAGATTGACGTTTATTTCTGTTTTTAAGATTGATGTATATTTCTGTTTTTAAGAATGACGTTTATTTCTGTTTTTCAGATTGTCGTTTACTTCTGTTTTTAAGATTGACGTTTATTTCTGTTTTTAAGAATGACGTTTATTTCTGTTCTTGAGAATGTCGTTTACTTCTGTTTTTAAGATTGACGTTCATTTCTGTTCTTGAGAATGATGTTTGTTTCTGTTTCTAAGATTGACGTTTATTTCTGTTTTTAAGAATGACGTTTGTTTCTGTTTTTAAGATTGACGTTTATTTCTGTTTTTAAGATTGACGTATATTTCTGTTTTTAAGAATGACGTTTATTTCTGTTTTTCAGATTGTCGTTTATTTCTGTTTTTAAGATTGACGAATATTTCAGTTTTTAAGATTGACGTTTATTTCTGTTTTTAAGATTGACGTTTATTTCTGTTTTTCAGATTGTCGTTTACTGCTGCTTTTAAGATTGACGTTTATTTCTGTTTTTAAGAATGACGTTTGTTTGTGTTTTTAAGATTGACGATTATTTCTGTTTTTAAGATTGAAGTTTATTACTGTTTTTAAGAATGACGTTTATTTCTGTTCTCAGATTGATGATTATTGCTGTTTTTAAGATTGACGTTTATTTCTGTTTTTAAGATTGACGTTTGTTTCTGTTTTTAAGATTGATGTTTATTTCTGTTTTTAAGATTGATGTATATTTCTGTTTTTAACATTGATGTTTATTTCTGTTTTTAAGATTGACGTTTATTGCTGTTTTTAAGATTGATGTTTATTTCTGTTTTTCAGATTGTCGTTTACTTCAATTTTTAAGATTGACGTTTATTTCTGATTTTAAGAATGACGTTTGTTTCTGTTTTTAAGATTGACATATATTTCTGTTTTTAAGAATGACGTTTATTTCTGTCTTTCAGATTGTCGTTTACTTCTGTTTTTAAGATTGACGTTTTTTTCTGTTTTTAAGATTGACGTTTTTTTCTGTTTTTAAGAATGACGTTTGTTTCTGTTTTTAAGATTGACGTTTATTTCTGTTTCTAAGAATGACGTTTGTTTCTGTTTTTAAGATTGACGTTTATTTCTGTTTTTAAGATTGACGTTTATTTCTGTTTTTAAGATTGACGTTTGTTTCTGTTTTTAAGATTGACGTTTATTTCTGTTTTTCAGATTGTCGTTTATTTCTGTTTTTAAGATTGACGAATATTTCAGTTTTTAGGATTGACGTTTATTTCTGTTTTTCAGATTGTCGTTTACTTCTGTTTTTAAGATTGACGTTTATTTCTGTTTTTAAGAATGACGTTTGTTTGTGTTTTTAAGATTGACGATTATTTCTGTTTTTAAGATTGACGTTTATTTCTGTTTTTAAGAATGACGTTTATTTCTGTTTTTAAGATTGACGTTTGTTTCTGTTTTTAAGATTGATGTTTATTTCTGTTTTTATGATTGATGTTTATTTCTGTTTTTAACATTGATGTTTATTTCTGTTTTTAAGATTGACGTTTATTTCTGTTTTTAAGATTGACGTTTATTTCTGTTTTTCAGATTGTCGTTTATTTCTGTTTTTAAGATTGACGTTTATTTCTGTTTTTAAGAATGACGTTTGTTTCTGTTTTTAAGATTGACGTTTATTTCTGTTTTTAAGATTGACGTATATTTCTGTTTTTAAGAATGACGTTTATTTCTGTCTTTCAGATTGTCGTTCACTTCTGTTTTTTAAGATTGACGTTTATTTCTGTTTTTAAGATTGACGTTTTTTTTTGTTTTTAAGATTGATGTTTATTTCTGTTTTTAAGATTGACGTATATTTCTGTTTTTAAGAATGACGTTTATTTCTGTCTTTCAGATTGTCGTTTACTTCTGTTTTTAAGATTGACGTTTATTTCTGTTTTTAAGATTGACGTTTTTTTTTGTTTTTAAGATTGATGTTTATTTCTGTTTTTAAGATTGACGTTTATTTCTGTTTTTAAGATTGACGTTTGTTTCTGTTTTTAAGATTGTCGTTTACTTCTGTTTTTAAGATTGACGTTTATTTCTCTTTTTAAGAATGACGTTTGTTTGTGTTTTTAAGATTGACGATTATTTCTGTTTTTAAGATTGACATTTACTTTGTATTTTTAAGAATGACGTTTATTTCTGTTCTTCAGATTGTCGTTTACTTCTGTTTTTAAGATTGACGTTTATTTCTGTTTTTAAGATTGACGTTTGTTTCTGTTTTTAAGATTGATGTTTATTTCTGTTTTTAAGATTGACGTTTATTTCTGTTTTTAAGATTGATGTTTATTTCTGTTTTTAAGATTGACGTTTATTTTTGTTTTTAAGAATGACGTTTTTTTCTGTTTTTAAGATTGACGTTTATTTCTGTTTTTAAGAATGATGTTTGTTCCTGTTTTTAGGATTGTCGTTTACTTCTGTTTTTAAGATTGACGTTTATTTCTCTTTTTAAGATTGACGTTTATTTCTGTTTTTAAGAATGACGTTTGTTTCTGTTTTTAAGATTGGCGTTTATTTCTGTTTTTAAGATTGACGTTTGTTTCTGTTTTTAAGATTGACGTTTATTTCTGTTTTTAAGATTGACATTTATTTCTGATTTTCAGATTGTCGTTTACTTCTGTTTTTAAGATTGACGATAATTTCTGTTTTTAAGAATGACGTTTGTTTCTGTTTTTGAAGATTGACGTTTATTTCTGGTTTTAAGATTGACGTTTGTTTCTGTTTTTAAGAATGACATTTGTTTCTGTTTTTAAGATTGACGTTTATTTCTGTTTTTAAGATTGACGTTTATTTCTGTTTTTAAGAATGACGTTTATTTCTGTTTTTGAGATTGTCGTTTACTTCTGTTTTTAAGATTGATGTTTATTTCTGTTTTTAAGATTGACGTTTGTTTCTGTTTTTAAGATTGTCGTTTACTTCTGTTTTTAAGATTGACGTTTATTTCTGTTTTTAAGATTGACGTTTGTTTCTGTTTTTAAGATTGATGTTTATTTCTGTTTTTAAGATTGATGTATATTTCTGTTTTTAACATTGATGTTTATTTCTGTTTTTAAGATTGACGTTTATTTCTGTTTTTAAGATTGACGTTTATTTCTGTTTTTCAGATTGTCATTTACTTCAATTTTTAAGATTGACGTTTATTTCTGATTTTAAGAATGACGTTTGTTTCTGTTTTTAAGATTGACGTATATTTCTGTTTTTAAGAATGACGTTTATTTCTGTCTTTCAGATTGTCGTTTACTTCTGTTTTTAAGATTGACGTTTTTTTCTGTTTTTAAGATTGACGTTTTTTTCTGTTTTTAAGAATGACGTTTGTTTCTGTTTTTAAGATTGACGTTTATTTCTGTTTCTAAGAATAACGTTTGTTTCTGTTTTTAAGATTGACGTTTATTTCTGTTTTTAAGATTGACGTTTCTTTCTGTTTTTAAGATTGACGTTTGTTTCTGTTTTTAAGATTGACGTTTATTCCTGTTTTTCAGATTTTCGTTTATTTCTGTTTTTAAGATTGACGAATATTTCAGTTTTTAAGATTGACGTTTATTTCTGTTTTTCAGATTGTCGTTTCTGTTTGTCGATTTCTGTTTTTAAGATTGACGTTTATTTCTGTTTTTGAGATTGTCGTTTACTTCTGTTTTTAAGATTGATGTTTATTTCTGATTTTACGATTGACGTTTGTTCCTGTTTTTATGATTGATGTTTATTTCTGTTTTTAAGATTGACGTTTGTTTCTGTTTTTAAGATTGACGTTTATTTCTGTTTTTAAGATTGACGTTTTGTTCTGTTGTTAAGATTGTCGTATACTTCTGTTTTTAAGATTGACGTTTATTTTTGTTTTTAAGAATAACGTTTGTTTCTGTTTTTAAGAATGACGTTTATTTCTGTTTTTGAGATTGTCGTTTACTTCTGTTTTTAAGATTGATGTTTATTTCTGATTTTACGATTGACGTTTGTTCCTGTTTTTATGATTGATGTTTGTTTCTGTTTTTAAGATTGACGTTTATTTCTGATTTTAAGAATGACGTTTATTTCTGTTTTTAAGAATGACGTTTATTTCTGTTTTTCAGATTGTCGTTTACTTCTGTTTTTAAGATTGACGTTTATTTCTGTTTTTACGATTGACGTTTGTTCCTGTTTTTAAGATTGATGTTTATTTCTGTTTTTAAGATTGACGTTTAGTTCTGTTGTTAAGATTGTCGTATACTTCTGTTTTTAAGATTGACATTTATTTCTGTTCTTCAGATTGTCGTTTACTTCTGTTTTTAAGATTGACGTTTATTTCTGTTTTTAAGATTGACGTTTGTTTCTGTTTTTAAGATTGATGTTTATTTCTGTTTTTAAGATTGACGTTTATTTCTGTTTTTAAGATTGATGTTTATTTCTGTTTTTAAGATTGACGTTTATTTTTGTTTTTAAGAATGACGTTTTTTTCTGTTTCTAAGATTGACGTTTATTTCTGTTTTTAAGAATGATGTTTGTTCCTGTTTTTAGGATTGTCGTTTACTTGTTTTTAAGATTGACGTTTATTTCTGATTTTAAGAATGACGTTTGTTTCTGTTTTTAAGATTGACTTATATTTCTGTTTTTAAGAATGACGTTTATTTCTGTCTTTCAGATTGTCGTTTACTTCTGTTTTTAAGATTGACGTTTTTTTCTGTTTTTAAGATTGACGTTTTTTTCTGTTTTTAAGATTGATGTTTATTTCTGTTTTTAAGATTGACGTTTATTTCTGTTTTTAAGATTGATGTTTATTTCTGTTTTTAAGATTGACGTTTATTTTTGTTTTTAAGAATGACGTTTGTTTCTGTTTTTAAGATTGGCGTTTATTTCTGTTTTTAAGATTGACGTTTGTTTCTGTTTTTAAGATTGACGTTTATTTCTGTTTTTAAGATTGACATTTATTTCTGATTTTCAGATTGTCGTTTACTTCTGTTTTTAAGATTGACGATAATTTCTGTTTTTAAGAATGAGGTTTGTTTCTGTTTTTGAAGATTGACGTTTATTTCTGGTTTTAAGATTGACGTTTGTTTCTGTTTTTAAGAATGACATTTGTTTCTGTTTTTAAGATTGACGTTTATTTCTGTTTTTAAGATTGACGTTTATTTCTGTTTTTAAGAATGACGTTTATTTCTGTTTTTGAGATTGTCGTTTACTTCTGTTTTTAAGATTGATGTTTATTTCTGATTTTACGATTGACGTTTGTTCCTGTTTTTATGATTGATGTTTATTTCTGTTTTTAAGATTGACGTTTGTTTCTGTTTTTAAGATTGACGTTTATTTCTGTTTTTAAGATTGACGTTTTGTTCTGTTGTTAAGATTGTCGTATACTTCTGTTTTTAAGATTGACGTTTATTTTTGTTTTTAAGAATAACGTTTGTTTCTGTTTTTAAGAATGACGTTTATTTCTGTTTTTGAGATTGTCGTTTACTTCTGTTTTTAAGATTGATGTTTATTTCTGATTTTACGATTGACGTTTGTTCCTGTTTTTATGATTGATGTTTGTTTCTGTTTTTAAGATTGACGTTTATTTCTGATTTTAAGAATGACGTTTATTTCTGTTTTTAAGAATGACGTTTATTTCTGTTTTTCAGATTGTCGTTTACTTCTGTTTTTAAGATTGACGCTTATTTCTGTTTTTACGATTGACGTTTGTTCCTGTTTTTAAGATTGATGTTTATTTCTGTTTTTAAGATTGACGTTTAGTTCTGTTGTTAAGATTGTCGTATACTTCTGTTTTTAAGATTGACGTTTATTTTTGTTTTTAAGAATAACGTTTGTTTCTGTTTTGAGGATTGTCGTTTACTTCTGTTTTTAAGATTGACTTTTATTTCTGTTTTTAACATTGATGTTTATTTCTGTGTTTAAGATTGACGTTTATTTCTGTTTTCAAGATTGACGTTTATTTCTGTTTTTCAGATTGTCGTTTACTTCTGTTTTTAAGATTGACGTTTATTTCTGTTTTTAAGAATGACGTTTGTTTATGTTTTTAAGATTGACGTTTTTTTCTGTTTTTAAGTTTGACGTTTATTTCTGTTTTTCAGATTGTCGTTTACTTCTGTTTTTAATATTGACGTTTATTTCTGTTTTCAAGAATGACGTTTGTTTCTATTTTTAACATTGTCGTTTACTTCCTTTTTTAATATTGACGTTTATTTCTCTTTTTAAGATTGACTTTTATTTCTGTTTTTAAGAATGACGTTTGTTTCTGTTTTTAAGATTGTCGTTTACTTCCGTTTTTAAGATTGACGTTTATTTCTCTTTTTAAGATTGACTTTTATTTCTGTTTTTGACATTGATGTTTATTTCTGTTTTTAAGATTGACGTTTATTTCTGTTTTTAAGATTGACTTTCCTTTCTGTTTTTAAGATTGATGTTTATTTCTGTTTTTAACATTGATGTTTATTTCTGTTTTTAAGATTGACGTTTATTTCTGTTTTTAAGATTGACGTTTATTTCTGTTTTTAAGAATGACGTTTATTTCTGTCTTTCAGATTGTCGTTTACTTCTGTTTTTAAGAATGACGTTTTTTTCTGTCTTTCAGATTGTCGTTTACTTCAATTTTTAAGATTGACGTTTATTTCTGATTTTAAGAATGACGTTTGTTTCTGTTTTTAAGATTGACGTATATTTCTGTTTTTAAGAATGACGTTTATTTCTGTCTTTCAGATTGTCGTTTACTTCTGTTTTTAAGATTGACGTTTTTTTCTGTTTTTAAGATTGACGTTTTTTTCTGTTTTTAAGAATGACGTTTGTTTCTGTTTTTAAGATTGACGTTTATTTCTGTTTCTAAGAATGACGTTTGTTTCTGTTTTTAAGATTGACGTTTATTTCTGTTTTTAAGATTGACGTTTATTTCTGTTTTTAAGATTGACGTTTGTTTCTGTTTTTAAGATTGACGTTTATTTCTGTTTTTCAGATTGACGTTTATTTCTGTTTTTAAGATTGACATTTATTTCTGATTTTCAGATTGTCGTTTACTTCTGTTTTTAAGATTGACGATAATTTCTGTTTTTAAGAATGAGGTTTGTTTCTGTTTTTGAAGATTGACGTTTATTTCTGGTTTTAAGATTGACGTTTGTTTCTGTTTTTAAGAATGACATTTGTTTCTGTTTTTAAGATTGACGTTTATTTCTGTTTTTAAGATTGACGTTTATTTCTGTTTTTAAGAATGACGTTTATTTCTGTTTTTGAGATTGTCGTTTACTTCTGTTTTTAAGATTGATGTTTATTTCTGATTTTACGATTGACGTTTGTTCCTGTTTTTATGATTGATGTTTATTTCTGTTTTTAAGATTGACGTTTGTTTCTGTTTTTAAGATTGACGTTTATTTCTGTTTTTAAGATTGACGTTTTGTTCTGTTGTTAAGATTGTCGTATACTTCTGTTTTTAAGATTGACGTTTATTTTTGTTTTTAAGAATAACGTTTGTTTCTGTTTTTAAGAATGACGTTTATTTCTGTTTTTGAGATTGTTGTTTACTTCTGTTTTTAAGATTGATGTTTATTTCTGATTTTACGATTGACGTTTGTTCCTGTTTTTATGATTGATGTTTGTTTCTGTTTTTAAGATTGACGTTTATTTCTGATTTTAAGAATGACGTTTATTTCTGTTTTTAAGAATGACGTTTATTTCTGTTTTTCAGATTGTCGTTTACTTCTGTTTTTAAGATTGACGCTTATTTCTGTTTTTACGATTGACGTTTGTTCCTGTTTTTAAGATTGATGTTTATTTCTGTTTTTAAGATTGACGTTTAGTTCTGTTGTTAAGATTGTCGTATACTTCTGTTTTTAAGATTGACGTTTATTTTTGTTTTTAAGAATAACGTTTGTTTCTGTTTTGAGGATTGTCGTTTACTTCTGTTTTTAAGATTGACTTTTATTTCTGTTTTTAACATTGATGTTTATTTCTGTGTTTAAGATTGACGTTTATTTCTGTTTTCAAGATTGACGTTTATTTCTGTTTTTCAGATTGTCGTTTACTTCTGTTTTTAAGATTGACGTTTATTTCTGTTTTTAAGAATGACGTTTGTTTATGTTTTTAAGATTGACGTTTTTTTCTGTTTTTAAGTTTGACGTTTATTTCTGTTTTTCAGATTGTCGTTTACTTCTGTTTTTAATATTCACGTTTATTTCTGTTTTCAAGAATGACGTTTGTTTCTATTTTTAACATTGTCGTTTACTTCCTTTTTTAATATTGACGTTTATTTCTCTTTTTAAGATTGACTTTTATTTCTGTTTTTAAGAATGACGTTTGTTTCTGTTTTTAAGATTGTCGTTTACTTCCGTTTTTAAGATTGACGTTTATTTCTCTTTTTAAGATTGACTTTTATTTCTGTTTTTGACATTGATGTTTATTTCTGTTTTTAAGATTGACGTTTATTTCTGTTTTTAAGATTGACTTTCCTTTCTGTTTTTAAGATTGATGTTTATTTCTGTTTTTAACATTGATGTTTATTTCTGTTTTTAAGATTGACGTTTATTTCTGTTTTTAAGATTGACGTTTATTTCTGTTTTTAAGAATGACGTTTATTTCTGTCTTTCAGATTGTCGTTTACTTCTGTTTTTAAGAATGACGTTTTTTTCTGTCTTTCAGATTGTCGTTTACTTCAATTTTTAAGATTGACGTTTATTTCTGATTTTAAGAATGACGTTTGTTTCTGTTTTTAAGATTGACGTATATTTCTGTTTTTAAGAATGACGTTTATTTCTGTCTTTCAGATTGTCGTTTACTTCTGTTTTTAAGATTGACGTTTTTTTCTGTTTTTAAGATTGACGTTTTTTTCTGTTTTTAAGAATGACGTTTGTTTCTGTTTTTAAGATTGACGTTTATTTCTGTTTCTAAGAATGACGTTTGTTTCTGTTTTTAAGATTGACGTTTATTTCTGTTTTTAAGATTGACGTTTATTTCTGTTTTTAAGATTGACGTTTGTTTCTGTTTTTAAGATTGACGTTTATTTCTGTTTTTCAGATTGACGTTTATTTCTGTTTTTAAGATTGACATTTATTTCTGATTTTCAGATTGTCGTTTACTTCTGTTTTTAAGATTGACGATAATTTCTGTTTTTAAGAATGAGGTTTGTTTCTGTTTTTGAAGATTGACGTTTATTTCTGGTTTTAAGATTGACGTTTGTTTCTGTTTTTAAGAATGACATTTGTTTCTGTTTTTAAGATTGACGTTTATTTCTGTTTTTAAGATTGACGTTTATTTCTGTTTTTAAGAATGACGTTTATTTCTGTTTTTGAGATTGTCGTTTACTTCTGTTTTTAAGATTGATGTTTATTTCTGATTTTACGATTGACGTTTGTTCCTGTTTTTATGATTGATGTTTATTTCTGTTTTTAATATTGACGTTTGTTTCTGTTTTTAAGATTGACGTTTATTTCTGTTTTTAAGATTGACGTTTTGTTCTGTTGTTAAGATTGTCGTATACTTCTGTTTTTAAGATTGACGTTTATTTTTGTTTTTAAGAATAACGTTTGTTTCTGTTTTTAAGAATGACGTTTATTTCTGTTTTTGAGATTGTCGTTTACTTCTGTTTTTAAGATTGATGTTTATTTCTGATTTTACGATTGACGTTTGTTCCTGTTTTTATGATTGATGTTTGTTTCTGTTTTTAAGATTGACGTTTATTTCTGATTTTAAGAATGACGTTTATTTCTGTTTTTAAGAATGACGTTTATTTCTGTTTTTCAGATTGTCGTTTACTTCTGTTTTTAAGATTGACGCTTATTTCTGTTTTTACGATTGACGTTTGTTCCTGTTTTTAAGATTGATGTTTATTTCTGTTTTTAAGATTGACGTTTAGTTCTGTTGTTAAGATTGTCGTATACTTCTGTTTTTAAGATTGACGTTTATTTTTGTTTTTAAGAATAACGTTTGTTTCTGTTTTGAGGATTGTCGTTTACTTCTGTTTTTAAGATTGACTTTTATTTCTGTTTTTAACATTGATGTTTATTTCTGTGTTTAAGATTGACGTTTATTTCTGTTTTCAAGATTGACGTTTATTTCTGTTTTTCAGATTGTCGTTTACTTCTGTTTTTAAGATTGACGTTTATTTCTGTTTTTAAGAATGACGTTTGTTTATGTTTTTAAGATTGACGTTTTTTTCTGTTTTTAAGTTTGACGTTTATTTCTGTTTTTCAGATTGTCGTTTACTTCTGTTTTTAATATTGACGTTTATTTCTGTTTTCAAGAATGACGTTTGTTTCTATTTTTAACATTGTCGTTTACTTCCTTTTTTAATATTGACGTTTATTTCTCTTTTTAAGATTGACTTTTATTTCTGTTTTTAAGAATGACGTTTGTTTCTGTTTTTAAGATTGTCGTTTACTTCCGTTTTTAAGATTGACGTTTATTTCTCTTTTTAAGATTGACTTTTATTTCTGTTTTTGACATTGATGTTTATTTCTGTTTTTAAGATTGACGTTTATTTCTGTTTTTAAGATTGACTTTCCTTTCTGTTTTTAAGATTGATGTTTATTTCTGTTTTTAACATTGATGTTTATTTCTGTTTTTAAGATTGACGTTTATTTCTGTTTTTAAGATTGACGTTTATTTCTGTTTTTAAGAATGACGTTTATTTCTGTCTTTCAGATTGTCGTTTACTTCTGTTTTTAAGAATGACGTTTTTTTCTGTCTTTCAGATTGTCGTTTACTTCAATTTTTAAGATTGACGTTTATTTCTGTTTTTAGGAATGACGTTTGTTTCTGTTTTTAAGATTGACGTTTATTTCTGTTTTTAAGATTGACGTTTATTTCTGTTTTTCAGATTGTCGTTTACTTCAATTTTTAAGATTGACGTTTATTTCTGATTTTAAGAATGACGTTTGTTTCTGTTTTTAAGATTGACGTATATTTCTGTTTTTAAGAATGACGTTTATTTCTGTCTTTCAGATTGTCGTTTACTTCTGTTTTTAAGATTGACTTTTTTTCTGTTTTTAAGATTGACGTTTTTTTCTGTTTTTAAGAATGACGTTTGTTTCTGTTTTTAAGATTGACGTTTATTTCTGTTTCTAAGAATGACGTTTGTTTCTGTTTTTAAGATTGACGTTTATTTCTGTTTTTAAGATTGACGTTTATTTCTGTTTTTAAGATTGACGTTTGTTTCTGTTTTTAAGATTGACGTTTATTTCTGTTTTTCAGATTTTCGTTTATTTCTGTTTTTAAGATTGACGAATATTTCAGTTTGTAAGATTGACGTTTATTTCTGTTTTTAAGATTGACTTTTTTTTGTTTTTAAGATTGATGTTTATTTCTGTTTTTAAGATTGACGTTTATTTTTGTTTTTAAGAATGACTTTTTTTCTGCTTTTAAGATTGACGTTTATTTCTGTTTTTAAGATTGACGTTTGTTTCTATTTTTAAGATTGTCGTTTACTTCTGTTTTTAAGATTGACGTTTATTTCTCTTTTTAAGAATGACGTTTATTTCTCTTTTTAAGAATGACGTTTGTTTGTGTTTTTAAGATTGACGATTATTTCTGTTTTTAAGATTGACATTTATTTTGTATTTTTAAGAATGACGTTTATTTCTGTTCTTCAGATTGTCGTTTACTTCTGTTTTTAAGATTGACGTTTATTTCTGTTTTTAAGATTGACGTTTGTTTCTGTTTTTAAGATTGATGTTTATTTCTGTTTTTAAGATTGACGTTTATTTCTGTTTTTAAGATTGATGTTTATTTCTGTTTTTAAGATTGACGTTTATTTTTGTTTTTAAGAATGACGTTTTTTTCTGTTTCTAAGATTGACGTTTATTTCTGTTTTTAAGAATGATGTTTGTTCCTGTTTTTAGGATTGTCGTTTACTTGTTTTTAAGATTGACGTTTATTTCTGATTTTAAGAATGACGTTTGTTTCTGTTTTTAAGATTGACTTATATTTCTGTTTTTAAGAATGACGTTTATTTCTGTCTTTCAGATTGTCGTTTACTTCTGTTTTTAAGATTGACGTTTTTTTCTGTTTTTAAGATTGACGTTTTTTTCTGTTTTTAAGATTGATGTTTATTTCTGTTTTTAAGATTGACGTTTATTTCTGTTTTTAAGATTGATGTTTATTTCTGTTTTTAAGATTGACGTTTATTTTTGTTTTTAAGAATGACGTTTGTTTCTGTTTTTAAGATTGGCGTTTATTTCTGTTTTTAAGATTGACGTTTGTTTCTGTTTTTAAGATTGACGTTTATTTCTGTTTTTAAGATTGACATTTATTTCTGATTTTCAGATTGTCGTTTACTTCTGTTTTTAAGATTGACGATAATTTCTGTTTTTAAGAATGAGGTTTGTTTCTGTTTTTGAAGATTGACGTTTATTTCTGGTTTTAAGATTGACGTTTGTTTCTGTTTTTAAGAATGACATTTGTTTCTGTTTTTAAGATTGACGTTTATTTCTGTTTTTAAGATTGACGTTTATTTCTGTTTTTAAGAATGACGTTTATTTCTGTTTTTGAGATTGTCGTTTACTTCTGTTTTTAAGATTGATGTTTATTTCTGATTTTACGATTGACGTTTGTTCCTGTTTTTATGATTGATGTTTATTTCTGTTTTTAAGATTGACGTTTGTTTCTGTTTTTAAGATTGACGTTTATTTCTGTTTTTAAGATTGACGTTTTGTTCTGTTGTTAAGATTGTCGTATACTTCTGTTTTTAAGATTGACGTTTATTTTTGTTTTTAAGAATAACGTTTGTTTCTGTTTTTAAGAATGACGTTTATTTCTGTTTTTGAGATTGTCGTTTACTTCTGTTTTTAAGATTGATGTTTATTTCTGATTTTGCGATTGACGTTTGTTCCTGTTTTTATGATTGATGTTTGTTTCTGTTTTTAAGATTGACGTTTATTTCTGATTTTAAGAATGACGTTTATTTCTGTTTTTAAGAATGACGTTTATTTCTGTTTTTCAGATTGTCGTTTACTTCTGTTTTTAAGATTGACGCTTATTTCTGTTTTTACGATTGACGTTTGTTCCTGTTTTTAAGATTGATGTTTATTTCTGTTTTTAAGATTGACGTTTAGTTCTGTTGTTAAGATTGTCGTATACTTCTGTTTTTAAGATTGACGTTTATTTTTGTTTTTAAGAATAACGTTTGTTTCTGTTTTGAGGATTGTCGTTTACTTCTGTTTTTAAGATTGACTTTTATTTCTGTTTTTAACATTGATGTTTATTTCTGTGTTTAAGATTGACGTTTATTTCTGTTTTCAAGATTGACGTTTATTTCTGTTTTTCAGATTGTCGTTTACTTCTGTTTTTAAGATTGACGTTTATTTCTGTTTTTAAGAATGACGTTTGTTTATGTTTTTAAGATTGACGTTTTTTTCTGTTTTTAAGTTTGACGTTTATTTCTGTTTTTCAGATTGTCGTTTACTTCTGTTTTTAATATTGACGTTTATTTCTGTTTTCAAGAATGACGTTTGTTTCTATTTTTAACATTGTCGTTTACTTCCTTTTTTAATATTGACGTTTATTTCTCTTTTTAAGATTGACTTTTATTTCTGTTTTTAAGAATGACGTTTGTTTCTGTTTTTAAGATTGTCGTTTACTTCCGTTTTTAAGATTGACGTTTATTTCTCTTTTTAAGATTGACTTTTATTTCTGTTTTTGACATTGATGTTTATTTCTGTTTTTAAGATTGACGTTTATTTCTGTTTTTAAGATTGACTTTCCTTTCTGTTTTTAAGATTGATGTTTATTTCTGTTTTTAACATTGATGTTTATTTCTGTTTTTAAGATTGACGTTTATTTCTGTTTTTAAGATTGACGTTTATTTCTGTTTTTAAGAATGACGTTTATTTCTGTCTTTCAGATTGTCGTTTACTTCTGTTTTTAAGAATGACGTTTTTTTCTGTCTTTCAGATTGTCGTTTACTTCAATTTTTAAGATTGACCTTTATTTCTGATTTTAAGAATGACGTTTGTTTCTGTTTTTAAGATTGACGTATATTTCTGTTTTTAAGAATGACGTTTATTTCTGTCTTTCAGATTGTCGTTTACTTCTGTTTTTAAGATTGACGTTTTTTTCTGTTTTTAAGATTGACGTTTTTTTCTGTTTTTAAGAATGACGTTTGTTTCTGTTTTTAAGATTGACGTTTATTTCTGTTTCTAAGAATGACGTTTGTTTCTGTTTTTAAGATTGACGTTTATTTCTGTTTTTAAGATTGACGTTTATTTCTGTTTTTAAGATTGACGTTTGTTTCTGTTTTTAAGATTGACGTTTATTTCTGTTTTTCAGATTTTCGTTTATTTCTGTTTTTAAGATTGACGAATATTTCAGTTTGTAAGATTGACGTTTATTTCTGTTTTTCAGATTGTCGTTTACTTCTGTTTTTAAGATTGACGTTTATTTCTGTTTTTAAGAATGACGTTTGTTTGTGTTTTTAAGATTGACGATTATTTCTGTTTTTAAGATTGACGTTTATTTCTGATTTTAAGAATGACGTTTATTTCTGTTTTTAAGATTGACGTTTGTTTCTGTTTTTAAGATTGATGATTATTTCTGTTTTTATGATTGATGTTTATTTCTGTTTTTAAAATTGATGTTTATTTCTGTTTTTAAGATTGACGTTTATTTCTGTTTTTAAGATTGACGTTTATTTCTGTTTTTCAGATTGTCGTTTATTTCTGTTTTTAAGATTGACGTTTATTTCTGCTTTTAAGAATGACGTTTGTTTCTGTTTTTAAGATTGACGTTTATTTCTGTTTTTAAGATTGACGTATATTTCTGTTTTTTAAGAATGACGTTTATTTCTGTCTTTCAGATTGTCGTTTACTTCTGTTTTTAAGATTGACGTTTATTTCTGTTTTTAAGATTGACTTTTTTTTGTTTTTAAGATTGATGTTTATTTCTGTTTTTAAGATTGACGTTTATTTTTGTTTTTAAGAATGACTTTTTTTCTGTTTTTAAGATTGACGTTTATTTCTGTTTTTAAGATTGACGTTTGTTTCTGTTTTTAAGATTGTCGTTTACTTCTGTTTTTAAGATTGACGTTTATTTCTCTTTTTAAGAATGACGTTTATTTCTCTTTTTAAGAATGACGTTTGTTTGTGTTTTTAAGATTGACGATTATTTCTGTTTTTAAGATTGACATTTATTTTGTATTTTTAAGAATGACGTTTATTTCTGTTCTTCAGATTGTCGTTTACTTCTGTTTTAAGATTGACGTTTATTTCTGTTTTTAAGATTGACGTTTGTTTCTGTTTTTAAGATTGATGTTTATTTCTGTTTTTAAGATTGACGTTTATTTCTGTTTTTAAGATTGATGTTTATTTCTGTTTTTAAGATTGACGTTTATTTTTGTTTTTAAGAATGACGTTTGTTTCTGTTTTTAAGATTGACGTATATTTTTGTTTTTAAGAATGACGTTTATTTCTGTCTTTCAGATTGTCGTTTACTTCTGTTTTTAAGATTGACGTTTTTTTCTGTTTTTAAGATTGACGTTTTTTTCTGTTTTTAAGATTGATGTTTATTTCTGTTTTTAAGATTGACGTTTATTTCTGTTTTTAAGATTGATGTTTATTTCTGTTTTTAAGATTGACGTTTATTTTTGTTTTTAAGAATGACGTTTGTTTCTGTTTTTAAGATTGGCGTTTATTTCTGTTTTTAAGATTGACGTTTGTTTCTGTTTTTAAGATTGACGTTTATTTCTGTTTTTAAGATTGACATTTATTTCTGATTTTCAGATTGTCGTTTACTTCTGTTTTTAAGATTGACGATAATTTCTGTTTTTAAGAATGAGGTTTGTTTCTGTTTTTAAAGATTGACGTTTATTTCTGGTTTTAAGATTGACGTTTGTTTGTGTTTTTAAGAATGACATTTGTTTCTGTTTTTAAGATTGACGTTTATTTCTGTTTTTAAGATTGACGTTTATTTCTGTTTTTAAGAATGACGTTTATTTCTGTTTTTGAGATTGTCGTTTACTTCTGTTTTTAAGATTGATGTTTATTTCTGATTTTACGATTGACGTTTGTTCCTGTTTTTATGATTGATGTTTATTTCTGTTTTTAAGATTGATGTTTGTTTCTGTTTTTAAGATTGACGTTTATTTCTGTTTTTAAGATTGACGTTTAGTTCTGTTGTTAAGATTGTCGTATACTTCTGTTTTTAAGATTGACGTTTATTTTTGTTTTTAAGAATAACGTTTGTTTCTGTTTTTAAGAATGACGTTTATTTCTGTTTTTGAGATTATCGTTTACTTCTGTTTTTAAGATTGATGTTTATTTCTGATTTTACGATTGACGTTTGTTCCTGTTTTTATGATTGATGTTTGTTTCTGTTTTTAAGATTGACGTTTATTTCTGATTTTAAGAATGACGTTTATTTCTGTTTTTAAGAATGACGTTTATTTCTGTTTTTCAGATTGTCGTTTACTTCTGTTTTTAAGATTGACGTTTATTTCTGTTTTTACGATTGACGTTTGTTCCTGTTTTTAAGATTGATGTTTATTTCTGTTTTTAAGATTGACGTTTAGTTCTGTTGTTAAGATTGTCGTATACTTCTGTTTTTAAGATTGACGTTTATTTTTGTTTTTAAGAATAACGTTTGTTTCTGTTTTGAGGATTGTCGTTTACTTCTGTTTTTAAGATTGACTTTTATTTCTGTTTTTAACATTGATGTTTATTTCTGTGTTTAAGATTGACGTTTATTTCTGTTTTCAAGATTGACGTTTATTTCTGTTTTTCAGATTGTCGTTTACTTCTGTTTTTAAGATTGACGTTTATTTCTGTTTTTAAGAATGACGTTTGTTTATGTTTTTAAGATTGACGTTTTTTTCTGTGTTTAAGTTTGACGTTTATTTCTGTTTTTCAGATTGTCGTTTACTTCTGTTTTTAATATTGACGTTTATTTCTGTTTTCAAGAATGACGTTTGTTTCTATTTTTAACATTGTCGTTTACTTCCTTTTTTAATATTGACGTTTATTTCTCTTTTTAAGATTGACTTTTATTTCTGTTTTTAAGAATGACGTTTGTTTCTGTTTTTAAGATTGTCGTTTACTTCCGTTTTTAAGATTGACGTTTATTTCTCTTTTTAAGATTGACTTTTATTTCTGTTTTTGACATTGATGTTTATTTCTGTTTTTAAGATTGACGTTTATTTCTGTTTTTAAGATTGACTTTTCTTTCTGTTTTTAAGATTGATGTTTATTTCTGTTTTTAAGATTGACGTTTTTTTCTGTTTTTAAGATTGATGTTTATTTCTGTTTTTAAGAATGACGTTTGTTTCTGTTTTTAAGATTGTCGTTTACTTCTGTTTTTAAGATTGACGTTTATTTCTCTTTTTAAGATTGACTTTTATTTCTGTTTTTAACATTGATGTTTATTTCTGTTTTTAAAATTGACGTATGTTTCTGTTTTCAAGATTGACGTTTATTTCTGTTTTTAAGATTGACGTTTGTTTCTTTATTAAGATTGACGTTTGTTTCTTTTTTAAAATTGATGTTTACTTCCGTTTTTAAGATTGACGTTTATTTCTCTTTTTAAGATTGACTTTTATTTCTGTTTTTAACATTGATGTTTATTTCTGTTTTTAAGATTGACATTTATTTCTGTTTTTAAAATTAAACATTTATTCATGCTTTAAAATTTTTGAGATTAACATTGATTTTTGGTTTTGAAATTAGAATTTGTTTCTGTTTTCAAAATTGACATTTAGCTTTGTTTTTAAGATTGGCATTGTTTTTTTTGTTTTTTTTAATGTTTGTTGATACTTTGACGACGATTTCCTTTTAGTGTATTCATCATTCCCATGCCCATTCTTTCGAATTCCAATTCTTTCGAAATTTTCATCATATCTTTTAATAGTTAAGGGGCCAAGCTCAATTCACCAGTAGCCGGGGAGGGGGTAGAAAAATGCAATAGAGCTTTCTACTTAATTCTGTGGTAATGCCATGAATCAGAAAGGAGTGATTTAGACTTCGTGGGACGTGATAATGAAGATGTGGGTAAGAATTAAAAGGAGGGAGGGGGGACGCCTCTTGAAAATCCAACCTCAAATGTCCCCGTCGTGAGAGGCATTCAACATTCATTATCTGCCACTTTCTCCCTGTGATTATGTGACGATCGTCTGGTGATTATTGACGATGATCATTTTTTATTAGGGTTCTTAAAAATAAAAGTATGTGCCAGGACTATGTGCAAGGATCAAAAATTCATACACCCATTTACCGAATTCAAACAACGGATCTTCTGTTTAAATAGTTCACTTGTATTAACACGACGGAAACAGTTGCTTAGGTTTTGTATCGGATCGATAGTTTTTTCAGCAAAATATCTCAGCTTTAATAAGGATGGTAACCGGTTTGTAAGTACGTTGTAGTGAATGTAACCCATTTACTTTGTCCATGTGCACCTGATACGATACGTCAGATAGCACATTGGAAGAACCAAATTGCCATTAGAGCTCTGTAGGTAATGCGACTCTTCAATATGGGATGGATTCTTGCATCATATAAAAGAATGGTTTTAGGGAACACAGTTTGGCATCTGCCGCTGCCTAAAGACAAGTGGTGCGATGTAAAGGATCTGGCTCCGGGGCTGAGGTTCCCATATGCGCCAGAGAGATATGCGTTCTTCTAGTTTGTTATTGTGTCAACTTGTGGGGTACCCATTCGGCACAGATCTTTTGGAACTTTAAATGTAGACGAATAATTGTTTTCACACCGGCAATCGATACACTGACATCTAAACGTATCACGTTTCTCATTCACGGCCTCCTTTGGTCTTCCTGCACGAGGGAGATCTTCAAAGCTCTGCCATCCTGCTCCGAATTTGCGCATCCATTTTGCAACAGTGCCATGTAAACAGGCATGATCCCATAGAATTGCGATAAATCGGCATGAACTTTTTTTTTGCTTCGTCCCAAGCGTCGTTGTGAAAATGTAAAATCTTTCCCCATGTTTAGTAGGCACCATAGCAGCAATGCACAAATTTCGCAGACCGAAAATTACGCGCCGCCAGCTATAAAAGAAATGCTGATACTGCTTTTGTTTTTAACACATGTTCTAAATTTTCGACAAGCTTTCAAACAAGTCATAGCTCGTTAACATTAGACTTAACAAAGAGGAAGAAATGTAAATCTACCCGCACATGTGTGGAACTTTTTGAACATCCTCCACACATAATTTTCACGGAGATTAAATGCAAACTTAGAACACCTGTTCATCTTTGCCCCCAGAGCGTATTTGCATTCATTTCGAAAAAGATCTTTTAGCATCAAAGTTCTGTGAAATACCTGCAAATGCCGAAATGATGGAAATGATGTAATGCCCAGAGTTTGAGACTTCTGTCCACACACTTCACTGCGGCAAGGGTTGAAGTATTTGAATATCATGAGTGCAAAGCCCCACTCAAAGCTTCTTTGAAATGTTGAGATTTTCCCTGAAGCACTGAAGAGAAGGTGAAAGTCGAGTATATTTAAAGAAAATAGATTGGGGAACACACTGTATCACCTGAATAGAAAATTTCTATTTCATATGAACCAATAACAAAGTTTGTGTTACAATAATAATGTATTTTGTCATTTTATGAGACTTCTGTAGCAAGTGGCTGTTTGAGGGGGTATTTATTATTTTATTATTATAATAAAAAAAGTGAAATTTTTTTATTTATTATTTATTTTATTTTTATCACTTTGCAATAAAGTAATTTGTTATTTTAAGCAATTTTACACTTTCTAATCACGGAAATTCAATATACATACGTATAACTATTCATCTACTGATATATATGCATCCATTCATCCACCCATATATATATATATATATATGCATCTATTCATCCATCCATAAATACATGTATCATTCATCCATTCATCCACCCATATATACATGTATCCATTCATCCACCCATATATACATGTATCCATTCATCCACCCATATATACATGTATCCATTCATCCACCCATATATACATGTATCCATTCATCCACCCATATATATGCATCCATTCATCCACCCATATATATGCATCCATTCATCCACCCATATATATGCATTCATTCATCCACCCATATATATGCATCCATTCATCCACCAATATATATATATGAATCCATTCATTCACCCATATATATGCATCCATTCATCCACCCATATATATGCATCCATTCATCCACCCATATATATGCATCCATTCATCCACCCATATATATATATATATATATATATATGAATCCATTCATTCACCCATATATATGCATCCATTCATCCACCCATATATATGCATCCATTCATTCACCCATATATATATATATATATATATATGAATCCATTCATTCACCCATATATATGCATCCATTCATCCACCCATATATATGCATCCATTCATCCACCCATATATATGCATCCATTCATCCACCCATATATATGCATCCATTCATCCACCCATATATATATATGAATCCATTCATTCACCCATATATATGCATCCATTCATCCACCCATATATATGCATCCATTCATCCACCCATATATATATATATGAATCCATTCATTCACCCATATATATGCAGCCATTCATCCACCCATATATATGCATCCATTCATCCACCCATATATATATATATGTATCCATTCATCCACCCATATATATGCATCCATTCATCCACCCATATATATGCATCCATTCATCCACCCATATATATGCATCCATTCATCCACCCATATATATATATATATATATATATGAATCCATTCATTCACCCATATATATGCATCCATTCATCCAGCCATATATATGCATCCATTCATCCACCCATATATATATATGAATCCATTCATTCACCCATATATATGCATCCATTCATCCACCCATATATATATATATATATATGAATCCATTCATTCACCCATATATATGCATCCATTCATCCACCCATATATATGCATCCATTCATTCACCCATATATATATATATATATGAATCCATTCATTCACCCATATATATGCATCCATTCATCCACCCATATATATATATATGAATCCATTCATTCACCCATATATATGCATCCATTCATCCACCCATATATATATATATGAATCCATTCATTCACCCATATATATGCATCCATTCATCCACCCATATATATGCATCCATTCATCCACCCATATATATATATATATATATGTATCCATTCATCCACCCATATATATGCATCCATTCATCCACCCATATATATGCATCCATTCATCCACCCATATATATGCATCCATTCATCCACCCATATATATGCATCCATTCATCCACCCATATATATATATATGAATCCATTCATTCACCCATATATATGCATCCATTCATCCACCCATATATATGCATCCATTCATCCACCCATATATATGCATCCATTCATCCACCCATATATATATATATATATGAATCCATTCATTCACCCATATATATGCATCCATTCATCCACCCATATATATGCATCCATTCATTCACCCATATATATATATGAATCCATTCATTCACCCATATATATGCATCCATTCATCCACCCATATATATGCATCCATTCATCCACCCATATATATGCATCCATTCATCCACCCATATATATATGAATCCATTCATTCACCCATATATATGCATCCATTCATCCACCCATATATATGCATCCATTCATCCACCCATATATATATGAATCCATTCATTCACCCATATATATGCATCCATTCATCCACCCATATATATGCATCCATTCATCCACCCATATATATGCATCCATTCATCCACCCATATATATATATATATGAATCCATTCATTCACCCATATATATGCATCCATTCATCCACCCATATATATGCATCCATTCATCCACCCATATATATATATGAATCAATTCATTCACCCATATATATTCATCCATTCATCCACCCATATATATGCATCCATTCATCCACCCATATATATATATATATGAATCCATTCATTCACCCATATATATGCATCCATTCATCCACCCATATATATGCATCCATTCATCCACCCATATATATATATATATATATGAATCCATTCATTCACCCATATATATGCATCCATTCATCCACCCATATATATGCATCCATTCATCCACCCATATATATATATGAATCCATTCATTCACCCATATATATGCATCCATTCATCCACCCATATATATGCATCCATTCATTCACCCATATATATATATATATATATATATATATGAATCCATTCATTCACCCATATATATGCATCCATTCATCCACCCATATATATGCATCCATTCATCCACCCATATATATGCATCCATTCATCCACCCATATATATGCATCCATTCATCCACCCATATATATGCATCCATTCATCCACCCATATATATATATGAATCCATTCATTCACCCATATATATGCATCCATTCATCCACCCATATATATGCATCTATTCATCCACCCATATATATGCATCCATTCATCCACCCATATATATATATGAATCCATTCATTCACCCATATATATGCATCCATTCATCCTCCCATATATATGCATCCATTCATCCACCCATATATATATATGTATCCATTCATCCACCCATATATATGCATCCATTCATCCACCTATATATATGCATCCATTCATCCACCCATATATATGCATCCATTCATCCACCCATATATATATGCATCCATTCATCCACCCATATATATATGAATCCATTCATTCACCCATATATATGCATCCATTCATCCACCCATATATATATATATATATATATGAATCCATTCATTCACCCATATATATGCATCCATTCATCCACCCATATATATGCATCTATTCATCCACCCATATATATGCATCCATTCATCCACCCATATATATATATGAATCCATTCATTCACCCATATATATGCATCCATTCATCCTCCCATATATATGCATCCATTCATCCACCCATATATATATATGTATCCATTCATCCACCCATATATATGCATCCATTCATCCACCTATATATATGCATCCATTCATCCACCCATATATATGCATCCATTCATCCACCCATATATATGCATCCATTCATCCACCCATATATATGCATTCATTCATCCACCCATATATATGCATCCATTCATCCACCAATATATATATATGAATCCATTCATTCACCCATATATATGCATCCATTCATCCACCCATATATATGCATCCATTCATCCACCCATATATATGCATCCATTCATCCACCCATATATATATATATATATATATATATGAATCCATTCATTCACCCATATATATGCATCCATTCATCCACCCATATATATGCATCCATTCATTCACCCATATATATATATATATATATATATATGAATCCATTCATTCACCCATATATATGCATCCATTCATCCACCCATATATATGCATCCATTCATCCACCCATATATATGCATCCATTCATCCACCCATATATATGCATCCATTCATCCACCCATATATATATATGAATCCATTCATTCACCCATATATATGCATCCATTCATCCACCCATATATATGCATCCATTCATCCACCCATATATATATATATGAATCCATTCATTCACCCATATATATGCAGCCATTCATCCACCCATATATATGCATCCATTCATCCACCCATATATATATATATGTATCCATTCATCCACCCATATATATGCATCCATTCATCCACCCATATATATGCATCCATTCATCCACCCATATATATGCATCCATTCATCCACCCATATATATATATATATATATATATGAATCCATTCATTCACCCATATATATGCATCCATTCATCCAGCCATATATATGCATCCATTCATCCACCCATATATATATATGAATCCATTCATTCACCCATATATATGCATCCATTCATCCACCCATATATATATATATATATGAATCCATTCATTCACCCATATATATGCATCCATTCATCCACCCATATATATGCATCCATTCATTCACCCATATATATATATATATATGAATCCATTCATTCACCCATATATATGCATCCATTCATCCACCCATATATATATATATGAATCCATTCATTCACCCATATATATGCATCCATTCATCCACCCATATATATATATATGAATCCATTCATTCACCCATATATATGCATCCATTCATCCACCCATATATATGCATCCATTCATCCACCCATATATATATATATATATATGTATCCATTCATCCACCCATATATATGCATCCATTCATCCACCCATATATATGCATCCATTCATCCACCCATATATATGCATCCATTCATCCACCCATATATATGCATCCATTCATCCACCCATATATATATATATGAATCCATTCATTCACCCATATATATGCATCCATTCATCCACCCATATATATGCATCCATTCATCCACCCATATATATGCATCCATTCATCCACCCATATATATATATATATATGAATCCATTCATTCACCCATATATATGCATCCATTCATCCACCCATATATATGCATCCATTCATTCACCCATATATATATATATGAATCCATTCATTCACCCATATATATGCATCCATTCATCCACCCATATATATGCATCCATTCATCCACCCATATATATGCATCCATTCATCCACCCATATATATATGAATCCATTCATTCACCCATATATATGCATCCATTCATCCACCCATATATATGCATCCATTCATCCACCCATATATATATGAATCCATTCATTCACCCATATATATGCATCCATTCATCCACCCATATATATGCATCCATTCATCCACCCATATATATGCATCCATTCATCCACCCATATATATATATATATATGAATCCATTCATTCACCCATATATATGCATCCATTCATCCACCCATATATATGCATCCATTCATCCACCCATATATATATATGAATCAATTCATTCACCCATATATATTCATCCATTCATCCACCCATATATATGCATCCATTCATCCACCCATATATATATATATATGAATCCATTCATTCACCCATATATATGCATCCATTCATCCACCCATATATATGCATCCATTCATCCACCCATATATATATATATATATATGAATCCATTCATTCACCCATATATATGCATCCATTCATCCACCCATATATATGCATCCATTCATCCACCCATATATATATATGAATCCATTCATTCACCCATATATATGCATCCATTCATCCACCCATATATATGCATCCATTCATTCACCCATATATATATATATATATATATATATATATATGAATCCATTCATTCACCCATATATATGCATCCATTCATCCACCCATATATATGCATCCATTCATCCACCCATATATATGCATCCATTCATCCACCCATATATATGCATCCATTCATCCACCCATATATATGCATCCATTCATCCACCCATATATATATATGAATCCATTCATTCACCCATATATATGCATCCATTCATCCACCCATATATATGCATCTATTCATCCACCCATATATATGCATCCATTCATCCACCCATATATATATATGAATCCATTCATTCACCCATATATATGCATCCATTCATCCTCCCATATATATGCATCCATTCATCCACCCATATATATATATGTATCCATTCATCCACCCATATATATGCATCCATTCATCCACCTATATATATGCATCCATTCATCCACCCATATATATGCATCCATTCATCCACCCATATATATATGCATCCATTCATCCACCCATATATATATGAATCCATTCATTCACCCATATATATGCATCCATTCATCCACCCATATATATATATATATATATATGAATCCATTCATTCACCCATATATATTCATCCATTCATCCACCCATATATATGCATCCATTCATTCACCCATATATATATATATATGAATCCATTCATTCACCCATATATATGCATCCATTCATCCACCCATATATATGCATCCATTCATCCACCCATATATATATATGAATCCATTCATTCACCCATATATATGCATCCATTCATCCACCCATATATATGCATCCATTCATCCACCCATATATATGCATCCATTCATCCACCCATATATATATATATATGAATCCATTCATTCACCCATATATATGCATCCATTCATCCACCCATATATATGCATCCATTCATCCACCCATATATATATATATGAATCAATTCATTCACCCATATATATGCATCCATTCATCCACCCATATATATGCATCCATTCATCCACCCATATATATATATATATATATGAATCCATTCATTCACCCATATATATGCATCCATTTATCCACCCATATATATGCATCCATTCATCCACCCATATATATATATGAATCCATTCATTCACCCATATATATGCATCCATTCATCCACCCATATATATGCATCCATTCATCCACCCATATATGTATGCATCCATTCATCCACCCATATGCATGCATTTAAATTAATTTGACAACCATACATGGAAGGTAAATATTATTTACACTGACTCCATTTGGGAGCATTTCCAAAATAAAATGACCTCACTGGTTGTGTACTATAACATCACAGATAAGAAAATGAACTGCAGAAAAATGAATCTTTTGTGAATCTTGAGATGAAGGCAACAAGATCTAAAATGATAGCATTTGAGATATTTATATGTCACCATGCTTCGTAAATGCTTTTTAAAAATGTCTATGGTAGGAGAGATGACAGCGTCCTCTGGAAGATCATTCCATACTCTTCCTTCTCTACAAACAAAGAAATGATATTTAGAATCTCTTCTTACAAATGGGATGTCAATACACAGAGGGTATTGTCTAGTCCTGCTATTAATTATGTGAAAAAAAGGTTCAGGATTAAAGTACAAAGTCCATGGACGATTTTGTAGAATGCGATTAAATCATACTCAAGTCGTCGTCATTCCAGTGAGTGCAGTGTTAGTCCATCCGTCCACCCATTAACATGCATCCATTCTTCTACCCATCTATATTCATCCATACATCCACACATCTATATTCATCCATACATCCACCCATCTATATGCATCCATCCATCCAGCCATATACAGGGTGAATCTGAAAAAGTGGGCAAAACTTTACGGGGTGGTAGAACGCAGCTATACGAGCAATATTCTTCATAGAAAGTATGGGCGGAACGCAAACGGCGAGCCGCTAGGTGGCGTTGGAAATGGTATAAAAGGGTCGGTCCTCGCACCCAACGGCATTTCTACCATGGATTGCCGAGATGATGGCTGGTTATACTAACCACGAAATGGCGGATACGCACTTTGTGTACGGTGCGGCGGACAGGAATGCAAGTGAGGCACAGAGTATCTCCTCTTCTTCTTTGTGTTCATTCTTTAAATGTGACAGTGGAAAACTACCTTTTAACTTCTCACCGCTTGCGTTCCGACCATACATTCTATGACGAATATTGCTCGTATAGCTGCGTTCTACCACCCCGTAAAATTTTGCCCACTTTTTCAGATTCACCCTGTATATATATATACGTGCATTGATCCATATACAGTATACATGCATTATCAATCCATATATAATGGCATCAATTCATCCACCCATATGGACATATATACATACATTCATCCACCCATATATATATATATACAAACATACATTCAAAGTCACCGATATATATGCATCCATTTACCCACCCATATACAATATTCCATTCATTCACCCATATATATGCATCCGTTGATCTACCCATATATATGCATCCGTTGATCTACCCATATATATGCATCCATTCATACACCAAAGAGCTAAAACATTATGACCATGCCTCTTTATGCAAGTCGAAAGCAACTGAGTTAAACTACGGTGAGTCTGAAGGTCATGAAACGGTATAAATAACATCTGACACTGAGCTCTGTTAATTAGAGTTATTCTTGTTCTTCAGATGGGAAAGGCAGCTGACTTAAATGAGTTTGACAAAGGACAAATTGTAATGGCCAGACTACTGGGTCAGAGCATTTCCGAGATGGCAATGCTCGTGGGGTGTTCATGGTCAGCCGTGGTTAGTACCTTCAAAAAGTGGTCCGAGGAGGGAAAAACCATGAACAGCTGGCAAGGTGGGGACTGACCACAGTTCATCGATGCTAGAGGTGAGCGAAGGTTATCCCATATGGAACGAGCCAACAGAAGGGATACTGTGGCACAACTCGCCTGTAATTTCAATGCTGGTGACGGGAGTAATGTGTCACAACACACAACACATTGAACCCTGTGGGAAATGGGGTTGCATAGCTGCAGGCCACTCTGAGTGCCCATGCTAACCTCGGTTCATTGTTGAAATCACCTACAATGGACATTCAAGCATCAAAACTGGAATGACTGGAACGTTGAATGATGGGAAAGGCAGCAGACTTAAATGAGTTTGACAAAGGACAAATTGTAATGGCCAGACTACTGGGTCAGAGCATTTCCGAGATGGCAATGCTCGTGGGGTGTTCATGGTCAGCCGTGGTTAGTACCTTCAAAAAGTGGTCCGAGGAGGGAAAAACCATGAACAGCTGGCAAGGTGGGGACTGACCACAGTTCATCGATGCTAGAGGTGAGCGAAGGTTATCCCATATGGAACGAGCCAACAGAAGGGATACTGTGGCACAACTCGCCTGTAATTTCAATGCTGGTGACGGGAGTAATGTGTCACAACACACAACACATTGAACCCTGTGGGAAATGGGGTTGCATAGCTGCAGGCCACTCTGAGTGCCCATGCTAACCTCGGTTCATTGTTGAAATCACCTACAATGGACATTCAAGCATCAAAACTGGAATGACTGGAACGTTGAAAGATTGGAAGAAGGTCGTCTCGCCTAATGAATCTCGATTTTTGTTGCACCATGTGGATGACTGGGTATGTATGCATCATTTATCTGGGGAAGTGTTGGCACCAGGATGCACCATGGGACGAAAACAAGCCGGTGGAGGAAATGTAATGCTTCAGGCAATGTTCTGCTGGGAATCCCTGGGTCCTGGCAATCATGTGCAGGAAATTATGACGTCTACCACCTACCAAAACATCATTGCAGACCAGGTACATCCTTTCATGGCAGTGATGTTCCCCTCTAGTGGTACTTACTTTCAGCAGGATAATGCGCCATGCCACACTGCCCGGATTGTCCGAGAATGGTTTGTGGAACATGAGGAAGATTTCCAGGTACTGCCCTGGCCTCCAAATTCCCGAGACATGAATCAAATCTAGCATCTGTGGTTTGTGTTGGAACAGCATATGCGATCTGCGGAGGCTCAACCACGTATCTATATATGCATGCATTCATCCACCCATATATATGCAACCATTCATATGCGCACAGGAGTGGGAGTGGCTCATTCCATAGACTACCAGACTCGTAATCTGCAGTTCCCAGGTTTGTGTCCAGCTGGGACATCATTGAAATTTATCTGCTCAAAACTCTAGTTATTCCAATAAATTATTTATTATTATTATGTATTATTATTTAAATTTGAATATTCTCGACTTCTCTGGTTCACAGATTAGAGAAATACCACTCTTACATCGATCCAATTCCTTTTTAGAGGAAAAATTGGCTTGAGCCGGGTGGGGTGGGAACCCACGACCTCCTGATAACAAGTCAGATGTTCTGGACCACCAATTACATTATAATATATATAATTTTATATATTATTACTTAATTATATATTATTTTATAATTATATATTTCATTATTATTTTTATTCTGTTATTCCAGTAAACCAAAAATTTGACAGAGGCAGCAAGATCACTGTTTCACTTGCTAGCCATTATCCAGATCACAAAGGAAGAAGTGTACCTGATGGTCTTGTTTCAGACTTTTATCACCAGGTATGTGTCTTTATTTCCTATGAATAAAGACGAGAGATATTAAGAAATTGCAAAATATTATACATGAAATATTAAAATCGAGATCTACTACAAAATCGGAAACTGAAGGTAATATTTTAGGCGAGGAATGGGTTAAGGAAACGCTCCAAGAATTTCAGAAACCATTCATGGAACAGTTAAAATGTCTGGAAGCTGTCCGTGAGAAAACTATGAAAAGCATACAAGAGGCAGTGAAAGCTTTGGAACCAGAAGAACAAGCAGACATCCCTGAAAAATCGTTTATTTATGATCCAGATTCTAACTTGCCGGACGAAATACTAAAGCAGTGTTATCAGTACAGGTCATTAGGCGAAGGTCAAATGCACACACCAGACATGCAGAAGCTCTAACCGATTGGAGTTCACTCTACCCAGAAGCACTCTGTTGTTAAGAAAACTCCTGGGGGTGTTGGTAAATAGGTTAGGGGTTGCAATATAAAGGGGTGAGCTGGCAACTCAAAGGGATTTAAAAATGAGATGGAAAGGAATTCACCCAACGCACTTGTGGGGAGATGCTCTGTTCGGATAAGGAAGATCACCGAGTCTGCGAGCACTCAAAGAAGTGAACTGAAATTAATTACTTCTGAGTGGCAGTAACGTTTGGTGCATTCCGAGTAAATTAACTGGACAGTCTTTGGGTGAGGACATTGTTTGCCAGCCAAGACAGCTCATACGTTTTGTCATTAGAATGACAAAACGTATGAGTTTTATAAGTATGGCAAAAACTGATAAAACGCTTTAAGGAAGAGACGTGTCATGTCTCTCTAATGTATTTATTTTCATTTATTGTTGCATTTTTATTGTATTTTTGCTGTTGTAAATATTTATATGTGTTAAGTGTGTTTTTGGAAGTGCTGTTGTTGGGATGTGACTCACGCACTGTTGTTTTCAGGTCTGAGCTGGCTGCCTGCACAGGCTGACAAGTCAAAAGACCTTCCCCAACCATTTACAATAGCCTTGGGTGACAGCGGAGCACTGGAGACAAGCCAGGCAATAATAAACAGAAATCTTGAGCATCGCTATCAAACAGGAAGGATGTTTGAACACGCATCAAGGGACGCTGCTCTTACTCGAGCAAAACCCTGAAGGAAAGGGTTCGATTCTCTGTGAGAATCAAGGTCCGATTCTTGGTGAACTGAGTACAATTTTATGTGGAACTGAGGTGGGTTCTGTGTGAACCTGATAGTACGTGAGGTTTAAATATTCTTTCACCGAGTTTGAGGTCAGTTACGTGAGAATCTGAAAAGTGCAGTTTTCCACCTCATTGCATAATTGTTTGCAGCAGGCAAAGGCCTAAGGAGTCAAACGCATCCCCAGCACGTGATTGTATATAAATGTGAATAAACCGCGTCGGCCCTATACAACTATCATGCGTGAATTGTTGGACATTTCTCTATGCATAATTTGGCGCAGCAAGTCTGGGCATACGTCGGTATGGGTGTAATGACCCGTGAACCTGTTATTTCGTCTAAGCAATGGTGAATCTAATTAAGGGACTAAGCGATCTCCTTTGCCAAAGAGCAATATCAATGTTATTGGAGTCACAACAGGACATTCGGCGCAGTTCAGTTCAACAGCATAACTGATTATGCATGATTTCATTGATTAGAATAGGTGTTCTCAAAGTGGGGTATGCGGTAAAATTTTTTGGGGTACGTTGTGAGAGCTCAAAAGTCGCTAGACCTAGTAACAAAGTTTTATTTCCATTGCTATACTATAACTAGAGTTTTATTTATCTATACAAGGGGTACGCCAGTTACATACACATTTCCAGGGGTACGTGAAGCATAAAAGTTTGAGAATCACTGGATTAGAAGAAGAAAGTGCGTCGTTGCCATACGACGGATCACCACAAGTCCCCTTCACTGTTTCATACCACTGACGGAACTCTGAAACTTCTCCTGGGGTCATATATTGAGGCTCGAAATAATCGACGTCGGGAATGAGTTTAGAATAATTTAAATTTCTTCCCGTGCAAAAAGCTTGAGGGAAGAAATCTCCATAGCATATATAGCTTGTTTCTCTGAATAATTTTGAAATTTTAGGTTTATAAAGTTAGATTTATTTAATAATTTATTTAGTTATTTAAGTTTATAAAGTAATATTTATAAAGTAAGTTATATTTAGCTTTATAAAGTAAGAAAAATGCCGAATTCATGCTGTGTAATTAATTGCACCAATAGGTACAAAAAAGATAATGGAATTACCTTTCATGGTTGGGTTTGAACTGGGTTGTTTTACCTCTGAGCGGCACGTTTTTACACACCATTAGCTAAATGGCCAGGTCACATGGCCCCGAAGGCTCAGAGAAAGTTAGGGGAGGGGACCCACTGGAACAGCTGTTGGGAGACAGATGGTAGCCTCCTGTCAAGGCTATCTGGCGTGTTCTTTAGCGTGCGCAGGGTGTCTTTCCCGCACACGGGGCCACAGCTTAACGTCTCATCCGACGGACGGACGGTGGTCTTTCCAAGTCCATCGTGTCCCCTACTGACCGTGGGCAGGACGGGGAAATTTGCGGAGATAGCGCTGACCCAGAGGAGGACTGACCCAGCTGGGACACGAACCTGGGAACTACAGATTACGAGACTGGCACGCTACCGACTGAGCCACCCTTGCCCCACCTTTCATGGTAATTTATAGTTACTAATATTATACATGTGAGAATCAATATTCGCTCCATAGTAAATACAAATATCATCTGTGGTAAATATAAAATTCATCTGATGGAAATTATTGCTCTCCCGCCGCGTCAGCAATAGTTTTTTTTTTCGGATGAATAATTGTTCGATATTCGATACTTTCACAAAAATTTATTTTTTGCATTTTAAACAAGACTGTTTCAGAAAAGATTAATAACCATGAAATTGTATAATAGATCTGTAGATAGTTTGAACAGGGAATTAAAAATGTAAATTCATAATTTTTAGTATAGTGTTAGCATTCAGTGTCTCATGGCCGAGTGGTTAGCGCGCTTGGCTACTGACCTAAGGGACCTGGGTTCGAGCCCCGGTTAAGGCATGGATGTATGTGTCGTTTTTCTGCTGAGGTCCTGCCATCCTCTCAGAACTTCTACTGTGGCATATAAACTGACAGGCTCCTGTCAGACCTCTGTGGCAAGCAGCTGCTTGAGGGGGTATTTATTTATGAAATGAAAAAATTGAAAATGAAATAATGTTGGTTTAATAAATGTCATATGCAATGTTCATTTCTCATTTGATTACAGTATTTGACCAATGTCATTTTAATTAACAGAAGCAATATGTATAAAGATCCCCTTAATCCTTGAGGCCACAGGATTGTGGGATAATTTTAATAGTCATCACTGTTTTTATAATTTTCTTAAGATGCTTTTACTGGTAAAGCAAAAATTGAATGGAGAAGAAAATAAGCCTCTTTTCTTCTCCATTCAATTTCTCCTTTACGACATCTTGAAGACTGTCATTATTCAAGGAGATTTGAGAAACATTCGACAGATTTTTCAGAGTTTCTTAATCACTCTTAAATTATCTGCACTAAGTCGCGGTGTGACATTGGTGTCAATATTTATCTCAAACCTAGAATCCATAAAGAATAGGCCAAAGATAGGCCTTGATTCACATCATATTTATCTTCATTGAAGTCTTCATCATCACCTTCAATACCCTACTAGTCCTAATAGAAAGCATTACAGAGAGATTAATAAATTTGTAAAGGATCGTAAGTTGCTGATAAGAATCTTTGGCTTGATGGCTTGGCTGCCAAAGTCAAGGAAGCAGCTAGACAGCACAACAGCCTAGAGCTGTACAGTGGCTCAAAAAAGTATCCGAACGCAATGGTTGATGACAGAATTCTATAAAAAAATCTGGCAACAATTGTTTGAGAAATTAATGATCTGGCAACCTTCGTGTCACGTGACACGAAGGTTGCCAGATCACTAATTTCTAAAAAAATCTTTGCCAGATATTTTTTCTGAATTCTGTAATCAACTATATTGTTCGGATATTTTTTTGAGCGACTGTACCAGATAGTTAATGCTTTGTGTGGTAGACAATGGACAGGTATACAGGGATTGAAGGATAAACAAGGTAAGGTTATACAAGGTGAGGATTCTGTCATGGCTAGGTGGGCTGAGCATTTCAGTGATGTTCTAAAAAATGTGGTTAGCTCTACTCCCATTGTTTGCAATGATGATAGGCGCATTAGTGGATTTAATGTTGAGCCCATAACACAGTCCTAAGTTATTTTGGCTATTTCTAAACTTAAAGACATAAATCCCCAGAGGTAGGGTGAAATTACTACGGGAATGCTTAGAGCTGGGAATGTTTCTGCTACCACTTTGATGACTGAAATTTTGAATAACTTTTATGATAAAGACATGGTTCCTAAGGATTTTACCAGAGCTATTATTATCTCTATTTTCAAAAAAGATGATCGCAGTTCTTGTGATAACTATAGGGGTATCAGCCTACTCTCTGTTCCAGGTAAAGTTCTTTGCATGATTGTGCTTAATAGAATTAAGAATCTGGTTGACAGCATGATGAGCAATGTATATTCAGAAGTGGTAGGGGATGTGTGGATCAGATATTTTCACTTAGGCAAATTCTTGAGAAATGTTTAGAGTTTCAGAAATCTTTGGTTGCTAGTTTTGTTAATTTCAAAAAGGCTTTCGACTCTGTTGATCGTCATAATTTGTGGTTGATTGTGAAATCATATGGTATACCTGACAAGTTAGTTAACATAATGAAAGCTCTCTATAATAACACTGAGTCATGTGTGAGAGTTGGTAAGTCTTATAGCAATTGGTTTAGCAATACGTCTGGTGTTCGACAAGGATGCATTTTGTCTCCTTTTCTCTTTAGTTTGGTTATTGATTATGTTATGAGAAATTCACTTCAAGGGAAAGATTTTGGCCTTAAATGGACTGGAGATAGGAAAATTTCTGACTTAAATTATGCTGATGATTTAGCCCTTTTGGCAAATGATGTTGATGAGATGAACTCTTTCATTCGAGCTGTTGATGAGACTGGTAGTAGAGTAGGTTTGGGTTATAAACAGAGAGAAAACTAAAGTGACGAAAATTGGTCAGGCAGGCTGTGATTCAGTTAATCTGAATGGTTGCAGTCTTGAGCAGGTGTCACAGTTTAATTATCTTGGGAGCTATGTAACAGATAATGGTGATGTGCGGCATGAGATTAACAGACGAATAGGGATTGCTGCCGGGACTTTTAAGAATCTAGGGAGAGTGTGGAGAAATAGGTGTATACACCCAAAGACTAAAATTAGACTATATAATAGTTTGGTTCTTTCTAGGGTTAGTTATGGTAGTGAAACCTGGACACTTTGTGAACAAGATAACAGGAAACTAGATGCTTTTGATTCCAGATGCTTACGCAGTATCTTGGGCATTAGGTGGTTCAACTTTGTAACTAATGATGAGGTTAGGATAAGGAGTTGGCAAACCTCCTTTAAGCAGCATATTGTGCAGAGAGAGACTCCGTTGGTTTGGCCATGTTGCCCGTATGGATAATTATAGATTGGCGAATAGGGTTACGAACAGTGTGCTTAAAGGCCTCAGAAAGAGGGCGGACGGAGGATGTGGTGGACAGACAATGTCAAAAAGGACCTTGTTAGAATTGGCGTGCAGTGGCCAGATACAGCAGATGTAGCTCAGGACAGATATGCTTGGAGAACTAAATTGCACGGTCTGGTTGGACCTCCGTAACCCATGGCTGTTTGAGGATGATGATTTAAAATATAAAACTATTACCATTGCAATCTGTTTCATAAAATGATGACTTATTCACGTTAGCCTTCATTCTCTCACTCTCTCTCTCTATATATACGTTATATAAAATTGGAACGGAGAAATATTTTATGTATGCGTTCGCTCATTATTTGAATGACCTTGAAATGTGTTCATTTTTCATTTTTTTTCGTTCTTCTTCTCTCTCTTTCTATAAAAACATTTATAAAAAATTTCAACATTACTGTAGTCAAATAAAAAAATAAAAAATAATAATAATTTTTTTGTTTTCGATTTTCGATTATTGGGAAATTTAATCCCAAAATTTTATTGGGAATTTAACATTAAAAACCGATTGAAACCCGGTTTTTACCCGGTTTTTAAAAAACCGGGTTTCAACACTAGTACATCCATTGGATAAATATAAATCAGAAGAAGTTAGACAATTTATCAAGGGTGAGAATTTAACTGAGAACTTGTGTAAGATCGGAAATGTAAATGTTAAAGAATTGTAAATATAATGACAGTAATATTGAGGATTATGTAAATAATACTGATAAAGAGAAAAAGTTAAAGGAGATAGGTGAGAGTTTTTTAGACAGAAATGATGTTAAGGAAGTAGAATCTATAATCAATGAGAGAGAGGAAGTGTTAAAAGGTCAGTTAATTACAGCCGAAGATATGAAAAGAAAACAGAGGCAGTTTTGTCTAATTGACCGAAGAGTGATGCTAAGGTTAGAGAGGATTTAGACGAGGGGCAGATCTAATAGAAAACGCTTCTAATGTTCATACAGTCATTGGACAAAAATTGGATAAATATAGAAGAAAGTAAGAAAGTAGACCTAAGTGGTCATTAACCATTGATAAAGAATGTATTGTATTAACAGTAGACGAAAATTCGATGTTAACAGGGGCGAAGCAAAAGGATTTGTTTCTGAAGTAATTGATGGTATCTTTTTCAAGAATAATGTTTCATTTAAACACTGAAGCCCAATAAAATGTAGTGATAGAAGAAATAGAAGATTTATTAGGGAAATGTCGGAAGGCAAAGGAAACAAGTCCGTAGGAAAACAGGCACTAATGAAGTTTGAAAGCAATATTACGTTTGGATTCATAATAAAGAGGAAGAATTGCAAAATGAAAGATAAAGAATGAGAAATAGCATCTAATTAAGCAGGAAGTGAGAGAATGACAGTTGTCAAGGATGCCGAAGGGGAGAATTCTCGATGCATTATCGGAAAATTTCCAGTGAAATCTTAGAGGCCAGCAATCTTAAGCTGAAAGAAATGATTTATAAAACAATTGACAAACTTAAAAAACTGGCTGGTGACAAAACGACCGAAGTAAACCACTGTGGTAGAACTATTGTGAAATATCAAATCATCGAAAATCACATTCAGGCCCTTAGAAAATATTTAAAGGCAAATGAAATAATACTGATAGTAATAGAAAGTCGTCAGTCGGATTCTAGACTATACAAGAGTTTTGGCAACCTTTGCGAAAAATTATCACTTTTGTTTGCCAGTAAACGAGCTGGAAACGCTAGTACAGAAGTAGTAAACGAAATTGTTCAAATTTTGGATATTTTGCTGAAAAAACGATGTTATTGGGGAAAAAAATAACGTTTTGTTCAATAACATCGGTATTCCGTAGAAATTTCCCCTGGTTTCGTGCTTTACTCAGTTCTATATTTTGATAGCTTATTATGATAAAAAAAAACACGACAAAAATTTGAAAAAACGCTTTCGTGGAAAAATTAAAATCTTGCACCCTATAAATAGTACCGAGCAATCAATTTTTTCATTAAATTTTTATTAAACAATACCGTTGTTCTTTTTCGATATGTGTTTCACTAATGTCTATGTTAACAGATTATTGTGAAAAGAAAATTTCGGGGAAAACTTTAAAAGGCAATTCAAGCAATGTTCATTTAAAATTTTTTTGCAATAAAAATTGAATCTTGCAGCCTGTAAATACGACCGAGTAATGAGTTGTCAAACAGCTCATTACTCGAAATCTTATCGAGTAATGAGCTGTTTGACAACTCATTACTCGGCCGAAAATAAGGAGGGTACAATTGCGAACTCGAAGATGAGCGCAACTATCGAATGTCCTAATTGTGGGAAATACGGACATATATTCCGAAATCTAATATGAAACGTCATGTGAAAACTGTCTGCAATACTCGCATATTTTAAAAATGTGATTTTTATGATTCCAGTTTTAATAGAAAAGATAATATGATTATCACCCCTTAATCAGTATCATATAACGAAAAGTAGTGCTTTCCGAAAACAATTTCCATACTTCCGTTGTTCTTTTTCGACATGTTTTTTTTGTGTTTGCGACATGTGTGCTTTTTCCACAAATTTCGAATACATACATACATACATACATACATACATACATACAAAATTCTCATGCAGCCATGGGCTATGGAGGTTCTACCAGACTGTGTAATTTAGCTCTCCAGATATGTATGTCCTGAGTTACAGTTGCTGCATTTGGCCACTGTAGGCCAATTCTTCGCAGGCCCTGTTTGACATTGTCTGCCCATTGCATTCTAGGTCTCCCCTTTTTCCAAGAAGCCATTAGGCACACTGTGCATAATTCTGTTTGACAATATACAGTTGTGTATACGGGCAACATGTCCAAACCAACACAGTCTCTCTCTGCACAAAATGTTGCTCAAGCAGGTTGATGACTCCTTCTTCTAACGTCATAATTACTTAATCCCTCATATTACCTAATGCCCAAGATACTGCGTAAGCATCTAGAATCAAAGGCATCAAGTTTCTTGTTATCCTGCTTACAAAGGGTCCATGTTTCGCTACCTTAACTAACCTTATAAAGAACCGAACTATTTTTCAACCTGATATTAGTCTTTAGGTGTTCAAGCCTATTTTTTCACACTCTCCATAGATTCTTAAAAGTTCCAGTAGCTTCTTCTTCTTCTTCACGTTACAAGAAATATGGGATGTCCTTATTCAAGCTTTCCCAATTAGAGTTTTGAGCAAAGTGAGCATAATCACTCAATGAAATAAACATAAAAAAATTAAAAACATAAATTTTTTTAAATACATATATATATATTGTTTTAAATTTCAAAACCTTAACCTTTCTTATGCTTCAGCTGCAAGAAACTTTTGACCACGTAATGGTTGCAATGCCGGTCTTACGCATAAGTACCCAAATGGCCCAAATAGCGACACTGCTGTAAACCAATAACTCAGCGGTATATATATTTAAACTAACCCAGTCGTTTTCATCTCACCCAAAAATCACGACACAGTAGGGTGGGATTTAGGGGGGATAAGGGGTGAGAGCTTTAGCATGACCTTCCCCGCCTTTCAGAATGCTAATAACCGGAATGGAAGCGAAATAATATTAAACGTGTTTTTTTAAGAATTTTTCAAAAGCAACTAAAATGGATGAAAAATATATGGAATGAAGTTTTGAATCGATCAATGCATTTGCCGCTTCTCCACCCCCCCTCCTCGTTTTTAATATTTTTTAATTCAGGCTTGCTACATATTACATGTAATGGTTTTTAGAACTCGCAAAATGGCGAGTAATGGTCAAAACCCAATATCAGGTCCCCTGTATGATTTGGTATTCATAATCGAACTAGCCCATTTGCTGTTAATTAAAATATAATCTATATTATTACTGTGCAAACCATCAGGTGGAACCATGTGTATTTATAAAAGACCAGGTGTTTGTATAGTGAGTTAGTTATTTGCAAACCTAAGTTTACTTACCTGTAGGAGACATTCCCATTGGAACGACCAATGTCGAAGGGTCCTAAAATTCTTGTCCAAAGATTTTATGGAACAGACGCTTATGCGTAAGACCGGCGCCCTGCTACCAGGATGATGTTAAGATCTGCATTTTCACGAATCTTCCATTGCTTTGGTTTTTCCGTGAAAAAGACGCAAAAGTTGGAATTTTATGGTTTTCCATAAAATTCATTCCATTAGTTTTCCAAGATATCATCTGCAGATAAAGGAAAGAACTGTAAATTACGGTATCAAAAAAAAAATATTATCGATAATTGACAATATTTTTAAATTATTAGGTTTCCCTTGAGCATTCCATCACTATCTGTCATTTCCGTTTTTTCTTAAACATATTCTTTGTTAAAACATGCCCTTTCAATGTCATTCTTTTCACGTACTCGGGCTCTTTTTTTGATAAATATTTTTTGAATTTTCTAAACCTACAAATTTCTATGTCAGTGATAAAACTCTCTCTCCATTCCCCGAGTGAGTTCCCCAATAATACCAGACATTTCAGATTAAAGGGAATTCGATTCTTGGAACTACGAATGAAGGTTCCGTAGTGTACCAGTTTAGAGATCTCGCTATCTTCCTAGGTTCGTGCATATTCTTCCTCCCTCCTTCCACGAAAACATCCGTTCTCATTAAAATGTAGAAACTCTGGGTAAATCTTGTGGTTATGATGAAATAAATGCCCAAATGTTAAAAATTGTTTTTAAATATAAACCTCATATTTTGTAAAAATTGTAAATTTATCTTTTTCTACTGGAATGTTCATAGATGCTTTAAAAATTGCTAAAGCCAATTTTCAAAAAAGGTAAAAATACGGATTTTAATAATTATAGACCAATTTCCATACTCTCTATCTTTTCAAAAATAATTGAAAAACTCATGAAAGAGAGATTAATGAAATTTCTATCGAAATATAATTTCT
The DNA here is from genome assembly GCA_038380435.1 of Ryuthela nishihirai. Taxonomy (NCBI): domain Eukaryota; kingdom Metazoa; phylum Arthropoda; class Arachnida; order Araneae; family Heptathelidae; genus Ryuthela; species Ryuthela nishihirai. The sequence goes on from JAWZYU010000017.1 coordinate 73,957,914, forward strand.
TATCAAAAAAACAGTTTGGATTTAGAGATAAATTGGGTACAGAACATGCTATGTTACAACTTACCGGCAACATCTATAACAGTGTAAATGAACACAGGAAAACTTTTGCCTTATTTATTGACATAAAAAAACTTTCTACACAATAAATCATGAAATTTTAATGCAAAAATTAAGTATAATAGGAATAAGGGGACTTGCATTCAATTGGTTTAAATCATATTTGCAAAACAGGAAACAATATGTGGCTATAAATAAACTGGAAAGTAATATGCTTGTTTTGAATGGTGGTGTACCGCAAGGTTCTATTCTTGGGCCAATATTGTTTTAATATATATTAATGATTTTTGCAATTTAAATTTATTCGGCAAAATCACAGCTTATGCGGATGGCATAACAATAGTGTACTCGACTGAAACTAATAATGAGTTAGTGTTCAAGATAAACAATGACTTAAAAAGCATAAGAAACTGGTTTAGTAGTAATAAACTGCAAATAAATGTGGATGAAACTAATTTTATCTATTTCGGCTTATTGAATACAAGTAAAGAGGTTGCCATAAAATATCATATTTCTGGTTGTAATTTGGTAAATGGTTGTGTATGTAAAACTATTGAACAAGTTGAATGTGTTAAATATCTAGTCAAGTAGTAGCATAAGTGACAGTTCTGGGCCAGTAAATGGAGCCAAAGAATTCTGTGAAAATCGATGGGAAAAATTATGGGGAATGAGGGAAAAAGTATGTTTCATGTGGTTGTTTGTGAAAATATATGGGAAAAATAGAAAAAACGGGATTGCTTTTTAGCATGTGACAAACTAATTTAAGTTTTTTTTTGGGAAGATGAGGTTTAAACTAATTTGTGAATTAGTTTAAATGAATTAGGTTGAAATGAAGGTTGTGTGTATGAGATAAAAAATGGTGTGGTTTGTTGAGTTATCGTACACTTAGTGGATTATTCGGTTGTAAAAGCCCCATGTAAATCGGTGTTTCTTGTGTTTTTTTCTGAAAATATGTGTGAAAATCAGGAAAAAAAACGGGTGTTTCATGTGAAAAAAAATAATTTAAGTTTTTTGGGCAGATGAGAACCAATTTGTTTAACTAATTTTCAGAGAAAATGAGTTGTGTGTGAAAGAGATAAAAAACGATGTGGTTTGTTGAGTTATCATACACTTCACTGGATTATTTGGTTGTGAAATGCCAGGTAAATCAGAGAATTTGACAAAGTCAGACAGTTTTGCGAAATTTGTTTGAAACATATGACAAAATCAACCGGTAAAATGACGTTTTCGGGGGTTCGGATGAAAAGATAGACTTTGAATATCTGTGAACGTATGAAGAGAGGGTACTAGATGAAAGAAAAATTTTTTTTGGAAGTGAAAAGTGATTTAGGTTAAGTTTTTAAACAATTAGAAAGAATTTGAAGTAAAGAGTGATGTAAGTTAGAATAATTTTGAGGATGTGTGAAGTTTGTAAAGAGTTTTATCGTGCTAAACGGAAATCAGTCTCCTCAAAAGAACAACGGGATCGAGATTTAATTTCATTGAACTAAATCTTTTATTCACTAAACCTCAGAATTAAAGCTGAAAAAATACAGGTTCGGGAACATACATATTTTTTTTAAACGTGCAAATAGATGTAGATTTCGTAATGATGGTATTTAAAATAGTTTTTTTTATCCAACAAGTAAAAGTTTTCCCTCTAGTGGTTGCAAAGTTGCTTTTCGTTCTGAGACAATTACGCAATATATGTGGTAAAATTCATTTGGCGGTCTATTTAATTTAAATCGTATTTCGATGTCAGCAGTTGCTGATAATTGATATAGATGTGATTCGTATTTGCTGACATCGAAGTGGAATATCGATACAGTTTCATAAAATCTTGGTAACTGACTTGTGTACCCGAGTCGATATCCATATTTTTTGCAGCTAAAAAGCTGTTGTAAACTTTCGCGTAGTCTAAAGTATTGGGTTCAAAGTTGCACTCGAATTCTTGTTCAGGAAATTGTTTACTATTCACTCTGATTTGAATCCGTTCTAGTAACATGTGATCAAATACTATATTGTTTCTGGTTTGATTATTTAATCGGTTAGACTTTTGTAAGATGACATAAAGATGGACGTGTTTGTTTTGAGTTGTAGTAACCCGCCAACTGATATGAGAGTCAATTCGAGTATCAGATTTGTACAGTTTGCACGATTCCCAAAAGATTTCATGTGGATTGCCGCTTGGTAACTGAGATTCTAGTTTTGCAAGTACTTGTAGTGATGGTTCCACTTTTGGAATAAACCAAGATACGTGAGATATTTCAAAATTATACAACGTAGCCCCAACTCTCTGAATAATGTCTTTGTCGTCACTTTTTTCTAGTTTTATGGTACGTTTTACACCGCGAAACACTTTATCCACGTCTCGGATATGAAATTGAGAAATTTGTTTGAAACATATGACAAAATCAACCGGTAAAAGACTATATTAATAATCCAGTTTATCTTCGCCTCCGTCGTACAAATACTTATTCATTTTCGAACTGTCTGCGGTATCTTTGAACCACATCATACTTGTGGCAGCACTGTGTGAAAAGTCTTCGGTAAAATCAATTAAATTGTGAATCGTGGTCATCACTCCTGGCAATTCAATATCTTCCAATTCTCTGTTTTCTATGTAATATTGAGCTTTCTTAAAAATGTTGTACCCGTTATTGACCATCGTAACTACATTATTGCCGCCGATATCAGATCCATCTAATTTCAGTATTTTGCCTGTGACATGTGTATATAACTGTTGTGCGGATGTAGGAAAACGTCCATATCTTTGGTAAATATTTCGTATTTTTCGAGATTTTTAACATTAAAATTGGCTTCCTGATATTTTAAGTACTCATATTTTGTCGTGGAATTATCGTCTATTGAGTCTTCGAAAAAATTCCAGTAAGTAGCTTAAACGTTGATCCTATACTTACTTTATGATTCTTAGGCTATTTCCGTATATTAATTGATTAAGAATATTTCTGCTCTTAGGGGATATTTTCTCGCTTTTTCGAACGATAGGCGACAGATTTGTATAAAATATTTTAATTCGCTTTCTCAGTATCTCCATCTTTATTTGGGTCTTATCTGTAACATATAAGTTACGTTTTCCTTGTTTAAGTCAATTACTATATTGTTCTGATCGGTTACTTTCATTCTAATATTGTAAATGTAATCAGTTTTATTCAACGGTAAATATATGGGGAAGAATGGATGTGTGTCGATTAAACTGCCTGGCGGTGTTTGAGGCAACACGTCGCTCTTCTGGTTATTCAGATAGGAAGTATCAGATAGGAAAGTATAGGGAAGTAAGATAGGAAGTATCAGATAGGAAGTTTGTACAACACGTCGCTCTTCTGGTTATTCAGATAGGAAGATTTGACACCAGAACAGCGAATTAGAATGCGATCGACCCATCTCGTTATGTTGGGTGGGAACTTTCCTTCGTTTTTTGCTGCACCGATAATTTTCGATTCGCACCCTAATATTTCTCGCAACTTTCCTTCGGAAATATCTATTTTATATCCTCTTGCCAAACGAATAACAAATCTTAATGCGGGGAGTTTGCTTTCTAGTATTATAGGGCTAGGATCCCGAAAGACATTTTTTAAAACGTCACTGAATCCGTCTATATCGTACATTCCATTCGGGAAAGTTATTTTATTCCATTGTCTTCCATTGAAGTATTTCAGAGTGTTATTTTTATATTTATCACTGATGTTGTACCAGGAATACCACATAATGCTACCAATCAGTGCTATCTCGTATTCACCATTGAGTGTGATCGGCGTTTCATAATTAACCAAATTTCCTGGGTTGTATGCCGTAATAGTAGAGGAATTGATAGTTATGAGTACCATCTTTATTAATATAGTGTAGTACTATGTAATACTTATATGCTAGTTGTTACCAACAATTCATTCCTATCGTTAGGAGTTTGTTCAAACTGATACAATACATCATATGGGCTTATGTTATTATTCCTTCGTTTAATGTAATAGATGCAATAGTAACCGCATTTTACAGAGTAATTTGCTTGAATTTGCGAAGAGTTATACACGATCAGCTTTGAAGATGAAAGTAAACAGTGTTTTTTTTCTTCTGGTGGCGATAAACCGAACGGATCAAAGTACTCGACGTAAGATAACTTTGCATCATTAAAATAAGTTACCCAATGAGTTCCTGAACCATGGGAAACGTCAAAGTTCACTATACCATTTTCGTTCTTAAATATTTTTGTTGGCAAAGAATCGATAGAGTATATACCATGGAATCGTTTTTCGCTTTTCATTATTTTTTTGATATCGAAGTTACTTAATGACTCTTTTTTTTAAAATCCCTGAGCTATTTGTTTTCCTGGAATGTACAAACCTTTTCCCTTTCTTTTCTTTTTAGATAAGCCAGCTGCTCTTTGCTTTCCAGGAACGTATAACCCCTTTCCTAAAACTTTTTGTGCAAGCTTAGTACCAGCATATCCCGCAGCTCCAAATGCAGCTGCTTTTCCCGATGCTACGAGTGCAGGTATTAAGAACGGCAGAAATCCACCTAGCTGTGTTTTATTGAAACGAAGTCGAACTGGCGTTGTAGATTTTTTCAGTTTAATGATTTGTCTCTTTGTTAGTTTCAAAGTATCGTTACCTTTCTTCTATGAATCAATACTTAAAGTTAAAGAATTCTTATTTACAAATGCACACTTCAATTTCTGCTTTTGTTCAGGCGTTAAACTAGTCAGATAACTGTGATACATTATACTTTATTTTTATAAGTGTCACATACTTAAATTTTATATAGAAAAATTAAGCATGTATTGTGTAAAATGTAAAACGAAACTTTAACGAATAACGTCTAATATGTCACTTCAAAGAATAAAAGAGTAATGATGAGAGGTAGATGTCGAACTTGTGGAAAATGAAGTATAAATTTGTGAAACAGAAAGGAAAATTTGTAAAAGGAGGTGATATAGTAAGCTGGATTCAAGAAAAGTTTAATCCACCCGAAATGCACATTCCAGGTTACCAGTATTGTCGACCTTTTACGAAACTGGAGAAAAGGTTAATACGAGGAGATCCTGGTATTAACCGTGTGGACAAAGCCTGCAAAAAGCACGACATTTCTTACAGCAAATCTACAGAAACTAAAATGAGACACGAAGTCGACCAAGAATTATTAAATGATTTGGATGAAATTCAGAATCCAACTTTAGGAGAAAGAATTTCAAGAACGATAATCAAACCTATCATTAAAACAAAGAAACGGTTCGGTTTAGGACACAAGAAAAAAGATGCATTCTTCCGTTTACTATGACCCATTAAAGGGATTTTCCGGTATTAAAGATCTAATGCGCAAAACTGGATTGAAGGAAAAAGAAGTAAAAAGATTTTCCCAACAACAAGATGTGTACACGTTACACAAACCCATTTATAAAAAATTCCAAACCAGACTGGTTTATGTCTCGAATGTAGACGACCAGTGGCAGAGTGATTTAATCGATATGCAAAAATTTAAATTTCATAATAACCACACGAATTACATTTTAACCGTGATTGACATTTTCAGCAAATTCGCCTGGAAAAAAACCTATTAAAAAGAAAACGGGTAGCGAGATTACCAAAGCATTTGTCGAAATTTTTAAACAACGTAAGCCATCCAAGTTACAAACGGATAAGGAAACTGAGTTTATCAATAAAGACACTCAAGCATTGTTTAACCAACGAGGTGTCCATTGGTTTGCCACAGAAAATGAGACTAAAGCTCAAATTGTGGAACGATTTAATAGGACTATAAAGACAAAAATGTGGAAATATTTCACTGCCAATAACACTAGAAAATGGATAGATGTCCTACCAAAACTCGTTAAGAATTACAATACTTCTTATCACATATCAATAAGAATGACCCCAAAAGAGGCAAGCTTGCAGAAAAACAAAGATATTGTGTATTTTCATCTGTTTGGTAAAAGAATTAAAAATTGGTGACAGAGTGAGAATCGCCAAGTACAAGACACCGTTTAAAAAAGGTTATCTGCACAATTTTACAGAAGAGATTTTTGAAATTACTGAAGTTCTTGATATACAGATCCCATAACCTATAAGATCAAGGATCTGAAAGGAGAACCAATCATTGGTAGTTTTTACACCCAAGAAATGGTGAAATACGAAAAGCAAGATGACATTTATAAAGTTGAAACCATTCTGAAAACTAGAGTGAAGAATAATAAAAAGGAGTATTATGTTAAATGGTTTGGTTATAATACATTAAATTCTTGGGTCAAAGAACATGATCTTTTTAAATAAAGCAAATGGAGATTCATAATTTTGACTTTGAAGAAGATGAGAAATTCTTGAACAGAAACGTATTAGCACCTCTCTGGCCTTTTAGACTTTTAATCTGTGGTCCATCGGGCTCAGGGAAGACGAACCTTTTGTTGAACTTAATATTTAAACATCTCTACTATAATGAAATCTTTTCATATGCCAAATATTTAACCGAGCCGAAATATCAGTTTATGCAAGAAATATTCGACAATTTGCACGAAATTTTGGAGAAAACATTTGGCGAAAAAATCTCAATTGCAACTTTCTCTGCCAGTAAAGAAGATATCGTCAAGGTCAACGAACTGGATCCCGACATGCAAAATTTAATTGTTTTCGACGATTTCGTGACGGAAAGAGATCAAAAACTCATCGAATTATTCGTCAGAGGAAGGAAAAAGAACATATCATTGATTTACCTGACACAGAGTTATTTTTCGACTCCGAAAGACATTCGACTACAGTGCAATTATTTTATATTCTTTAATATGCAGAACAAGAGAGAAATGTTGCAGATACAAACGGATCATGCAACAGAAATCAGGAAAGATATTTTTATGCAGCTTTATGCATATGCAGTTTCAAAACCACACGATTTTTTATTAATCGATAAAAAACCAAGCACATGCCCTCAAGTACAGAAAAAACGTTGGTAAATAAAGATGAATTACTTGACAAAGTTTGGCGTCATCGGCTCTGAGACCGGTTCCGAAAGAGGATCAGCGGGAATTCCAGGTGTCGGTTTTAAATTGACACACGATGAGGACTACGACATGAGTAATAAAAAATTGAGAAATGTAGCCAATCCCGAAGACGGTTCGGACTCTGTGACAAAACAATATCTGCAACAAGAGTCTATAACATTGAATCACACGGGAAATTATGACGCAAATACTAAAAGAATATCGAACGTAGACAGACCTGTAGAAAATGGAGATGCCGCTACCATTCAATACGTTAATAATGCTTCTTAAATATTTCGGAACAATCGCTACGATGCGCGAAATAAACAAATAATCAATGTTACTGAACCGGATGCAGTTTCTGGAGTAGTTACAAAACGATATTTGGAAAAAAGAGCACTTTGCAATGACGATGATAATTACGATGCAAGCAATAAACGCATTAAAAATCTTGCAGAACCGATCGATTCATCCAATACCACTACCAAACACTACGTCGACAACCTCACCACTGTTCAAAACAGTCCAATGAATACAATGGTTAGAAATAAAGATGGGCTTTACGTTCCACGAAGCATTGCATTCGACGCGCATAGTTTCAATGCAGAAAAAACAACAACAAATCCTTGATATTGCCGATCCCGAGTCGGATTCTGCTGTTGTAACTAAGGGATATTTGGAAAAAGTCGCATTAACTGGCGAGGATATCTTTAATGCGAACAATAAGAGAATAGGAAATCTCGGGGAACCGAGGCACAACAGAAATGCGACAACAAAAAGTTACGTTGATGGCTTGACAAAGCTAGATCCTAACCGATCCAATTCTTTATTGAGAAATGGAAATGGACTTTTTGCATCAAATGGGAGCAGTTTTAATGGCGATGCAAAGGGAAAACGAATTACGAATGTTGGCACCCCAATTGTAAACAATGAAGCTGCAACAAAACCACCACCACCACCACCACCACCACCATCACCACCACCACCACCACCACCACCACCACCACCACCACCACCACCACCACCACCACCACCACCACCACCATCATCATCATCATCATCATCATCATCATCATCATCATCATCATCATCATCATCATCATCATCATCATCATCATCATCATCATCATCACCATCAAGCAGCCATGGGCTACGGAGGTCCAACCAGACCGTGCAATTTAGTTCTCCAAGCAAGTCTATCCTGAGCTACATCTACTGCATCTGGCCACTGCACACCAATTCTAACAAGGTCCTGTTTGACATTGTCTGCCCACCGCATCCAAGGTCTCCCCTTTTTTCTGAGGCCTTTAGGCACACTGTTCATAACCCTATTCGCCAATCTATAATTATTCATACGGGCAACATGGCCAAACCAACGGAGTCTCTCTCTGCACAATATACTGCTTAAAGGAGGTTGCAAACTCCTTTGCCTAACCTCATCATTAGTTACAAAGTTAACCACCTAATGCCCAAGATACTGCGTAAGCATCTGGAATCAAAAGCATTTAGTTTCCTGTTATCATGTTTACAAAGAGTCCAAGTTTCACTACCATAACTAACCCTAGAAAGAACCAAACTATTATACAGTCTAATTTTAGTCTTTAGGTGTATACGCCTATTTCTCCACACTCTCCATAGATTCTTAAAAGTCCCGGCAGCAATCCCTATTCGTCTGTTAATCTCATGCCGCACATCACCATTATCTGTTACATAGCTCCCAAGATAATTAAACTGTGACACCTGCTCAAGACTGCAACCATTCAGATTAACTGAATCACAGCCTGCCTGACCAATTTTCATCACTTTAGTTTTCTCTCGTTGATAAAATACTGTAATTTGCCTTACCTATGGTGATAAAGAAGTGAAAAAAGATATATTGCAGTCTCATCCAATTATACAATAAACACAAAATTCGACCCTTAACGCCACCTATTTTCAGAGATAATTACCATCTATCCATTTCTAATGGATATATAAGCAAGGTAAGCTGCTGCAGAACAAATCCTTATTTTAGTATAAATTATAGTATCAACTTTGACGATTAAAAATTCATTGAAGTAGTAAGACCACAATTTCAGCAGTTTTTTTCTGCTATTCCAGTACACAAGATATTTGACAGGGGTAGCAAGATCAGTGTTTCACTTGCTAGACACTATCCAAATCCAAAAGAAAGAAGAAAAGTGCTTGGAGGTCTTGTTTCAGACTTTCATCACTGGGTATATTGTCTTTAGTGTATATGAATAAAGATGAAAGATCTTAAGCAATTACACAGTATTATAGATGAAATCTTGAAATCGTGAGCAACTACAAAATCGAAAATTGAAGACACTCTTTTGGGAGAGGAACGAGTTAGGGAAACCCTCGATAAATTTCACAAGCCAGTGGTCGAACGGTTAAAAGGTCTGGAAACTAGGTGTGAAGAAACCATAAAAAATATACAAGATGTAGTGAAAACTTTAGAGCCAGAAGAGCCCACTGAGATGGCAGAAAAAACGTTCGTTTACAATCCAGATTCCAACTTGCAAGATGAAATATTAAACCAATATAAACTAAAACTTCCGAGTGATATCTTACAGACGAGAAACCCCATTCCTGAGCTGAAAGAAATGATTCACCAAACAATCGGGCATCTTCAGAAACTGGGGACTACAGAAACTGAAACTATAGAAACCAAACGCTATGGTAGAACTACTGAGAAATATCGAATTATCGATAATCACATTGAGGCATTTAGAAAATATTTAAAGTCGATTAAAATGATGCTCACAGTAATAGAAAGTCAACAGTTTGGTTCTGGACTATACAAGAGTTTCGACGACATATGCAAAAAATTATCAATTTTGGTTGCCAGTAAACGAGCTGGAAACACCAGTACAGAAGTAGTAAATGAAATTGTCGAAATTTTGGATATTTTGCTAAAAAACGATATTATTGACAAAAAGGAACATAAGATTATGTTCAATAACATCGGTATTGTTTATAAATTTAGCCTTGGACACACACTATAGTCATGTCTATTTCAACTTCTTATTATGGAAAAAATTCGATGTTTTGCATTATCGGACTATGATTTTTTTACCGTGATTTTTAGCTACTGTATATAATAAAGAGGGTATAACTGCTAACTCAAAGATGAGAGCAACTATTCAATGTACCAAATGTGGGGTATTTATTCGCAAATCCAATATGAACCGTCATATGAAAACTGCACGCACTTCTCGCACATTTGAAAAATGCGAATTTTGCAATTCCACCTTTAGCAGAAAAGACAATTACAAACATTATCTGAATCAATATCATATAAATAAAAGCAGTGCTTTTCGGAAAACGCTTCGCAAATATAAAATTGATAACATAAATGTCAGAGAAGACATAAAAAGTTTTCTGGAGAAAAATAACAATAAATGAAAATAAATAATTGGCAAGAAACTCAGTCAGCCTTTAAAAGTTAGATTCATATTACAAATAAAATTTAAAAAGCAAATGGATCCTGAAGGACAGAAAAAAATACGTGCACATTTTTCGACATGTAACGAAATAATCAGTTTGCCTACCTATCTCAATGAATTACTAAAAAATGCTTATGACAAAATTGATAACGACTTTGAAAATTTTATACAAAAGGGAGGTGGATGGGTGTTTGACAAAATACTTTCTATGGAAATTCAAATGTCTCAGTATAATGCAGTTGGAACATCTGCTTTCGTAAATTTACCACAACATTTGAAATCTACAAAAGGTATAGTGAATGTTAAAAACTACGACAACAAATGTTTCTTGTGGTAATATTATCAGCTCCACATCCTGCTAAAGACCATCCACAACGTATGGAAATATATAAAATATTTGAAAACGCCTTAGACACATCTTCATTGACTTATCCAGTAACCCTCGATCATATCCCGAAGTTCGAGGTTTTAAATAATATTTCTATAAATGTTTTCAATTCTAAGAAAGATGGTTTGCATACGTTATATATTTCACAGAATCCTGTTAAAGAACCCATACAACATTTACTTTTAAAAGACGGCAATAATTCTCACTATTGTTGGATTGAAAATATTAGTAGGGTTACAACATACCTTTCAAGACATGATGGTAAATCCTATCCCTGCCCATACTGTCTTCATAATTTCACTCGCGACGATTTATTAAAGAATCACGTAGATAATTGCAAATCAAACACTTTACAAACTATCAAGTTTCCCGAAGCGAATAGTACGAAATTCCATATGATTAAAAACGGTTTAAACCACCCATATGTGATTTATGCAGATTTCGAATGCTTTTCGAAATGTAGAAGAATTGAAAATAATCCATGTAGGGTGCGAACTAAGTATTTAGTACCGTCAGGATTTGCATATATTATAGTTGGACCGGAAGGTAAACTGATCAAAACCAGAATGTACAGAGGAAAAAATGTAACAGAACAATTTTTGAATGAAATGATCGAAGCCGAAACTTTGATCAACGATTTGAAGAAAAGAAATGTTAAGATGACTGATTTTGACTGGCAAATTTTTACTGGAGCAAAATATTGTAATATCTGTGGGAAAATTCTAGGAACTGATAGAGTAAGGGACCACGATCACTTAACTGGAAAATACAGAGGTGCTGCTCACAACAAATGTAATCTTCAATACGAATTCTCACTTGAAATACCAGTGTTGTTTCATAATCTCAAAGGATTTGATGGTCACTTTATAGTAAAAGATTTGTGGAAATTTAAAGATAAGAAGAAAATTTCTTGTATTCCACAAACTACAGAAAAATATAGATGCATTAAATTCGGTCAAATTAAATTTATTGATTCATTCATGTTCCTCAGCTCTTCATTGGATTCACTGTCGAAAAATGTGGAAAATTTCTACATCCTAATTGAATACTGCAGACAACATAATCTGAATGACTCTCAGAAAGAACTTTTGAAAAGCAAAGGAAGTTTTCCATATGAGTACTTGCAACAGAGTGCTCAGTTTTTGCAAACGTCACTTCCATCCAAAGAGAATTTCCAAAACAATGAACAATACGAAAGAGCTCAAATTTTATGGAAAGCCTTTTCTATTTCTACCTTTGGGGAATATCACGATCTGTACATGATCACTGATGTATTGCTGCTAGGAGATATATTTGAAAACTACAGAAATTCGTGTATGAATAACTACCAACTCGATCCTTGTCATTATTTTAGCTCTCCTGGCTTATCCTACGCTTCCTGTTTAAAAATGACAGAAATTGAGCTGGAACTTATAAAAGGTGTTATGTATTTTTTCATAGAAAGAGCTCTGCGAGGAGGAAGATCTTTAGTGTCTAAGAGATTTGCACAGGCCAACAATCCTTTAGTAGATCCATATGAGAGAAGCAAACCACAAAACTATATCATGTACTTTGATGCAAACAATTTATATGCTGGGCAATGTCTCAGCCTCTTCCAACTGGTAATTTCAAATGGGTAAATGATATTGACTTGTTTAATATTCCAGATGACAGCAAAAAGGGTTATTTCTTCGAAGTTGATCTAGAATATCCGGCACATCTACAAGATTTACACGATGATTTCCCCTTGGCTCCAGAAAAATTGAAACTCTCTGATAGTAATGTGTCATTCTTGATTCCAAATCTGTTCGACAAACAAAATTATGTCGTTCACTATAGGTTACTTAAACTCTATGTGGAACTGGGATTGAGGGTGAAACAGGTGCATAGAACCTTGGAATTTGATCAAAAACCATGGCTGCAACCTTACATAGATTTTAATACAACAAAACGAATTAATGCCATAAATAATCTTGAAAAAGACTTTTTCATACTGATGAACAATGCTATATATGGCAAATGTTTAGAAAATAAGAGAAAGAGAATAAAATGCCACATTGTGAATACTGAAGAAAAACTTAAAAAATTAATTGCAAATCCTAGGTACGTTTCTTGCGTTAAACTTGCAGAAAATTTCGTAATTCTCCACATGAAAAAGAAAAATATTATATTAGATAAACCATATTACATTGGTGTAACGATTTTGGAGTTGAGTAAATTACACATGTATAATTTCTTGTACAATTTTCTGAAACCAAAATTTAATGCTGAATTGTTATTTACCGATACTGATTCCTTCTGTGTCGATATCCAGACAGATGACATATATGAGAAATTTAACTCAGACTACTTTGATTTATCAAATTACCCTACAAATCATGCATTATACAGTGAATCAAATAAAATGGTTCCAGGAAAATATAAAGACGAATTAAAAGGTCTTCCAATCAAAGAGATTGTTGCGTTACGTCCAAAATTGCATTCTATTGATGCTCCAATTCCCAAAAAAGCAGCTAATGGAGTTACAAATGAATTTATTCACGAAGATTATCGGGAATGTCTATTTGATGGAAAAATCGTATATACGCAACAAACAGAATTTCGATCGGAACAACATGATATACATGTATACCAAATTAAAAAAAAAATTGCTTTATCCCAAGAATACACAAAACGACATATCAATGGAATTCAAACTTACGCTTTTGGAAATTATAGAATCTCAGATGTGTATGGTAAAGCAGGCAATACCATTTACAAAACTTTGAACTGAAAACAAATGCAAAAAAAAATTAAGTGTTAATGAAACATTTTGAAAACTGTACCAATTTGTAATTCTTTAGAAATGCTAATAATCAGTGTTTATTATCTCTCTCAATTAGAAGAGGAGACATAGGGATTTAAATTTAAGTGGTCTCGATTCAATTTCTGTGAAATCGTATGGTCTGAAACCGTTTGTAATAAAATTAAGAATAATAAACTGCTTAGAACAACTTTGTACAAGCGACAAAGGATTAAATATCCCAGCAGTTTATCTAGCTAAAATCAAATATATTTTTTTTTATTCGGCCAACACTAATTATCTTTTTGTCAGATTAGAGAACTTGATAAATCATAACTGTCAATGTTAAAACCAAGCTTGTAGCTCGATTAGAATAAAAGTTATTGTAACACAAAATCTAAATGTACCGAACCTGCAAAACTTAAAATAATGGGTTGAGACCGCTTCCAATACATTTAACGTATAGTATTTGCCGAATGGAACACAATGATATTAGTTTGAGTTCTGTAGCTCTATTAGAAGCTGAGCTATGAAGCCGCAAAATTTAGAGAGGTTCGACCCACTTTGTCGGCTAGAAAACGGTTTCAGACCAATTATTCTTTCGTCAGATTATAGAACTAGGTAAACCCCATCTATTACAATTGAAACCAAGATCCTAGCACAATTAGAATGGACGTTATAATTCGACAAAATCTTAAAGTTTCGAATCCAGAAATCAAAAACTAAGAGATCGAGACTGCTTCCAATACGTTAAACGTATAGTGCTTCCCGAATGTAATCTTCACACATTAGTTTGAGATGTGTGGCTCAATTAGGAGCAGAGTTATAAGGATACAAATTTAAGAGGGTTCGACCCAGTTTCTAGGCTAGGAAACGGGTCCGACACCGTTTCCAGTTGAATTAACGAAATGAGTTCCAGTACTAGAACGTGATGTTGATGAAAAAACCGAAAACATTTCGAAATCTTAAATGAGAATCAGCAATGTGTAGTATGCAAAAGGTTTTGAACCCAGAAGTACTTAAGTAACGGGGTCGAGACCAATACCCACATGTTCAAAGTGTAGTACACCCCGAATGAAATCCAATAATATTAGTTTCAAATCTGTAGCTTGATTACAAGACAAGTTATGAGATCATAAATTTAAGAGGGTTCGACCCACTTTATCAGCTAGGTAAGTATTCCGAACCGGTTTCTGGTCAGTTCAGAAAATAGTATCTGCTTAGTATTATTGAAGAACACCAAAATGAGCTCTGTAGCATAATTAGGTCAAAAGTTATTTCAACTTTTGTAAATTGCAAAGAATTAACTCTCACTCCTCCTCGCCTCCCTCCTCCTCCCCCCTCCCACTCCTCCTCGCCTCCATTCTCCTCCCCCCTCCCACTCTTCCTCGAGTCCCTCCCCCTCCTCTCTACCACTCCTCCTCGCCTCCCTCCCCCTCTCCCATAGAATCAATGTTATTTAAAATACTGATCAATATTACAAAGTAATTTAATCGCACTGGTTTAATTTTTTGGCAGCTAGATATCCAAAACACTACTACAAAAACTTATTATTTTAGATTTGAGTTAAAGTTCATAATACTATTTTATTTTTAATTTTGTTTCTTTACCCACCGCTAGAATATGAGTTGCTGCCGAGTATGGTATATAAGACAATTAGCTTTAAACGTTAGTATCGTTTCTCTTGATATTGAACGAGACTGCTCATCTACATAAAGCATTTTAGGATCAGTACATGATACCTCTTTGGGGGGGGGGGGAATCTGGGGAGGTTTATATCGTTTCCCTTGATATTGAATGAGATTGCTCATCTACGCTAAAGCCTTTTAGGCTCAGTACATGAGACCTCCTTGGGGGGGGGGGGGGTTAGTATCGCTTCCCTTGATATTGAATGAGATTGCTCATCTATGCTAAAGCCTTTTACGCTCAGTACATGAGACCTCTTTGGGGGGAGATCTGGGGGGGGGAGGGTTACTATCAGCTTCCCTTGATATTGAATGAGATTGCTCATCTACGCTAAAGCCTTTTAGGCTCAGTACATGAGACCTCTTTAGGGTGGTTAGTATGCTAAAGCCTTTTAGGCTCAGTACATGAGACCTCTTTGGGGGGGTTAGTATCGCTTCCCTTGATATTGAATGAGATTGCTCATCTGCGCTAAAGCCTTTTACAAAGCCTTTTACGTTCAGTACATGAGACCTCTTTGGGGGGAGATCTGGGGGGGTTAGTATCGCTTCCCTTGATATTGAATGAGATTGCTCATCTACACTAAAGCCTTTTAGGCTCAGTACATGAGACCTCTTTGGGGGGGATCTGGGGGGGGGTTAGTATCACTTCCCTTGATATTGAATGAGATTGCTCATCTACGCTAAACCTTTTAGGCTCAGTACATGAGACCTCTTTGGGGGGGGATCTGGGGGGGTTAGTATCGCTTCCCTTGATATTGAATGAGATTGCTCATCTACGCTAAAGCCTTTTAGGCTCAGTACATGAGACCTCTTTGGGGGGAATCTGGGGGGTGTTAGTTGGCTCCGTGGCCAATCTAGCAACATGGTCTCTGCAGTTGATTGCAGTAACTATGGGATCGCTCGTTCCGTGGGGAGTCTAGCAGCGGTCTTAAATCACGGACTCCGGTTCCAGTTGTGTCTTGAATACAGCTGGAACTGGAGGAATTTTTTTTGCGCTCGATCGAGGCACAGAGAGAGGAAGAGAGAGCAGAGGGGAGGAGGGAACAGAGAGGAAGAGAGAGCAGAGGGGAGGGCAGAGGGTAGGAGGGGACATAGAGAGGGCAGAGGGAAGGAGGGGACAGAGAGAGAGGAAGAGAGGGGAGGGGACAGAGAGAGGGCAGAGAGGAGGAGGGGACAGAGAGAGAGAGGAAGAGAGGGGAGGGGACAGAAGGAGGGCCGTCCACTGAACCGAACAACTTCCCGAACCAGTATTTTTTCAGCTTTAATTCTGAGGTTCAATGAATAAAAGATTTAGTTCAATGAAATTAAATCTCGATCCCGTTGTTCTTTTGAGGAGACTGATTTCCGTTTAGCACGATAAAACTCTTTACAAACTTCACACATCCTCAAAATTATTCTAACTTACATCACTCTTTACTTCAAATTCTTTCTAATTGTTTAAAAACTTAACCTAAATCACTTTTCACTTCCAAAAAAAAATTTTTCTTTCATCTAGTACCCTCTCTTCATACGTTCACAGATATTCAAAGTCTATCTTTTCATCCGAACCCCCGAAAACGTCATTTTACCGGTTGATTTTGTCATATGTTTCAAACAAATTTCGCAAAACTGTCTGACTTTGTCAAATTCTCTGATTTACCTGGCATTTCACAACCAAATAATCCAGTGAAGTGTATGATAACTCAACAAACCACATCGTTTTTTATCTCTTTCACACACACCTCATTTTCTCTGAAAATTAGTTAAGCAAATTGGTTCTCATCTGCCCAAAAAACTTAAATTATTTTTTTTTCACATGAAACACCCGTTTTTTTCCTGATTTTCACGCATATTTTCAGAAAAAACCACAAGAAACACCGATTTACATGGGGCTTTTACAACCGAATAATCCACTAAGAGTACGATAACTCAACAAACCACACCATTTTTTATCTCATACACACAACCTTCATTTCAACCTAATTCATTTAAACTAATTCACAAATTAGTTTAAACCTCATCTTCCCAAAAAAAAGACTTAAATTAGTTTGTCACATGCTAAAAAGCAATCCCGTTTTTTCTATTTTTCCCATATATTTTCACAAAAAATCACATGAAACATACTCTTTCCCTCATCCCCCATAACTTTTGCCATCGATTTTCACAGAATTCTTTGGCCCCATTTACTGGCCCAGAACTGTCATTTATGCTACTACTTAGGCATTTATGTTGAACAAAATCTAAAATGGAAGAAACAAGTAGATACAGTGTGTAAAAAATTAAGATTTATTTTGTATAAGTTATATTATCTTAAATGATGTTCTCATAAGAAGTTGTTAATTTTAGTTTACTTCGCTTGGGTTCACTCAATTTTAAGCTATGGAATCACTTGTTAGGGGGGGGGGGGGATTATATATCAAACCTACTCCCTCTAGTGAAATTGCAAAATAAAATTGTAAAACTAGTTTCAAATAGCAATATTAGCAATGTAAATTATTATTGCATAAGCAATAATATATTACCCTTGAGAAAGTTATATTTATATAGAAGTCTTTTGTTTCTACATAAAAACAACAATTGGATCGAAAAACGGTTCATCCCATACGATACCAGATGTTCTAGAAACATTTTTCATGTTGTGAAATCAAAAAAAGAAATCATGCAGAAGCATTTCAATTTTATTGCACCTAAATTATATAATTCTTTACCTAATAGTATAAAAGAAGAAAAATGTGATTGTAATTTTAAGAAAAACAAAACAAAATTTTTTGGTAAATACTGAAGATATTGAAGACGCTTTTAATGTAATTTCTTAGTTTTTTTTTATCCATTGCCAAAGATTTTCGATATGGGAAAGTCTGAAGAAGGACCTCCCAAACCCTGTGAAGTTTTTGAATCGAATTGAATTGAAAGATTTTCGTTTACAGTAGAATTTTGTTTTTGTAATCTGTAAGAGTTGTTTTGTAACTCCTAGATTACACAGAAAGACTTGTAAAATGTATGTTTGTGTCAGTTTTTTTATTTTTCATCGTTTTTTTTCAATTTTATTTTTTATTATTTCCTTATGCAGTTTCCATCCAAATTAGATGGCAAATTTTTGTGTGTAATGTTTCTGTAAATGAGTATGGAAATAAATATATTATATTATTATAAGAAATATTTGTTTCAACAAGTATACTTACACTGCTCGACATTGAAAGTGCCCCACCCAGAAGGACATGTTATATAAACGTGCAAATAGAAGGGTGGGTGTGCGCAGTTGAGATATGGAAATGATGATAATCCGGGACCAATGACGTGTGTTCCTCAAGAGATAAAAGGTACAAGAAGGAACAGGGATGGTAGTGCTTATGCAGGTGGAAGTCGTGCGAACGGTTGAGATTAGGTGGTTCCGCTTGGAAACTGTTCAGCAAAGGCCGAAAATGCCTGGTACATGCTGTCAGCGGATTTATCGCCATTTGGGTGCTTTTGAGAGAGGAAGAGTTACATGCCTATGTGAAGCTGGATGGACTACACGTCGTGTCGCTGCCCATGTTCATTGGTATGCATGAACTGTTGGAAGCTGTTGGCAACAGTGACAAAATGAAGATTCTAGCATGCGTCGTAGAGGGAGTGGTGCCATCCGATAGGCGTCAGCATGGCTTGATAGGCGCATTGTTTGACATGCTTGTTCGTCACCACAAAGCACTGCAGGCGATATTCGACGGTCTGTCAGTAGCCATGGACGTCCCCATAACGACCCGAACGGTAAACCAAAGGTTGCATGAGTCACATCTGCGCTCTAGGCAACCGTTACGTCGACTGCCATTTACTGTAAACAATCGCAGCGCTCGTCTGGCTTGGTGCCGAAGTCGTGCGAACTGGGGTCGTGAATGGAACATTGTTGTGTTTAGTGACAATCCCTTTTCTGTCTGGGTGCGGACGATCGACGGGTCCGTGTATGGCGACAACCTGGCGAGAGGATGGATCCAGCTTTTGTTTGCGATTGGCACACTGCCCGTCAGCCAGGCATAATGGTATGGAGTGCTATTGGATATGAAAGCAGGTCACCTCTTGTCCGCATCACAGGAACACTGACAGGTGCACGATACGTTAGTGCGGTTCTGCAGCACGTTTTGTTACCGTTCCTGGGAGGGATGCAGCAGCCCATTTTCCAGCATGACAACGCCCGTGTACCATTGTCTGCAGAAAATGTTTGCAACATGTCCAACATCTACCTTTTTCCTTGTTTTCCTTTAAAGAACGCAAAATGGCGAGTTATAAAAACCATTACATGTAATATGTAGCAAGCCTGAATTAAAAAATATTAAAAACGAGGAGGGGGGTGGAGAAGCGGCAAATCCATTGATCGATTCAAAACTTCATTCCATATATTTTTCATCCATTTTAGTTGCTTTTAAAAAATTCTTAAAAAAACACGTTTAATATTATTTCGCTTCCATTCCGATTATTAGCATTCTTAAAGGCGGGGAAGGTCATGCTAAAGCTCTCACCCCTTACCCCCCCTAAATCCCACCCTACTGTGTCGTGATTTTTGGGTGAGATGAAAACGACTGGGTTAGTTTAAATCTAATTACCGCTGAGTTATTGGTTTACAGCAGTGGCTTAGCTAGAGGAAAGACGAGTTGGTGGTTCAAACTTCTTCCCCTTCGGGGAAAATTTTATTCTTAAGAAATATTTCTTTCTTTTAATAATTAGTGGGCACTAGATTTGGAAGACGGTAAAACTGTTTTGGCTTTGAAAACGAGCATTCCATATTCATCAGAGATTGAATGAACTTTCTAGTTTTCTGAATTCGTACATGTTGGTTAGAATGAGGTTTCATAAGAATCACTTCCTGCCTCTTCTACGACGGCTTCCTGTATATCCTGGTAATCTGAAGTCATCAGCAAAACATCCTAACTTCCTTTCTTTCTGAGAAACGAATGCAATAAGCTTCTGACTGCCATGCGAATTCCTGTTGTCAGGTGGAAAGCTGCTGCCATGTTTCGCGATACTCTCTTCCTAGGTAAGAAACAAATTCATATCTTTTCGCCTTTGCCCTATAGCCCGAGATATCGTCTTCTTTAAAGGAAGGTTAATTTGAAGAGGTATACTTAAAAAATAAATTTGGATATTATCGTAGATGGTTGTTAGTTCCTTTTTAATGTGATAGGAATTGAATTTCGGTGTAAATGACGGGCCATATGGGCTCCAAGTCTAGAATTAGCAAAATGGGTCCACCTGATAACAATTAGGGAAGGAGGGAACCGTCTCATCAAAGCCATTTAGTGTAATCATACTTAAAAAAATAATTTCTTTTTCAGTTTCAATACTCACACAGCATAAAAATTATAAATTATGTTTCAAGCAGTTGCTTGGCACAGAAGTCCGACAAGAGTATGTAAGCAGTGACGTACCCAGGGGGGGGGGGGACCAGGGGACTATAGAGTTTTATTCCGTATAGATTATCGTTTTAACCTTTCCTGTCCTGTGGAATATTTTAGTAACTGGGGAACCCTACTCTAATCTTATTTCCTACCTTTCTTTAATTTAAAGTTCTGGTAATTAAAGTTTTGGATCGATCAAGGCATTTGCTGCTTCTCCACCCCCTCCTCATTTTTAATATTTTTTAATCCAGGCTTGCCACATATTAGATGTAATGGCGTTACGAACTCGTCATTCTGCATTCTTTAAAGGAACCAAAAGTAGGGGAGATTAAATCCTGGGTACGTGCCTGTATGCAAGGAGTACGTGCCTGTATACGTGCTGTAGGTACTTGTCTGTATTTTAGGAGACAGACTGAAGAGAAGCCTCTCATCAAAACTCCCAGCGTCCTCTTTAATGTGCATAGGTTATGTTTTCCTGCATAGGGGACCATGGTTTAACAATCCATCCGATGGACGGTGCTCTCCCCTTTTTTGAGAAATTGCAGAGGATCAAAATCTAGTAGAAAGGGATAACAATCTTCTTACTCTTCTTAAGCAGTGCACTGGGCGCGTCCTGTGATAAATTATCATACATAATGTCAAGATGCATTACTGGAATGTAGTTCACCCGTGTCCCTCCCATTTATCCGAAATCGATTTATCGCTAAAGAAAGAAAGAGCTGAGTAAAAGGAAAACGCAGAAAAGAAACATCCCGAGGAGCTGAAATGGGCTTTGCTTTTTGGACTTCTCTTTCGAATAAGAATGCAAATGCAAATGAAAGAAAATGTGACATTTCTCTTGAACTTTGGCATTTACATATATCCTAATTATATATCTATGTACATATATTCTAATTATATGTACAATGCATGGCCCTTTGATGCACATGGGACAACGACTTAACAGAAGAGACCCGTTTGCATCTTTTTTTCTCAACGAGGAACTTCGAAGAACGAGGAACTCCACTCTTAAGCAGTTCAAAATCAAATTGAGAAAATTCCGGTTGCCAGGATGGCGAGCTACAAATTGGCAAAAGTATTCGGAATATTGTTCGAACTCTTTCCTAACCTCAAAGAGAAATTTTACGATCTCATTTTGTTAATTTCACACAGTAAAGCGTAGTTTATTTTGTAGCATATTTGTTCGTCGTTAACTGTGCTTGAAATTCAAATTTGTGATTACTTTTTATTTCCCTAGGAGCTGCACTGTGCTTTGCTTTTACGACTTCTCATTCTGGAAAGAATACAAATGTAAGAAAAATGTGATATTTTCTTTAACAGTAGTTTCGTTTTCTTTTATGAAATGATAATTAATTTTATAACTGCTGAAAAGATGTATGTCAGCAACATCTGGGCGGTATTATTACACCGGTGGTTTAAGAAAAAATTATACTTATGTGAAAAAAGAACAAATTTTACTATGACATTGAAATTTAACAGAGTTTGATCACTTTGAAGAAATAGAACATTAATTTTTTATTGATTGTTTATTTATTTTACGAGTTTTCTCTTAAACTTACAAAGATTCCAATGCGCGGAACTAAGTTCAGTAAGGTGATGCCCCTCTACGAAGAGCTGGAACGCTCCACCCTCCTCGGCATGGCCACCGAGTGTTTTTCTACAACATAGCATTGCGCAGTTTTAAAAGAAATTAAAGTAATTCAATAATCATCATTAATTTCTCGTCATCTGCAGTTCCCAGGTTAGAGTCCTCGCTGGATCAGGGTTGAGTTTTATCTCCTCAAAGTTCCCGCCCTGCCCACGGTCAGTAGGGGACACTGCTGGGCTTGGAAAGCCGCCGCCTGTCTCATGGGACGTTAAGCCGTGGCTCCTTGTGTGGTAGAACCATTTCTGTGTACTTTAAAGTACACACTGGATGATCTTGACGGGAGGCTACCACCTCTCTCCCAACAGCTGTTCCAGTGGGTCCCCTCCTCCAACATCTATGAGCCCTCGGGGTCCTTGTGACCTGCCATTTAGCCCATTGTGTGAAAAAAAGTGCCGCTCAGAGGTAAAAACAACCCAACCTAACCCTTCATTAATTTATTTAAACGTCAGATCATTGCTGCCCAGGCAAGCTATAATAGTAAACCACAGTTCACTACCATGCTTATGATAGAACATATTGCTTGAGGGCTGAACAAAATGATTTTGGGAGTTTCAAAAATAAAAATATTTTTCAAATTAATCCTATTTACTTAATAAACTAGAATTGCTGGCGACCTATTTTCCTTTGAAGGGGATAAGAATTCAGTGTGTGAGTTCACCCTTGGTATGCTTTGGTTATATTTTGATGGCAGATTATTGGTCAAAATTTTTAATTTATAATAAATTTTTCTGAATTCCCTGTGATATAGAAGTCTGGATTGTTTTACCTCCGAGGTGCACTATTTTGCTCACGATGGGCTAAATGGCTATGTCACTCAAGTGCTCAGAGAAAGTTGGGAGAAGGGAACCCACAGGACAGCTGTTAGGAGACAGATGGAAGCCTCCGATCGAGGCCATTCTTCTTTACACAGGGCCACTTCCATCGGACGTATGGTGGCCTTTACAAGCCCATTGGTGTCCCATTAATCACCAAAGGTATGGTAGGGGCTCTCGGAGAAAACCTGAACGCAGGCAGTTGGGACTAGAACCTTGGAACAGCAGATTACGAGCCTTCTGCACTTGCGGATGAGTCAACCCCACCCCATACTGATGTTGTAGCATCTATGTGCTCAGGATATAGTGTTTGGTCATGAGTAATATCTGGGTTCTCTTTCGGTTTAAATGGAGCATGATAATGTATGATCAATCATATGAATTACACTAGTGGTCAAAATTGTAAAACACACAAAATTTAAGGAAAAAAACGCACCGCTGAAGGAATGAAGCGAAGGTTTGTATATGTGATATGATATGTGACATCTTGGGGAAAAAAATGGAATTTCCAAGCACACAGAAATAAGTTAAGCACATGCACAGCTGGATGGAAGGGAATTGTTCATCAGGTGAACGCATGCAAATGAAGAAATAATGTCCCCACTCTCCTCAATATTGTGTGTGGTCCTTCTGGCAGAAATGCATGTCCGACAGTAACTCACCATGTTTTGAATAAGCCTGTCCAGCAGATCTTGGGCATTATTTCCCACTCCTTATACAGAGCAAACTGTTACTCCTGCGAAGAATATGCTCCGACATCCGCTAATACCGCGGCTCGGCTCAGAAACGTACTTGCAGGGGCAATGCAGCAGCTGGTAGTCTACGACTGAATTACGAGGGAGTTGAAAAACTCCTTGACATGCATCTGCAAAACAAAATCCATTAAATTTACCTCAACAAAACTTTTACTTCCTTCAAAGTGCTCCCCTCCATTATCTGTGCAAAGTTGCAGACGTTACGCCAATTCTGGAACGCTTGATGGTATTCCTGTTGGCGAATACACCATAACTCTAAATGAACGCATTTTGCAAGGTCTTACACCCTTGAAAAAGGCTTCCCAGCAAGTTAAGTTTTCAAAAAATTTTGGAAAATTAGTTTTCGCTTCCATAGGAATCAGTAGAGAGTCATATGGTGCAAGATCGGCTGAATATGCAGGATGGGGTAGTTGCTTGATTCTTTCCTGCTCCTGATAAGCCGTAACTTGCCGGATTTTGTGGGCACTGGCATTATCATGAAGAAGGAGATCGTTAACACGCATGTTGTTGGACGCTGCTCCTTCATCTCCTTAACTAATTTAGGCAAAACAATGTTGGTGTAGTATTGGCCATTTAGAGTCATTTTTTCAGGTAAGGTGTCCACGGTTACCACTCTTTGGGAATTAAAAAAATTGTGAACATCCTCTTCCTTGAGCGAAGGTCTTGTCGAAGGTTTTGAGGACACAGTTCATATTCCGGAACCCAAACATAGTTGTCTATCTTTCTGGAAGTTGTATAGTAATAAAACCACGTCTCATCACCTGTAACAATGTCTGTTAACCGTTTGGGACTACTAGGTTCAAACATTGTCAGCATCTCTGTGCAAGAGTCGACTCGAGCCCTTTTTTGCTCTCTGTCAGTTTGTGGGGTACTCATTTGGCACCGATCTTTCGAAACTTAAAATGTTGATGAATAATTGTTTCCACACTGCCGACAGATGCACTGAGATCTAAATTTAGTACCTGAACGGTGATGTGTGGGTTTTCTTTAAGGAGTTCACGAACAGCAGCGATGGTTTTTTCGTTCACGGCCTCCTCCGGTCTTCCTGCAAGAGAGAGGTTTTTGAAGCTCTGCCATAATTCTCTGAATTTGTGCATCCATCCAGTAACACTGCCATATGAACAGTCATGATCCCCATACAATTGTGGTAAATCGGCATGAATTTTTATAACGCCGTCCCCATCCTTATGAAGATATAAAATCTTTCCCCGTTTCTAGCAGGCTCCATAGGAACAACGCACAGATTTCGCAGACCGAACTTTATGCGCCGGCAGTGAAGAGAGAAAAGATAATTCGGCCTAAACACGTAATGACACGTTTGGACAAGCTTTTAAACAAGTTGTAGCTTGTTTGGGGGAACGAGTGCAAAACTATAGACACGTGTCAAAAACGTTTTGAACGCTCTCGTTACACATTTACAGGGATATTGAATCTGAAATATTTGATACAGACGTCGTTGTTGCACATGTTTCAAACACTCTTTAAAACTTAATAGAAACTGAAAAACCATTTCGCAATCTTTTAAAAATCACATTTATTTTCGTAAAGGAATGTTATAAATTTTGAGATAAAATCTTACGACTAACAACATTGCTGCTAAACGTTTCAGCTTCCAGAACTGTGGAAATAATAAACTATTGTTTTTAAAGCGACCGTACAACTAAGACGCAACTTATTGTGCCTAGGGGCACGTGAGGTGTAAACATGGAACTGGGCGGTACTTGTTGCTATTTCCTCTATATTGTAGTGTTCATTTCCAAAATTTATTGATTATTAATCATCGAATGATGCCTATTGATTGATTATTAGTTTTTCATATTTAGTGATAAAGTAAAATATCATTAATAAAAAGAAAGTTCTCATGCCACGGACTGCGATCCTGTTCATGCCACAAGAGATTGCTTTCTATGCCGCATAGTAACCCAAGAGATTTGCGATGGATCACAAAGCACCGGGGCAGCAAATGGGATTTTCAGCTTATTCGAAATTCACGTGAAAAATGCATCGTTTTAATGTCGTCATTTATTTACAATTACAAAGATTGCAAGAGAGAGCTGATAATTTGCAAACATTGCAAATCAAATTTACACTCATTTGTATATTCTGTTGTGGCCAACTTCTCATGCTATGACCCCAGTTAAAGGCAGATGCGATATTAAATATTTTTTTTAGTTCACTTCTTAAATTAGTTGTGTCTTTTTTACTCTAATTACATTCATTGTATATGTAAACAATGAAAAAAAAAACTCGGCTATATTAAAATTGTAAAAAGGAGAAAGATTTACTTAGACAATTTACAACGATCAGCTATCGGATGAAGGAATATATATGGGATGAAGATTTACTAAATACATAATATATAAATTAGAGTCCAGAAAGGATTCTATAAAGCAAAGAAATATTAAATAAGCATCACGTGGAAAAGCACCCATTTTTAATTTAATAATACGTAATAAATTTGCTGCAACACCAGAAAACAAGTGGAATGGATGAGCTATGGGGGCTAATAAGGAATAAAATACATTTTGAGAATTACATATGCACCGTATGTATATCTCTATATAAATAAAGTTTCCTTGTGTGTTTGTCCACTTATGAACTCGGCTCCTAGAACTTGCATGAAAGAACTTGCGACCAAACTTTGCAGGAACATTCGCTTCACCCAGAGGAAGGGTATAAGCTATGTGTGAACCCGCTGGGATCGACCAAAACTGATATTCACGGGCTTGAATTTCCCGAAATCTCCACAGATATACGGGTTAAAAAAATATAAGTAAAAAAATAAAATAAAAAACATTTATCTTCCTATATGGGCCCTAAAAAGATGAAAATAAACCTAAAGCATATCGATGGTGTAATCAGTCACTGAGGTCGTATTTGCTTCGAAGGAAGATAGGGCGCCGATTTATCTACAGAAGATTGCGGTGCCCTGTTTTCCTTTTAAGTGAATACGAACTCAGTGACTGATTGGCACCATCGACATGCTTTAGGTTTATTTTTCCACTTTTTAGAGTCGACATAAGAAGATAAGCATTTTTAAAATTTTTTAATTAACTTACATTTTTTCTTTGTCACTAAAAATATCCACCTTCAAAAACTTTCATTTGCCATTATGACTCATACACAGCGACCACATTTGTCCTCACTTTCGGAGTCATGTTTGAGGTAGCCGATGATATTGAGACGTCAGAAGCTTTAATTTGAGATATGACATGTTAAAGTCTGGGCGGGGGTGGCTCTGTCAGTCGCGCGGCAGGCTGGTAATCTGCAGTTCCCAGGTTCAGCGTTGAGATTTATCCCAGCCAAATTTTCCGCCCTGCTCACAGTCAGTAGGGAATATCGATGGGCTTGGAAAGGCCGCCGTCCGTCTGATGGGTTATTAAGCCATGACCCCGTGTTGGCCATACTCTGTGCACGTTAAAGAACACGGTGGATGGCCTTAAAGGGAGGCTACTATACATCTCCCAACAGCTGTTCAAATGGGTCCCCTGACACCAATCTGCTCTGAACCTTCTGGTCCTTGTGACATGCCCATTTAGCGCATTGTGTACAAAAAGGTGCTGTTTAGAGGTAAACTAAACGTTGAAATCTAACCACGGAAAAAACCGCCCCACCCCTTTTATCAGAGGAGAGGGAAAAATAGTTGGGGCAAAGTTCGAAACAGTTTACGACGGTCATTATATGAGCTTTCATTTGAAGTATAGCTGGTTACTTCCTGCGTTAGCTTTCTGGAGATACATGGAAACAATCGTTTACATATTTCTCCCTCTTTCTTAGGGGGGAAAACGCATATCTGGTCAATATTTAATAGCCTATGACATTTCAGGCATCAGAAGTTTTCATTTGATGTATCATTTGTCATTTTCGGCATTCGCGTTCTGGAAATACAGCTGAAGAATAATTTTCACATTTTCTCTTTTTTAGGGGGGAAGAAAGCATGGGGGGGGGGGTTAACTTTTTTTATAACTTTGACACTCTCCGTGTCACAAGCTTTAATTTGACACATATTATTAAGTTTCTCCATCGCGTCCGAAAGACATGGTGGAAGAACTCTTTTGACAATTGCACAACATATGCACTGACATATGCTCAATCATATACACTGAGAGGTCAAAAGTCACGGGATACGTGCCAAATAACGGTTGGTCCTCCTCGAGCCCTCAGCAGTGCAGCCACACTTCGAGATGTGATGGGTACTAAATATACTGAAAATATACTGGGAAAATACGACGAATTAATGGGGGACCATGGGGGCCAATTCATGGTGGTAAAGTCCGTGGAGTGTTCCTCGATCCACCTCCTAGCAACCAAAGACTGGTGACATTTTGCATTATCTTGTTGGAATACCTCTTCACCATCAGGGTGCTCGAGAGTCATGAAGGGGTGCAGATGATGTGCGAGAATGTCCCCGTAGCTCATATCAGTAAGCGATTGCTCCAAACGGACCAGAGAGCCCAATGTAGACGACGTGAACATGCCCCACACCATCACAGAGCTGCGTCCAGCCTCAACAGTACCTTGGAGATAGAAAAAGTCCATGGCTTCATGGGGCCTACACCACATTCTAACGCACCCACCAATGCAAAACAACTGGAATCTAGATTCATTGGATCATACTACAAGACGCCGCTGTTCTACTGACCAATTTCGATGTCTTCTGGCCCATTCCAGTCATTGAGCTCTGGGACACGAGTGCAAAGTAATGGCACACAAGCAATTGCACGAGTGCAAGCAATGGGACACGAGTGGGTCTTCGGCTACCAAATCCGATGGAGTGCAGGTGGTGATGGACAGTCCTTTCAGAAGCGTT
Source organism: Ryuthela nishihirai (assembly GCA_038380435.1). Lineage (NCBI taxonomy): Eukaryota > Metazoa > Arthropoda > Arachnida > Araneae > Heptathelidae > Ryuthela > Ryuthela nishihirai. The sequence goes on from JAWZYU010000017.1 coordinate 73,986,588, forward strand.
TTATGTTTGGCCTGCATTCAAAATTGACAGTGATTTCAGGCACTGTAGCACGTCTATTGGTCGTTACCATTCATGACAGCCGACGTGAGTTCCGTTCACCAATTACACGTCATTCGCTGGTTTACGTGTGTGGAAATGCCATCAATAGAATACTGACGATAAACTCTTGACACCGTAGACCTGGAAAACCGAATTCCTGCACGATCTCTAATATTGCATGACCCATACTTATGGCACCGATGATCAAGCCACGTTCAAAGTCAGACAACTCACGACGTGCAGCCTTACTGAATTAACAGCTACTCAACTACCAATCAGGTGATGTAGATGGATAAGATTAACGAATGAGATGAACAATAAGTTCTGTGTCATAATTCAAATTCTAGTCGTGCAGAGATGCGATGTACGAGTCATGAAGTCTGGTGGGCGAGATCAGCTCTCACGAGAAGTGCTGGTGATTGTTGGTGAATTATAATTGGGTGACGAATTTTTGCACAATAACTCTTGCGAAAACGTATTACTTAGTGGGAAATTTTGTAATAAAATTTTCCATATGGGATTTAGTTGTGCGTGGTCGGTGTAACAAAAAGTGTTTCTGTTGACAAAAATTAGTAGATTTTCTGTGAACGATAACTTGCTAATGATAAAGGTTTCGTTGAATAGAGGTTTAGCTCCTTCAAGTATAACTGTAGATGAAACAGCTGTGGTAGTTGTTTTAAATTGATATTTCTTTGGTGTTCCTTTATTCTTTCTTGAAGAGTTCTTTTGGTTTGTCCTATGTAGCTGAGAGGTTCGGATGTACTGCAGGAGTCTGATTCAGGGTATGTGATCGGTACTAAATATACACACTTGTGAATGAAGGTAAATCTCTGTCTTGCTTTATGACAGATAAAATGGTGATTGGAGATTTGGAAGGTACTTTATAATCCTAATTTTTCATAATATTGTTGATGGTACTGCTGATAGCTGGAAAATGAATGAGGTATATTTCAAATCTTGAGAACAGTTGTCTTGAAGACGGAAATCGTCTTCAAGACAACTGTTCGTATTATTTATCCTAATGCACTTAACATAATAAGTAAATTTTATTTCTGACGGAGATGTGAATTCTCTTTATGAATTATTGAGGATACCCTGTGTCTTGACATAGAGAATATATAAAGGACCAGATCGGCAGACTGCCATTCATCCATTCTGTTCGCGTGTCCAAGGTTACCTGCCAGACATTAACACCAATCTCAATAGCATCTCACAGTGAACAACCGAGCCACTTCTACTGTGGTTGATAGTTTCCCCTTCCTGTGATTTTTCCCTTTGCAGAAAGGGAAGGCCTTTACACCCGACTGTGTGCATCGGCAACACTTTGCCAGCCATCTTGCTGAGCACCAGGACTTCTTGCCGGTCTTCACAAATGGCACGAAGTCTGGTACATCAGTGGGATTGGCTATGGTCTGCTGCGATGTAATCATTGCAGACCAGATCCCACAGTACTGTTCCATCTTCATTGCAGAGACGCACGCTATCAGCCTTACCTTCGACCTCATAATAACTGCGTCATGACGTTAGTTACAGGACACACCAACGGCCAGTGTACAGGACGTTGGTGTGTCCTGTACACTGACTCACTTAACTCGCTACAGGCTTTGATCTCAGTGAGGCATCGGCTTCACCCTGTTCCCTCCAGGATCCGCTAGTAGCTCCATCGTCTTGCAGCCACAACCACCAATTTTTTCTGCTGAGTGCCTGGTAACGTCGGTATCCAGGGCAGACGCTGCTGCCAAGTCGGCCACACCCCTGCTCTCCGAATCTCCACTGCTGGTTACATACCTGGACTTCCGGCAAAGTTTTTCCATCGCTTTCTGGGCACAATGGCAAAGATCTTGGTGTGAACAGGTTGATAACAAGCTTTCCGAGATCAAGCCCATTGTCAAACAATGGTTGTGGTGCCCCCCCCAGAGGGAACAACCTTGTCGTGGTGGTGGGGGCTAGAGGGCCTTTGTGAAGTTGAGGTCTCCGCTGACTGGTATTGGGGGGTACCTTGGTCGGACGGGGCCCCGATGGAAAGGCCTGGATAGGCTGGACTAAGAGTTCCCACCACGGGAGCCGAGTCAACTTGGATCTATATATCCTTGTTTGTGGCTAACTGTGGCATAGATTAAAGGTTTTGACCGATGGATGAACTTTACTTCTATAGTAGTGTTCACCAAGGGTAGCTGTGGGGCGAGCTGTATCTATATGGTGCTGTCTTGCCCTCGACCGTAGGTAGTGGAGGTTTTGGTATTATCCCTATAGATGTAGTGCAGTCCTTGAATTGCGGAGCATCTGGGTTTTTTCATTCAGTTAATTTCCTGTCAAACAATGGCAGTCATGTTTTGGCAGGAATCACAAGGAGGAAGTTGTATTTGATCTACTCTGCTTAGGTCATTCGTATATTACGCATTCCTTTCTTCTTCAGGTGGACGACGTATCTAAGTTTGAGTTTTGTGTTTTACGTGTAAAACATATTTCAATTCATTTCCTTGTTTTAATTTCGAAAGACGTATGTTTTTTAGCTTCCACGATGTCCAAGCCCCTTACACTCAGACATCTTTTATCCGATGACTCTGTTTTAGATGCTGTTTTTGCCTTTTTACATTTTATTGGATATTTTAACCGTCTCTGATTTTTACCTTTTGGCACTGTTTTTTATATGGATCCTGTACACTTAATGTGAGTTTTACATATTTCTTATTGTTGTTATTTTGCCTTTTACTAAACGTTTTCTGTTGTTTGTTGCTTTAGTGTTTACATGTAGTGTTCTTCATATTGTCTTTTACTTTTAACTTTGCTTCTGGGTTTACTTGACGTTTAGAGTTTTCCTTTTATCCTTTACACCTCGTTTGGCGCATCATGGCCATAGTTGACTTTGCGCCATAAAACCCCGAACAAACCAAACTATATAAAGGAAAGTTCTTTATTAAAAAAAATACTTGTTGCTGCAGACTTTTTAGGCTCTGTAGAATAAGGGCAACATGGTAGAGATATGTGAAGATCTGTTGAGAGCTGAGTTGAAAGCTATTTGATTGTTGATACATGAGGGTTTTTATGAACTGTAGTTTCCAAATTGGAGTTACCACGATGGATTAATATATCCAGAAAAGAAATTGTTTCGTTATTTTCATAAGTAACAGTAAAATTTATAGATTTGTAGGCCTGATTTAATTCTTTGAAAAAACCATTTAATGCAACTCTAGAATATTGAAGTACAATAAATATGTCGTCAATGTAGCGTTTCCATACTAATGATTTCAAATCTCTTTTAGCTATTATATGATCAATGTCTTTCATAATAATTATGTTGGATAAAAGTCCTGACAAAGGGATCCCATTGGAGTGCCTTTAGCTTGTTTGTATATCTTATTATTTGATATAAAATAGTTATTGTTTGTTATTAAATACAAGGCGTCAACTATGGCTTTGATTTGGTTAGGTTGATATTTGTTTGAAGATTCAGTATATTTTTTAGAAGTTTAATTGCTTTGTTTATAGAGTGTTTCGATAGAGACTGACTACATCCAGAGATAAAATGTAACAATATTTAGGTAAATTTATATCTTGAATGCAATTCAGAAAATCTGTGGTTGATTTCACAGTGTATTCAGTATCTGGATATAATTGACTTAATTCTTTCCATAAGGCCTTTTCTAGTTGATACGTGGACAATGTCTTTTGGAAGCTAATGTCTGCCAGGATGATTGTTTTTGTGGAGCTTAAGTTGTAAGAGTAGTTTGGAAGCATTGTAATACATTGGTTGATTACAAGTCGTATAGAAATGTTCAGGAGGATGTTGCTTGTTGCGAAGATTTCTTCATTTTATTGGTGAGAAATATTGATGGTTCCTTTTTCAATTCAATGCAGTTGAATTCATGGATTATCTTTGATCGTTTGTTTTCGAATTGTTTGTTGGAAAGAATAACTATTTGATTTCTTTTATCGGCTAATAATACAGTACTTTAATAATGGAGTTAATTTTAAAATTTTGAAGTGAATGTATTTCTTCAATATATTCATATGATTTTTTTAGGATAATTACAACAATTGTCATAGATCTGTATACTCTAAATCTTTCACTTCTTCGTTGCGAGGAACTTGTTGGATTGTTTCTTCAAGGTCAGGAAGCCCTGAAAGTAATAGTGAAAATTTCTTGGGATAAGCAAATTTGGATCCTTTCCTAAAAGTTTTTTTTTCAATAGTGGAAAGATTTCAATGGCAAAAGATATAGGTCAATGGCAAAGTTACACTCTTGCCGAACATCAGAAGCAATGCTAAACCAATTGCTACAAAACTTACCAACTCTCTCACACGACTCATTGTTATTATAGAGAGCTTTCATTATGTTAACTAACTTGTCTGGTATGTCATACGATCTCACGATCAACCAAAAAGTTTGGCGATCAACAGAGTCCGAAGTCTTTTCGAAATCTACAAAGTTACTAACCAAAGGTTTCTGAAACTCTAAACGTTTCTCAAGAATCTGCCTAAGTGAAAAAAACTGATCCACACATCCCCTACCACTTCCGAATCCACATTGCTCATCACGAAATTGACTGTCAACCAGATTCTTAATTCTATTAAGCACAATCATGCATAGAACTTTACGTGGAACGGAGAGTATCCTGATACCCCTATAGTTATCACAAGAACTGCGATCACCTTTTTTAAAAATAGGGATAATAATAGCTCTAGGTATTCAAAATTTCAGTCATCCATGTGGTAACCGAAACATTCCCAGCTCTAAGCATTTCCGTAGTAATTTCATCTACCCCTGGCAATTCATGTAGTTTAAGTTTAGAAATAGCCAAAATTATTTCAGACTGTGTTATAGGGCCAACATTAAAGCCAGTAATGCATCTATCATCATTACAAACAATGGACCACGTTGTTCACAATGTCACTGAAATGCTCAGCCCACCTAGCAATCACAGAATTCTCACCTTCTGTGCGGTCAACGAATTTTAGAAAGAGAGTTATTTGCCTTACCTTGAGAGTACCTTACCTTGTTTATCCTTCAATCCCTGTATGCCTGTCCGTTTTTTACCATATAAAACATTAACTATCTGGTACAGCTCTCTGCTGTTGTGCTATAATTGCTTCCTCGGCTCTATAAGCTAAGCCATCAAGCCAAAGAAAGTAGCTAATTGATCCTTTACACGTTTATTAAGCGCTCTGTAATGCTTTCGGGGCGTGGGTGGCTCAGTCGGTAGCGCGCCAGGCTCGTAATCTGTAGTTCCCAGGTTCGATTCCCAGCTGGGTCAGCGTTGAGATTTATCTCCGCAAAATTCCCTGCCCTGCCCACGGTCAGTAGGGGACACCGATGGGCTTGGAAAGGCCGCCGTCCGTCGGATGGGACGTTAAGCCGTGGCCCCGTGTGCGGGTGAGCCATACCCTGTGCACGTTAAAGAACACGCTGGATGGCCTTGACGGGAGACTACCATCTGTCTCCCAACAGTTGTTCCAGTGGGTCCCCTCCCCCAACCTTCTCTGAGCCTTCGGGGTCCATGTGACCTGGCCATTTAGCCCATTGTGTGCAAAAAAGTGCCGCTCAGAGGTAAAACAACCCAACCCAAACAACCTGTAATGCTTTCTATTAGGACTAGTAGGGTATTGATTAAAGACATTCCTGCAGTTCTTTCTTTCTGAAATAAGCTCAAGTGCCTTATCACTCAAATAATTTTTTCAATCTGCCCCTTTTTCCTAAAAGAGTACAGTTAATTTCAAGAAAAGCCTATTTAAAATAGCCCCATTCTTCCTCAGTTTTAGTAGTAAGCAAACCATGACTGTCATAATGACTAATAAAATCACTATAAAAATTATTATTATAATATAAAAGTAATTTATATATTTTAATATTATTGTAATATTATATGATATTAAAATTTATAAAGTAACATTTTAATAAACATTATAAATAAAAAATGACTAATTAAATTAACTATTCTCAAAGAAACTGTTAAACATCGAACGAATGTTTGTGATCAAACGAATTATAGTGAAATAAATAAAGGGACTAATATATATGTTTGATTGACATTTTTCACTGAGATATATCTGCATTTTGTGGTGTTTAATAACTTGAATGGGACATGTTTTGCGTTCATGAAGGATATGCCACTGCTTGTTAGATTTTTTTATGGTACCGTCAGCTTTTCTTGTATTGATAACACTGATGAGGAAGCAACATTAAATTTCAAATGCACTGTGTGTTGAAAAGCAATGCTTCTCATTTTTCTGGTGTGGTGGACAGGAAATCCTTTAATGGGACAGGTGGGGACCAGTTGACAGGCAAATAACTCTCTTTCTAAAATTCGTTGACCGCACCTGGAACTTTTGGTCCCATGTTGCCTCAAGACACAAGGCATGTCTATGCGCATGATCCTTTACCCACCCCGCAGTATATGCCGTCATTTGTGTACAAATGTGGCGCTAGGTATATCAATGCTATGCAACTGAAAATATATTTCTTTCCTGGCCGACTGATGGCTCGGAGACCGGTGCTTGTCCAAGGACCACCACTTTGAAAAATACCTGCTGTAAAGCACAGTTAATTGGTACTTTAAAATAAATGCCCCTTCAAGTACGAAGCCTGGTTTTGCTACTTACTCGTCTTGTGGGTTACCTGAAATATCGCCCCCTCTCTTCTTCTCCCCCCTAAAAAAAAGACAAAAATTCACGATGGTCGTGTTATATCTGAAATTAAGCTTGTGACGTTGACAATGCTGTGGACTACCTCAAATTATGCCTTCTCTTTCTCTCCTAGTGAAAATTGTGGGGAGAAATTTAGCAGGAGTCGACCTGAACGATCCATATGTCAAATGAAGACACATACACAATAGCAGTCCTGTTTTCTGAAGATAGTTGTTTTTGGTAGCAAAGCGAAAATAGATTAAAAATTAAATAGTCATCTTTCTTTGGGAGCCCTAAAAAAACTGAAACATACCGATGGTGAACTCACTCCTGAATTCGTATTCATTTCAAAGGATGATAGGGCGTCGATTTAGCTACTCAACAAGATTGCTGTGTGTTGCTTATGTATTCAACAAGACTCTATCTTCCTTTGTAGTGAATACGAACTCAGTGAATGGCATCAGTATGATTTAGTTTTTTCATTTTAGGATGTATAAAGAGGAAAATATATATATATATCTTAATTTACTCTGCATTTGTTATCAATTAGGAAGGTAGTTGTTTCTTTTGCATCTCCCTGGAGACTCTTAGGGAGTCACATTTTTCTCCCAACACAAACGTACGGCAAATTAAAGAGTGTTAAGCATTCTCTTTCGATATGAATCACATCTTTAGATTGAGCTTTTATAGTTAAGAAAAAAATGGTTAAATTTTTAAGTAAAATCAAATAACAATTCGGTATCGGGTAAAAAATTAGGAAAGAAGAAACGTTTAACAGTGTTATGTTCTGCAGTTTCCTGTTAACAAGTTTCTTAATTCTTTTTCTTTCCTTTTCAGTATGTATGGAACAAAGAAATCAACCCTCTGAATCTCCCTGCGGGAGCTCGATCCGTTATCAACCCCATCGACACCTCGTTCTCTTGCTCAGGCCGTCCTTACGGCTACTACGTTGATGTCCTCAATAAATGCCAGATTTTCCACGTTTGTGATCCTAACACTAAGCAGAAGTTCAGTTTCTTCTGCCCTAAATACACAGCTTTTGATCCGGAAGTTTCCGTCTGCACGTACAGAGGTATTAAAACTTGTGGGAAAATTGTTAATTACGGCAAAGATCAAAGGCAAGATTCTGATTCCTCTGGTTCTGGTAGCAAAGGTTCAGGCGATAGTGGCCAAGATTCTAACACAAAAGACAATTCACTCGGCGGTAGCAGCCAGGATTCTGGTTCCAAAGGTTTCGTCACCGACTATAGTGACAAAGGTTTCGTCACCGACTATGATTACGAAGATTTCAGTTCTGAAAGCGTCGCTACTGATGACAGTAACAAAGACTTTGGTTCTGATGGAGACTTAGATTTCAGCGAAACGCCAAGATACCTTTCAGTGCCAACAAAGGTAATAATGATTTTTTTTGCTCAATTTCTTAAATGAATTATAAATAAATGCTTAACTTTTATGGTTACTGTATCAACATGTCAAACTTTGTGTCTTGTGTTAGCTCTAACTGAGACAATGCTCAGCGGGTACTTAGGTGTTAGTGGGGTATGTCTTTGTACGAAAAGGCCTGTAAAAGCTAAGCGTAGCATCTACGATTCTACTCTGTCCTAAATGGTTAAATGAGAAAGAAAGAAAATGTATATTCAAAATAGGGCTGGATCTAAGGGGGCAAAGGTGCTATGCCTCCCCCTTTCAGAATGCGATTAAAGATAAAAGAGGCAACAAATTATGAAACATATTTATATTTCATGTATATTTCAAGAAATTTTTGGAAAATCAGCAAAACGGAGGGGGAAATGTTATACTGCATTGGAAATCAAATATCCAGAGAGCTCAGAGAAGGTTGCGGGAGGGGACCCACTCGACAGCTGTTAGGAGACAGATGGTAGCCTTATGTCAACGTCGTCCATCATGTTCTTTAACGTGCAAAGGATGTAGCTCTCGCGCAGACGGGGCCACAGCTTAACGTCCCATCCGACAGACAGCAACCTTTCCAAGCCCAGCAGTGTCCTCTACTAACCGAGGGCAAGGCAGGGAGTTTTGCACAGATAAACCACAACGCTGGCACAGCTGGGACTCGAACTTGGGAACTGCATATTACGAGCTTCGAATGCTACCCACTGAGCCCGCATTGAATGATCTTTGGGACTATCTGGAACAGAAGGTGGAACACCGAAATAGGCATCCAAGAAATCTATCTGAGATACGAGTGCTATTGTTGGAGGAGTGGACTAGAACTGATGTAAATTACACTGGTGCTCAAAATTATCTGTTACGTACGACATGCGGTCTAATATGGAGTATGATTACCGCTGAGAGCCCTGCAGCTCAAGCAACCTCCCCTAGAGCATGCCTTACGTGCTCAATGGGATTAAGGTCAGGAGATCTGGGTGGCCACTCCTTTTGACGAATATCTTCCTCTTCGAGAAAATTGTGGTCTGCATGAGTCAATGAGAGTGGATATTATCGTCCGTAAGAGTAAAATCTGGGCCAACGGTTCCCTGGACTGGCCTGACATATTGGTTAAGGAACTCATCTCTGTACCGCAGGGCACTAAGATTGCAACTCGAAAAGATGTGCAGGTCTGTACTCCTGTTCGTCTTGATTCCTGCCCCAACCATCACCCTACGGCTACCCTTTCTCTGATGTTCGAGAGACTGTTGCGGTCCCCAGTTCTCTCCAGATGCGAATACGTTGTGAATCAGTATTTAAGTTGAATCACGATTCATCTGTAATATAACATGCCCCCATTGATCTGGACTCCAAGTGTGATGTTGACATCTTCACGTTAAAAATGTTCGCCAGGCAGCGGGAATTAGAGGGACACAAATAACAGGTCTTCTGGCATAAAGACATTGCTCATGAAGTCTTTTGTAAACAGTATGCCTTGAAACCCCCTTCCTGTAGTCGCTGCAAGCCCCAAAGACAGCTGCAATGCGGTCATCACTCTGTTCTGTCTGGCAGTAAGACTCATATAGCAGTCGCCTACAGCAGTTGTGACTGGGACGGCTTTGTCTTGGTCGACGACGAACATCTCCTGTCTGTTGAAACTGTCTCCAGACTCTTGACAAGACATTTTGTGGAACATTCAATGATCCATAAACTTCCATCTGTGATTGACCTGCTTCCAATCGCTCTCCACCGCTGAAAATCATCCATACGATGCCTTCAGAACATAATCAGCTCGACGTGCCACTGAAGTAAAAGCAAGAGTTGCCTAGGACAGCTAAGCTGTGAGTAGACTCGTGCGTCTTTTTTATGCATTCCCAATTTACACATTCCGGCTTACGTGCGGCAACTATAATTGTGGGATAGTTGTGACCCACCATCCTCACAGATCCCTCTACTATGGCGTATTAAACTGACAGGCTCCTGTCAGACCTCTGTGGCAAGCAGCTGCTTGAGGAGGTATTTATTTTACTTATTTTTTATTTCCGCGTATCCATGTTCGACCATTTTCAGTGCATTCTTTTACATATATCGGCAGCTATATACGTTTTTGTCGATTATCCTTTAAGTATGAGCATCAGTGTATATCCGGCGACTGGTGGAATCCATACATAACAGAATTGCTACTGTAATTCATACAAAGGGAGGTTAATTGCAGAGATGAGTAATTGCTTGTTCAGGTGAACCTATTTCACACTTCACACCCTCATGATACCTCTTAAATTTCTGCCAAAATTCCAATTTCATATCTTTTTATGTGAAGCGTTATGGTGACTACAGGCACACAAACACATATCTCGTTTTATTATTTTAGATGAAAGCAGTTTTATGGTAAGGGATAAAAGGTAGCTTACACAGGGATTTTCAAAATAGGTTCCACGAAATGTTACTGATAGCTTCGATGTTGTAAACATTACTAATGATTCAATTTTAAAATAATTTTTTAGTATTTCTCTTTCATGTTTTTAAGGCAACTTAACTGACGAGCATCGTGAGATTTCAAGGATTAAAAACCTTCTGCCGTTTTCAACCCCTAACTTATGTGAATCAGAATTTTCCCAATAGAATGTGACAAAAAAAAAAACACAGAAATAACCCTGATGTTAAAGCACATCTCAGAGATTCCAACTGTCACTCATTACATTAAATTTCCAATTTTTATACTTATTATTAAAATCACTGGAAATGAACATTAAACAAATTTTATCATTACAGGTATCATATTTATTATTATTATTTTATTCGTGTACGTGCTTTTTTGTGTTTATATGGGTTCCACAACAGCCTGATTCCTGGGGATGTACCAATCCTACGGGGTCAAAGTCAACCCTTGAGACTCGACCCTTTCTCAGCCGTGGCAGGGATCTACTGTTTTACTATGAGTTTCAAACTGCGGATTTTAATATACAGGGTGTTTCAAAACACTCTGTATAAATTTAAAAGGGAGATAGGGAACACCAAGACAAACCTTTTTCGTCTTTGAATGTATGTCTGCTGACGTAACCCTTCGGTGCTAGAGGGCGCTGACAGAAATATCGGTGGAGCTGGTACATAAATGAATGGAAAAATGTATACTAAGAGACAAGACCCACTGGTTCTGCCTGAAGCACTACCAGTATAGGGATAATGCCACTTTGACCACTATCTAAAGGTCGGGGACATACAATACCATATAGGTACATGCACAGCCCACGACAGTCTAGGGTGAATAGCACTATAGAAGTAAAACTCAACCCACGGCGCCACCGCTGCAAAACCTGGAATTTAATCTATTCCACGGTTACCCACAAACAAGGATATGAAGATCCAAGTTGACTCGGCTCCCGTGGTGGGAACTTTTAATCCTGCCCGATTTTTGGGGCCCTGTCCGACCTAACGGACCAAGTCAGTCAGTAGGGCCCCTGACAACTACCCTAAGTTTGAGGTCTTAGCCTGTCCAACCGGGGCCAGTCAGCAGAGCCTTCGACCTCGAGGTCTTAGCCTGTCCAACCGGGTCCCAAATCGGTCAGCAGAGCCTTCGACCTCGATGGGCCCTCAAGCCCCCCCCCCCCACCCATCACCACGTCAAGGTGGTTCCCTGTGTTAGGGGGGAATGGAAAAAAAGTGTAAACAACAGGTTTATTTAAAGAAGGGCTCAAAGTTGCGACTGGCAAGAGCATTGCATGCATGACTTGATTGACATTGATTGCCGTACATGTTGAAAGATTCCAAGAATTTCGACAGCGATTCTTGCGACGAGGTCTTCATCTGAGTGAGTGGGAGTCTCGTACACGAGGTTCTTCATGTGTCCTCAGAGGAAGAAATCGATACATGTTAAATCGGGCGATCTTGGTGGCCAGGTGACGGGTCCACTGCAACCTATCCATCAGCCCCCAAAAGTGTCGTTCAGATAATCCCGCACATCATTACTAAAGTGTGATGGCACCCCATCGTGTTGAAACCATATTCGTCTCCATATTGCCACGGGAACATCTTCAGCAATCCCGGCAACGTTTCCTCAAGAAATGCCAGAAAAATCTGCCTGTTGAGTCGGGAATGCAGCAGGTATAGCCCAATCAAAATGTTATGGACGATACCAGCCCAAACATTGGCGGCGAACTGTTGTTGATGTCCATGCGCCAATTGTGGCCAGTAGATTTTTGTGCGCCCAAACGTGAGAATTGTGCACATTAAGCACGCTCTCCACGTGTGAAAAAGGCCTCATCTGAGAAGAGCACACGAGCTGGAAAATCAGGCTGCACTGCGGTCTGCTGCAGAAACCAGCGCATGAATTCCGCACGAAGAGGGTAATCCTGAGGTTGCAATGTCTGGACTTTCAGACGATGAAACGGATGTAACTTCTGCTCGTTGAACACTCTCCACACGAGAGCGTAGTTCACACTGAGGCTACGTGCAGTAACTCACGTGCTTGTGCCTGGATATCCTCAATCCGCCATAGGATCTATTCTTTCATGTCAGGAGTGTGCATGGTTCTCTACCAACCAGTGTCATGCATGTTTGTAATGCAATGTTCCAGTTTCTCGCAATTGCCGGTGCAAACATGCAAATGTTTGGTGGTTTGGCACATGTCTGTTTGGGAAATGCTGCCAGTACAACCTCACAGCAGCTCTTCTATTTCCATTGGCAGCCCCATACACCAGATGCATGTCAGCCATCTCAGCAGTCATGAAACACTCCATCAGACCATTACAGTTACATGTAATGGTCTGATTTACGAATGCCGATGGCAAACATAAGTCCGTTCACCATTCCCACCTCACCCCTCTAGCCAATTTGCAGTCCCGCCAAGCAGCATCCTCCAGCACTAAAGAGTTACGTCAGCAGGCACACATTCATAGATGAAAAAGGTTTGCCTTGGTGTTCCCTATCTCCGATTGAAATTTCCACAGAGAGTTTTGAAATACCCTGTATATTATCTGTTTGATTAGTAACATTTTAAATCACAGCACTTCATAGTGACGACTTTTTGAACGCTATTATGGTGTAGGTCAACATGGGCATAGAGGAAAATTGTTTTCATCAGGTTGGGATCTGAACCCACCACCTCCTGGTGAGATGTCAGGTGCTCTGACCACTGAGCAACATGCTGACGATCAATTATCCACTATTGTGGCAATCTGATTCTGATTATTGTGGCAATCTGATGCCTGATTACAATTTTTACAAATCTCCCATGCTCAGGCCAATGACAATCTACACTCTGTGGGACAATTGATTTGCATTTCTTTTAATGAGTTATTCTCATTTGTCATGTACAGTTCTTAGGTATCTCTAGTAAATAGAATGCCATCAGGAGTTCGTAGATTCAGATCCCACCTTGCTGAAGACAATTTTCTTCTATAATCAAGTTGACCTACAATATAATACTTTTTTTTAAAAAGTTGTTCTTCTGGTTTGGTCGAAAGGAAGTTTACCTATAACGTAAAATTAGAAATGCATTATTCCCTTCGTTGAACCTTTCTTCAATGAAGGGAATAATGCATTTCTAATTTTACAAAGATTTGAGTTTGGAAAAGGTTTTGCAGCTGTAAACCTTTAAAAAGCACTGTCTTTATGGAGTTGACAAAAATTCAAAATATATGAAAAAAATGTAAGCCAAATAAAATAATGTCTAGTTTATTTCAGAGCAGAGTTAAAAACAAACTGGATAGGCAAAGATACGTAAAGGACAAGTCAGTTTGATTTGCCCGAATTTTGTTATCACTAAGTTATCTTAAGTAGTTCATTGGACAGGGCAGTTACGCTTTTGCTCGAGATTGGATTGGATTGTTTTACCTCTGAATCGCACTTTTTTGCACACCATGGGCTAAATGGCCAGGTCACATGGACCCCGAAGGCTCAGAGAAGGTTCGGGGAGGAGACCCACTGGAGCAGCTGTTGGGAGACAGATGGTAGCCTCCCGTCAAGGCCATCCAGCGTGTTTTTAACGTGCACAGGGTATGTCTCTCCCGCACACGGAGCCACAGCTTAACGTCCCATCCGACGGACTGCGGCCTTTCCAAGCCCATCGGTGTCCCCTACTGACCATGGGCAGGGCGGCGAATTTTGCGGAGATAAATCTCAACGCTGACCCAGCTGGGACTCGAACCTGGGAACTGCAGATTACGAGCCTGGCGGGCTACCGACTGAGCCACCCCCGCCCACTTTTGCTCGGGTACAGGTTAGTGAATTGGACATTGATATACAAAAGTTCTGATATAAAATATTGAAACAACTTTGTTCGAAAATTTACAATGCTTTTGCAGTATTTTTGACCCATTTGAGCTCCAGATAAGGTACATGTGCATCCTTTCTGTCGATCTGTTGCTTCCTCTCTTGAAGTCAACATACCTATGTGGTCTCATATTGATTGTATTAATATCTATGACGTTTTAGCACTTTTTACAATATATCATGCTTTGGTAGTCTACCAAAGCATGATAATTGTTAAGAGGACATAGAAAAAGTACAGGGTCATTATAAAAGAATACTGTATATGAAAATATTATACTTTATTAAATAATTTAGGAGCAAAATCAATTGTGTTTCTAAAATATTAAAAGTCTCCCAGTTTCTTCTTGGTTTAGCAGAGTTCAGTGTGTGGTGCTAATCGATGCGATTTCAGCTTCCTTCCGCACTCGGCTTAGCACATCTAACATAACATCTAACAACCAATGACTATGATTCTTTTCTTTAAATATTGTAAATTGCTAATTTTTTTAAGGAAAAACCACGTTTTTAATGTATCTTCCCATAAAAGAAGCCCAATGGTGTAAAGTCGGGATTTCTCAGGCGCAATAATATCTGTTCTCCTAAAATATTTATCACTTCGTTTTACAGGTCTTTAAAAAATTCTTGAAGAATGAATTAAATATAAATAAGTTAATAAAATTTCCTCTATTACCCTTCTAACATTCTTAAAGGGAGGGGGGGGGGGCATGGCCCCCTTGGCTCCCCTCTAGATCCCGCTGTTCTTGGAGGATGCAGTAGAATGCGAGTTTGTGATACTAACTTCACCCCGTCATAGCCAGGAAACTGAGAATTTCTTGATATTTTGGACACACAATTACTTTTGTTAATTATTTAATGAAACATAACGCTTTAAAACATGGCTACTCTTTTATAAGTATGTATTTTTTGCTGAATTTTCACTGACATATTATTAAAATAAGTAGAAAATAAAAATAATGTTTAACTTAGTCTTACTTCCTTTTATGAGATTCTCACATTTTGTTCTTTTCATTTTAGGCTCCCTCATCGAAAGATAACCCATTGAATTTGCCAGCAGGCGTCCACACTGTTATCAAAAATATCGACACAAGTTTTTCCTGCATTGGTCGCATATACGGATATTATGCTGATGTACTTAATGAATGCAAGATTTTCCACGTCTGTGACCCCGTTAGCAATCGCAAGTTCAGCTTCTTCTGTCCGCAGCACACTGTGTTTGACCAAGCTACTCTGGTATGCACCTATCCAGGTTGGGGAGTGCCTTGTGATAAAGCAGTTCATTACTACCATGTAAATGAAAAGTTTGGCAAAATATCGCCCCCAGGAACAGTTGGCAATCAGCAACCAGAAATAATTCAGTGCCCATATCCTGTCATTCCTTGGAAGGTATTACCGAATCCTTCGGAAAACCCAACTCATCTCTCATTTATCGAGATATCTGCAACAAATCCAGATGATGCAATTGAGTTAGCCAAAACAAAGCCAGATGATGCAAGCGAGTTTAACTTGCAGCATGTGATTGAAAAATGAAACAGAAACTGAGTTTCATGTTCATGTATCGTGTATCTTTCTCAATACCACTTAACTACAATATTAAGACCCCCAAAATATCATTGAAAAATAAAAAAATTCATTTTCAATATAAATTATTTGCTAATAGTTGCATTTCATCTACGAAATTATCATTTTATTTTTTCGCTAAAAGGGAAACTTAAATGCTTTAACTGAACTTTTGGTGATTTTTCCCACATCGTACAAATCATTCTGGCCTATTCTGAACAACAGACAAAACATGTGATCAGCAGTGGCATAGCCTCAGGGGATCCTATCAGACTGTCTGACCAAAGGAATATTAACTACGTAATTTTAGTTCATTGGACTTATTTAAAAAAATAATAATATACAACGAAGAGCCAAAACATTATGACCAGCAAGTCTTTATGTAAATCGAAGCAACTGCAGGTAAACGATGGCGCGTGTGAAGGTCATGAAATAGTATAAATAACATCTGATACTGAGCTCTGTTAATCAGTGTTATTCTTGTTCTTCAGATGGCAAAGGCAGCAGACTTAAAGTGAGTTTGACAAAGGGCAAATTGTAATGGCTAGATGACTGGGTCAGAGCATTTCCGACATGGCAAGGCTTGTGGAGTGCTCACAGTCAGCTGTGGTTAGGACCTTCAAAAAGTAGTCCGAGGAGGGAAAAACCACAAACCGGCAACAAGGTGTGGGTCAACCACGACTGATCGACGCTAGAGGTGAGCGAAGGCTATCCTGTATGGTACGAGACAACAGAAGGGAATACTCTAGCGCAACTCGCCCATAATTTGAATTCTGGTGACGGAAGTAATGTGTCACAACACGCAGTACATCAAACCCTGCTGAAAATGGAGTTGTGTAGCAGCAGTCTGCTCCGAGTGCCCGTGCTAACCTCGGTTCCCATCAAAAGGGCTTACAATGGGCAGGCGAGCATCAAAACTGAAGATTAAATGATTAGAAGAAGGTTCGTCTGGTCCGATGAATCTTGTTTCCTGTTGCACCATGTGAACGGCCGGGTACGTATGCATTGTTTAACTGGGGAAGTGTTGGCACCAGGATGCACTGTGGGACGAAAATAAGCCGGTGGAGGAAGTATATTGCTTTGGGCAAAGTTCTGCTGGGAAACCCTGTGTCCAGTCATTCATGTGCAGGAAACTATGACATCTACCATCTACCTAAACATCATTGCAGACAAAGTATATCCTTCAATGGCAACAGTATACCCCTCTAGTAGCGCCTTCATTCAGCAGTATAATGCACCATGCCACACTGCCCAGATTGTTCGAGAATGGTTCGTGGAACATGAGAAAGACTTCTAGGTATTACCCTGGCTCCAAATTCCACAGACATCAATCCAATCGAGCATATGTTGTTTGTGCTTGAACAGCATATCCGATAGTGGTGCCTCAACCACATTACTTATAAGAGTTAAAGGATCTGTGGTAAAGTGTTGATACCAGATACCACAAGACACTTTTAGAAATCTTATATTGCCCATGCCTCGTTGGCTAAGAGCTGTTTTGACGGCACGTGGAGGACTAACATCATATTAGGCAGGTAGTCTTAATGTTTTGGTTCTTCGGTGTATAATATTATAAAGTGAAAAAAAATATATTTGTTGCTTTCCTTTAAATTGTGTTCTTATCATTGTAATGGTATGTCTCGCGACAGTAATGAAATATCAACTGCTGATCTGGCAATGATGCCCATTTTGCATTGAAATTCTTAAATAACGAAATTAACACTAATTCTCGCATAAAAATGGTAAATTCAGCAGTAATATAAAAATAACAGTTATCATACTCACAAATGAGATAATTTCGAAATAAAAAACCTTTTACTCTGAGTAAATGCTATAAAAATCAGTAAATGATTACTTTGAATTGTGCAACACAATCAAGTACAAAAATGGACGAATGCTTAAAATTGTTACGATGAACTTACAATATTCAAAACGTACTTGAATAACGCTAACCTAGCAGAACCGTAAACACTTTTACACTGCACCAGTAACATATGAATTAGAACAGATAAATGTCTACTGCCGATGGGTGCCCGTGTTCAGAGATTATGTTATTTCAGTTCCAAATAAAAATTTTCAGAACGCTGCTCAAAAACGAGTTACCTCTCCATATGTCCACTCTGTCGGATTAAGGAGGATAAAGTCACCCAGGTGAATATAATGACCGTCCTCAATTTTGCCCCTTATATGCTAACATTTTTCACAGGGAAAAATAGAAAATAATAACACTCTGATGATATGTATCATTCATAATGGCTACTGCCTGATATCCATCTTGTCTCGAGTAAGATAAATCTGGTGTTATGTTTCACCCCTCGGTGCGAGCTCCTGTCCATGGTGAGGGGACCACCCTGTGAAGGTTCCACTGGCTCGGACACCTTTACAGGGTCCTAAACGCTTGCTCGTGTGTTTGCCATGAGCGAAGACCCGTGTCCCAGGAAAGGAGGATCCTGGTAGTTGCTCGGGAGTCCTGGTCTTCCCTCTTCAGCTCATGATTGGCAGCCTTGCCATTGGGGAGCCTGTTCGTTGCAGGGCTGGGCAGTGAATTCCTGGGCCACTGCTACACACTGTTTTGGCCTCTGCTTCCGGTAAACGGGACTTCCTGGGATGGCCCAGAACCAACCGACTGGTGGGCTGGACCTGCTAGGGCCAACTATGCAGAATGGTGAGTAACCTTGCCCATATCCGAGCACAGGTTTACGAGTTTCCCCACACCTTATTTTCCTTTTGCAGTTATCCTTTCTTTGTGAGACCAGTTTGGTTGCTCATAATTTTGTTATTTTTTTGCTTAGTTCCTTTTGTGAAGAAAGTTTATTTCGAAACATTTCTCTTTTCATTTTCCTTTTATTTGTTTGTCAGGGCTTGGCTCACTGTCTGTTTGGGTAGAGTGAATGCGTAGCCCTGGCACACAACTGGTTGCCCCCTTGTTGGGCTCCGTTGAGGGTGGGGACAATAGGCACTAAACCATGCAAAAATAATCATGAGAGTTGCTAATGAAATTGATTCGATCAATGCTGCTAAGAGAGCTCAGCACAAGCCACAATCTTATTTATTGTCTTTGTCATCTACTCTGTCGTCTTCTTTGTCTGTATCTTCATCTCCAATATTCCTGGTCATCCATTAAACAGGTGATCAGGTAATTGGGGACATGTCCCCATTTTTTGTGCATAAGGGTTTCGAAAGTCTTGCGGGTTCACCGAAATCCATGAAGCACCTACGATCTGGTGACTTACAGGTGGAGTCTGATTGTTTCAAATATTCGGAACTGCTCCTGAAGATTACAGAGATTGGTGGGGTGGCTGTCACAGTCACTCCCCATAAAACTTTGAATTCCTCTCGGGGTGTGATCTCTGAGTGGGGATTTATCAAAGTCACCTAAGTGGAAATCCTCTCTGAGCTCACCCCCCCAAGGAGTAACAGCAGTCCATCAAGTTTTGACAAGTCGTGATGGTACCTCTCCAGGGTACTGATTGTAACCTTCAATACGCCATGCCTGCCTTCTTCCATCAAGGCAGGTTATTTACATTGTGAGATACGGCCATATATGCTGAACCCTCCGCGCTGCTTTCAGTGCAAGATATATGGCCATGACAGCACAGCTTGCAGGGGCAAACCCACCTGTGCTCGCTGTGGCAGCAAGGATCACCTTGATCCTGACACACAGCAGAAAAGGTAAGCTGTGTGAACTATAGTGGCGACTGTCCCAAGTGGAAGGTGGAAAAGGAGGTGCCTCAAGACCATCAATAATATTTCTTTTCAAGAAGCGAAAAAGCTAGCTGCACCAACTGATAAAGTGTAACTGGTAAAGTGTCCTAGGCCAATGCAACTGGTAAATCCTTGGCCAATGCAACTAGTAACAACTGGTAAAGTGTCCTAGGCCAATGCAGTCATTGGGAAATCCATCATTCCAACTAGGTTGCATCTAAGGCTTATATATTAACTTGGTTGCATCCTAGGCCAATGCAACTGGTAACAACTGGTAAAGTGTCCTAGGCCAATGCAGTCATTGGAAAGTCCATCATTCCAATGATTTCGGTAGCCATGCAGACTGACACCAGTGTATCAACAACTGAATCTTTCTCGCCCACGGCGAATACCTCCTAATGCAGGCGAAGCCGAGGTTGGTGTCAATATCGACATCAACTCCGGTTTCTATGCCTGCTACATAGACTTCCACATCCTTCCACCATCTCCAACTTGTTATCTTAATGTTCTTTCCAACACTTTTGTGGGGCAGATGTGGCTCAGTCAGTAGCATGCCAGGCTCGTAATCTGCAGTTCCCAGATTCGAGTCCCAGCTGGGTCAGCGTTCAGATATATCTCCACAAAACTTCCTGCTCTGCCCATGGTCAGTAGGGGAATGCCAATGGGCTTGGAAAGGCCACCGTCTGTCTGGTGAGACATTAAGCCAAGGCCCCATGTGCGGAAGAGCCATACCCTGTGCACGTTAAAAAACACGCTGGATGGCCTTGACGGGGGCTACCATCTGTCTCCCAACAGCTGTTCCAGTGGATACCCTCCCCCAACCTTCTCTGAGACTTTGGGGTCCTTGTGACTTGATCATTTAGCCCATGGTGTCCAAAAAAGGGCCTCTCAGAGGTACAACAACCCAACCCAATCCTTGCGCACAGACAGGAAGGAAGCCTCCTCCTTCCTATCCTCAGACAGCTAGATCTTCCAAACAGGGGAAGCCTCTACCGGGGCCAAAGAAGAATATTTTACCGCTTCCACAAAAAGTGGTAACAGATCTGTGTCCCTTGGACGATTCCAAGACATGGATACAGACCGTCCCCTATTCACTGAAACGCCCTCTTCTGCAGTTAAGTTGAATAGAAATTCGTCATCTGCCCACTCTTCTAAGTTCTGAGATGGCTACATTCCTACAATAGAATTGACGTGGATTCCAGGGGAATCTTGACGACATAAAAGCCCTCTTTCAGGCGCACCAGCCGATCTGTGAGTGCCTGCAGGAGACCAACTTGCAGCCAGTCACAGATCCCACTATCTGGCACTTTTCATTAGTTTGCCAGGACTCGGATGGAAATGGTGCAGGAGTGTCGCCATCCTCATGACCAAAGTTCTCCATTCCACGTTGTACCCCTCACCATCAACTTAGAGGCAATAGCCATTCACCTCTTTGTGGGGGTTCTCACTCACTGTCTGCTCGGGATCATCATCTTCCATCATCTGGGATCATCATCTTCCAGGAAGACCTTGATGATCTTCTCTTGCAGCTGCCATTCCCTTTCCTCATCATGGGGGGACTTCAACGGACACAGTCCACTTTGGGGAAGTGCTGACACCAATGTGATTGGTGAGCTCTTGGAGCAGTGGCTCTTGGATCCTTCACTCTCCCTGTTGAATACTGGTGTCAGCACATATTTTCACTCCCCAACCTGCACATGTACTGCTATTGACCTCACCATCTGCTGCTTCTCGATTCTTACACTCTTCAAATGGGAGGTCGAGAACGATCCTTACGGAAGTGATCACCTCCCCATGTTATGTACCATCTCCCTTGGGGGCCTTGTGACCCTTCATATGTATCATGGTGGACGCTTGATCAAGCTGATTGGAGTGAAATCGAACTTCTCTCTGAGTTTGACCACCACTCTATCAGTCAGAGCCCAAGTGTAGAAGTAGCAGAGATCATGTACTCTATCATAAATGCAGATTCATCTACAATTCCTCAAACTTCGACACAATTTCCTCGTTTTCCGAAACCGTTTTTTGGAATCTAGATTGCACACAGCTCGCAAGTCTCAGTAGAAGGATTCGGGGGTGCTTCAGAGATATCTGACATCCCCCAACCTTGAAGCATTCAAACGTGCCAGGGCGAAAACCCGTTTCACCCAGAAGGAATCTTGGATCAAATACACGTCTTCTATTACCTGCAGACCAGTTCTAAGGTTGTGTGGGATAAAGTCCGAAGATGGGTGGTAAGTATATGATACATCCCACTTATTTTCAATCCTGGAGCACAACGGACAGGCAATTGCTGATCCCCATCCATTTGCCAAAACTCTGGGAGAAACATTTTCCTCCATCTCTTCTTCTTCCTATTCCCCTGAGGTTTTAGCCCATAAGAGTAAAGCTGAACGCTCTCCATGGTCCTTCCATTCGAATGACCTGGAGTCTTATAACAGGCCATTCACAGCGGAGGAGCTTCGTCTTGTGCTGCACTCTTCTCGAGCATTGGCTGTTGGGCCAGACAATGTCCATTAATGCAATGTTCCAACATCTCTCACCATCAAGTAAGGATCGGCTGCTCTGTATGTTCAACCACATTTTTCTTGAGGAACAGTCTCCAGACTCCTGGCGGGAGACTATAATCTTGGCGTTCTCTAAGCCAGGAAAGAATACTAAGATTCCTCCCAATTATGGTCCAATAGCATTAACGAGCTGTGTGTGTGTGTGTGCAAGGATTGGGTGGGTTGTTTTACCTCTGAGCGGTCCTTTTTTGTACACCATGGGTTAAATGGCCAGGTCACAAGGATCCCAAAGGCTCAGAGAAGATTGAGGAATGGGACCCAATGGAACAGCTATTGGGAGACAGATTTCTCGGTCTCCTCTTCAATCAGAAATTGAACATTTTACCACATATACGTCATCTCAGGTCCAAGTGTATGTGGGCATTGAACAGCGTAATGTTCTCTCCTCTCTCTCCCAGGGAGCAGACAGATGTTCTCTGCTCTGACTGTACCATGCATCATCTGGTCGAAATTGGACCCAGGTGTACGACTCCACCCGGAATTCGGTGGTGAAGATGCTGGACCCCCTCCATCATCAGGCACTCCACATTTAAACGGCAGCCTTCCACACCTCACCAGTCCAAACTCTTTATAAATATTTTTATATGCCAAATATTTAAGAAGTGAAATATCAGTTTATGAAGAAATATTCTCACCACCACCACCACCACCACCATCATCATCATCATTATCATCATCATCATCATCATCATCATCATCATCATCATCATCATCATCATCATCATCATCATCATCATCATCATCCACAAGCAGCCATGGACTATGGAGGTCCAACCAGACTATGCAATTTAGTTCGGCAAGAATATCTGTCCTGAACTACACCTGCTGCATCTGGCCACTGCGCAACAATTTTAACAAGATCCTCTTTAAAATTGTCTGCCCACCGTATCCTAGGCTTCCACTCTTTCTGAGGCCTTTAGGCACAGTGTTCATAACCCAATTAACTAATCTTAATTATCCATACGGGCAACATGGCCAATCCAATGGAGTCTCTCTCTACACAATATGCTGGTCAAAGAATGCTGGTCAAAAAATATGCTGGTCCTAACTTAATCATTACTAACAAAATTGAACCACTTATGCCCAATATATTGGTAAGCATCTAGAATCAAAAGCATCTAATTTCCTGTTATCTTGTTTACACATCGTGCAAGTTCCACTACCATAACTAACCCTAGAAAGAACCAAACTATTACACAGTCCAATTTTAGTCTTTAGGTGTATACACCTATTTCTCCACACTCTCCATAGATTCTTGAAAGTCCCAGCAGCAATCCCCATTCGTCTGTTAATCTCATGCCGCACATCACCATTATCTGTTACATAGCTCCCAAGATAATTAAACTGTGACACCTGCTCAAGACTGCAACCATTCAGATTAACTGAATCACAGCCTGCCTGACCAATTTTCATCACTTTAGTTTTCTCTCTGTTTATAACCAAACCTACTCTACTACCAGTCTCATCAACAGCTCGAATGAAAGAGTTCATCTCATCAACATCATTCGCCTAAAGGGCTAAATCATCAGCATAATCTAAATCAGAAATTTTCGTATCTCCAGTCCATTTAAGGCCAAAATCTTTCCCTTGAAGTGAATTTCGCATAACATAATCGATAACCAAACTAAAGAGAAAAGGAGACAAAATGCGCCCTTGTCGAACACCAGACGTAATGCCAAACCAATTGCTACAAGCCTTACCAACTCTCACACACGACTCAGTGTTATTATAGAAAGCTTTCATTATGTTAACTAATTTGTCTGGTATACCATATGATTTCACACACAATCAACCACAAATTATGACGATCAACAGAGTCGAAAGCCTTTTTGAAATCAACAAAGCTAGCAACCAAAGGTTTCTGAAACTCTAAACATTTCTCAGGAATCTGCCTAAGTGAAAATATATGATCCACACATCCCCTACCACTTCTGAATCCAACATTGCTCATAAGACAATTGCCCGTCATCCAGATTCTTAATTCTATTAAGCACAATCATGCAAAGAACTTTCCCTGGAACAGAGAGTAGGCTGATACCCCCTATAATTATCACAAAAACTGCGATCACCTTTTTTGAAAATAGGGATAACAATAGCTCTGGTAAAATCTTTAGGAACAATTACTTTATCATAAAAGGTATTCAAAATTTCATTCATAGGTGCGGTAACTGAAACATTCCCAGCTCTAAACATAGGTGGGGATTTATTATTTTTATTTTATTTTATATTTTATTATTTATGTATTCTAAGTTTAGAATTAGCCAAAATAATTTCAGACTGTGCTTTAGGACCAACGTTAAAGCCAGTAACGCATCTATAATCATTACAAACAATAGAAGTAGTATTAACCACATTGTTTAGAACATCACTGAAATGCTCAGCCCACCTATCATGACTGAATCTTCGTCTTTATAACCTAACCATATTTATTCTTCAATCTCTGTATATCTGTCAGTTTTCTACCATACAAAACATTAATTGTCTGATATAGCTCTCTTTTGTTGTGCTGTCTAATTGCTTTTTCGGCTTTGTCATCCAAGCCATCAAGCCAAAGATTCTTGTCAGCATCTAATTGATCCTTCACACATTTATTAAGTTCTCTGTAATGCTCTCTATTAAGAGTAGTAGAGTATTCATTAAGAACATTCCTGATGTTCTTTCTTTCGGAAATAAGCTCAAGTGCATTATCACTGAAATAATGTAGCCTCTTCTTCTCTCTTTTTTTAAAGGAGTCTGCTAGTTTCAAGAAAAGCCTTTCATGCTTCCTCAACTTCAGTAGTAAGCAAACCATGACTGTCATAATGACTAAGTAACCTATCATTGTAAGCTTTAGCTATAACTGGGTCTTTCAGCGCTTCAGAATTAAAGGTAAAAATTTTAACCTTAGCATAAGACTTTTTAAGTTTAAGTTGCTAGACACTTTTAACAAGATAATGGTCAGATCGAATTTCAGATCCCCTATATGACCTGGTATTCCTAACAGCACTAGCCCATTTGCTGTTAATTAAATATAATCTATCATATTCTTAAGCGGTCCATCTGGTGAAACCCATGTGTACTTATTTATGTTGCAGTGTTTACAATAAGTGTTAGTTATTCTGAAACTGTGGGGGGGGCCTAGGGCCCAGCAACCCGGCTGAGGCTTTGCCGGTTGGGATGATCCCCAGCTGGAGCATGCCGAAGGCTTTGCCGGCTGTAGTGGGCACCAGCTGGAGCATTGCCAAAGTTTTGCCGGTTGGGGTGGTCCCCGGCTGGAGCATTGCTGAAGCCAACCGAGGTTGAGGATGCTGCTGGCCGGCTTGATTGCCGGTCGGGTGGTGACGGCGTCGGAGACCACACCTATCAGGAGACCTGGGTGGTCTGTTCGAGGGCTCGGCAGAACGGATTGATTCCTAGTAAGCCAAGACAAAAGTCTGGGTC
Source organism: Ryuthela nishihirai (assembly GCA_038380435.1). NCBI lineage: Eukaryota > Metazoa > Arthropoda > Arachnida > Araneae > Heptathelidae > Ryuthela > Ryuthela nishihirai. The sequence goes on from JAWZYU010000017.1 coordinate 74,012,156, forward strand.
TTACTAAGAATCTCCACCCCGGGTGCCGATCGAGCTTGGATCTATATATCCTTGCACATTTGCAAACCGGGGAATAGATTAAAGTAAGGTTTCTTCCGGTAGTCAGCTTTCCTTCTATAGGACTGCTGCCATGTGAGGCTGGGGTTGAGGTGCGCCTATAGGGCGTATTCCTTGCCCCCGGCTCTGGAGGTCATGGCTTTTCATAACCAGGTAGTGCTGTACAAGCGGAACCGGGAATTGCCGTGGTTGCATAAGATCGCAATGAAAGAGATTCATTACCTGTAGGAGATGTTACCCATTGCCATTGTAGCTACAATACCAAAAGAGCCTATCACCCCTTCCCAAAGGTCAGAGTCAGAACTAACTTTGGCATTGAAGTCACCTGGAATAAGGGTAACATCACCTTTCTTGACAGAATTCAAAATATCGTGAATTGTCCATAGAAAACAATCCTTCTCAACCTCATCGGCATTCTCAGTGGCGGCATAAGAGCAGATAAAATTCGTCTTTAATATTTGTCTGCTATTTTGCTCTAAGGAACCTTTCATTAATGCACTCATATCATAGAGGAGCATCACTAGCGTATCTGGAGATGTTTATTACCTTGCCTCAACGAAAAGAGAAATTTAAGATTATTTTAATAATTTGACCTATGTCTGTCCATCTTGTCTCTTCCAAGCCGCGAATATGTAAATTATAAAGGCGGAATTCTTGTATCAGGACATCAGGAGAATAATCTCTACGCAGAGTCCTCACATTTCAACTACTTATGCTGAGATAATGGTTAGTGAGATGTTTAAAGAAACTCTCTGCTTGAGAGAGAGAGAATGCCGACAATATGAAACAACCTCCTAATCGCAGGCATTGGGCAAAGACCCGTTTCCCTACTATTAAAGACTGAAGCCATTTACACTGGGAGACACTCGAATTTCGATATATTACTATAGAAGTAAGAGGTGTCTGCGATGACCTCTGCTCTGGAAGTAGTGGAGCCCCATTATAGGAACCCCCCACGCACTGTGCTTTCCCCCTATGACGTCACCGGCCACGCCCCTTCTGGTTACGTGACCACCTATTAATATTCATAATTAATAATTAATAATTAATTAAAAATTAATTAATACCCCCTTTATTAAAAAAAAGCCTTTATCGAAAGTTCCTCTCCCTTTATAAAAAAAACCCCCTGGCGCCATCTAGTGTATAGGTTGAGTACTATTTTTAGAAAAACCCTCTATTTTAGTCGTAATTTTTCAAAATTTTGGACTCCCCCCCTCATTAAAAAACCCCCCTTATCAAACGTTCACTCCCCTTTATGAAAAAGACCATGGCGCCATCTAGTGTATAGGTTGAGTACTATTTAAAAAACCCCTCTATTTTACTCGTAATTTTTCCAATTTTTGACTCCCCCCTCATTAAAAAAACCCCTATCAAAACTCCCCCACTGGTTGACCCACCTGTATTTTAAGCCCTCTCTCTAAAGACCCCGTGGTTGACCTATATTTTTTTAACCCCCCCCCCCCCCTCTTTAAAGACCCGCTGGTTGACCCATCACTTGGTAAATCAAATTTCACTATGCGCATTTAATCTAATTGTGGTGTCATCCAACATCTGTACTATTTTTAGTACATCTCCTGTATTTAAAAAAATTCCTTCCGACACAGTGATTTGAACCTGGTACCTTGGTGTCAATAGCCGGATATTATCGCACACGACTAAGCCTTATTTCCTAACACCTGAAAAAGATTTTTGGCGGCATCATCTAGTGCATACTTTAGCAAGATTTTAACCAAAATTATTCCCAGACTCCCTCTCATTAAAAAAAACCCTTATCAAAAGTTCCCTTTGCTGATCTATGATAACTTTACTGATCACAAATCCTTATGATAACTTTACTGATCACAAACTCCCATGGTTTCTATCCTCATCCTTTTACAGGTCCACTAAACGTTTTCGAATGGCAACGCTCACCCCGTCTCAGAATGGCTGATGCAATCCTCAGAATATTTACAAGGTCCCCGCATTTTGCGAATTCGACCTTCACTAAAGTAAGGGCTATCCTGCAGTAACTGTTTTAAAAGACTGTCCCGCAGAAAATGAGAAAATGCTATTGGGTAAAAATAAAAAAAATTCATAAAAGGAAAACAGCGAAAAAATCTGATTTAAAAACATTCGTAATTATGAAAAATATTGGAGGGTAATATTGACCTGGTGACATAAAAGACCTGTGTTCGGAACCTCAGCCCAGACCACATTTTACTGATGGATGGTTTTAACAAAAGCCCCTGCGAAATTAAAAAAATATTATTCCAAATGGGGAATCACAAGGGTTTTATTGACGGATGAATCTTGAATCACTCCCTGCACTGTCGATACCCCTTTGCTTCCATATTGGGTCTTACAACATGAAAACCCACTCGCAGCCTTGACCACTGTTTTAGGACTCGAAAAGTTTCCAAGTCCAAAGACGGATGATACCCCCTCTGACTAAAACCATCCTCATTTCAATCTCCTTTCGTTTCAGGCCATCACAGGAGACGGAAAAAATGTTTTCTCTTATCGAAACATTCCATTTATGATAGGTAAGGTATTTGTTAGCGCAAAGTATTGTCTATCAGTTATGGGTGCCCTCAGAATCGAGAAATAATTAGTACTAGCTTGCTGGGGTAATGCTACTTCCTATAGGTAGTGTTTTTTCAGATTTCCAAACAAGTGAAACACCATAACATTATCAAAAAACGTGTGCTTGTCAGAACCACTTTCACACAAACATAGTACCACTTGTTCTAAGAATTCCACACTAGTGTAGAAATATTCTCATGCAGGAAAAATAACTAAACCGATTCTTAGACATGAAAATGTGTGTGTATTAGATTTCCGCGTGTAGTGAAACACCATAACATTATCAAAAAACGTGTTCTTGCAGCTAAAACCTCAGAATACACGCAGTTTACTTGCACACTTATTGAAACGCAGTAGGGAACTGTAGAAATACACACACAATCCTGAAAAGAGCATAAGAGGGAAAATATAGACATCCTTAGTACAAATCTCTATTGATTGCATAATCTTAGTGATTTCGAAATCAGCGTATCTTTAAAAATATATGCAACTCTTTGTCATAGCGGTTATCTTTCATATGACATAGGTGCTCAGCAACACTCATGTCTTACTATGGATCTCAAACCTTGGCTTTGTTAGATCAGAAGTAACTAACCTACTGTCTATGAGATAAATCTTTTACTCTGCTAGCTATCGTAACTTATAGCTGCATCGTGGGTAAAGTACTGAATAGGTTATTCTGAGATTTTCAACGTAAGCAGATATACGGAAAAAATAATAATCTGAAGATGCTTGCGATTTTACCTTTTTCGGCAAATGGTGTGATGAAAGTAAATATACACATAGGGAAGATGAAGCAGTGATTAAGCAAGTTACTTTAATTATCTTGCGAGATGTGTGAGGAAATGCACAGATATTGAGAAACATGCATCTGAAGATTAAGCTATCTTTAGGATTGTATGACAGTGAAGCAAACTTGCAATCAGTTTTTCGTTCTAAATGCTTGTTGTTTGCATATCACTGAAATTCCCCCTCGTATGCCTCCCAAAAAGGTACATTGTAGTTTATCAACTATATTTGTCAACTTTAGGTATGAAAGCAGGAGCTGTGTAAACATGACAGGGATCAATTTCACAGTATCTGCCACCAAACACATCAGCTAAGAGGAGCACGCCAGTGTACGTGATATTGGCCTAGGTTTTTTTATGTCGAATGAATACTTTCATTACATGGGTATACCTAGCGCTTCCCCTAGCGCTTCTCCGAGGAGCCGGTCATAATGTGTGTCATCTCAATTTTAAGGTTCCAAATAAGATTGCGGTTATATTTCATAACCTAAAGGACAGCCATCTACAAGGAATGATCAAAAATAAGAAGATTAATTGTATTCCCAATACTATGGAAAACAGCGTTCTCCCTTGGAACTTTGAATTTCATAGATTCTTATCAATTTTTAAGTGCATCTCTTCTAATCTATCGGCAGAAGAATCCCTTATTTTGAATTGCTGCATTTCGTCATGTCATTATTTAACTCTCTCTCATTAGGGCATCCTCGAGGAAGATAAAGCACTGAGTGGTTCTCAAAAGAAATTAGACATGCTTTGGTTATCAGCTTTCCGTAGGTCAGCACGTGAGTTGACCAGTGACTTTTTATCATCGGGTGGACAGCTTGTTGCCGTGACGTGTCATTTCAGCAGATCACGTGACAATGATAGGTTTTGTAACAAAGTCGAAGCGGGAGAGAAGGGATTTTTCACGCTCTTAGTTTCTAAAGACATGTCGCTTCTTGTATGTGGTACGTGAGAACAATGGCATAAGTACAGAATTTTTCAGGCCCGATCAGAAAATATATGTCAAAGCATAGTTAGGTGGATTTTTATGCTGCGCTGAAGCTTTCTCATTTCGGTGGATTAGCTCAGGTATATTGAGAGGGTACGTTCAAGTGAGACTTCTGTATTATTTTTATAGTAGGTTAGTGTATTTGACTATTGTCCCCTATTAACATGCATTCGTGTTGGAACTAAAGTTTTTACGCAAGCGGAAAAATATGAATTCTACTTTTAGCATTCTGCCGCATTTCTTTACCTGATGAAAACTACTGACCTTGTAAAGCGCGTAACTGACGTTGCAACGCGAATTTCATCAGTGTGATGAGTCACACGCACGCCTGTAAACGGTGGAAGAGACGATTTTTAAAAACTGTAAGAGCTTTTAGAACTGTAGATTTTTTAAAAAATTACTCCCATAGCTGATTTTTCTTCCAGTAGCATTACTTCCTAGGAAAGAGTTTGCATCATGTACTGAGGATAGAGCGGTAATAAGTATTTTTAAACTATGTCACGTAACGGTGGAGAGTAATGAATTGAGACAAACGTAACACCATTTTCCAAAACAAGTCCTGACACAGAAGCACAGATATCTGACAGCATCAATCCGATGAAGACTAAATAAGAGAAGCTCAACTCTTGAAGGTTTAGGGGCTCGAAGGGAAATTCTTCCGAAGGGGTAAACAAATACCTTACCTTTTATAAATGGCATGTTTCGATAAGAGAAAACATTTTTTCCATCTCCTGTGATGGCCTGAAACGAAAGGAGATTGAAATGAGGATGGGTTTAGTCAGAGGGGGTATCATCTGTCTCTGGACTTGGAAAATTTTCGAGTCCTAAAACAGTGGTCAAAGCTGCGAGTGAGTTTTCATGTTGTAAGACCTCATATGGAAGCAAAGGGGTATCGACAGTGCAGGGGGTGATCCAAGATTCATCTGTCAATAAAACCCTTGTGATTCCCCATTTGGAATAATATTCTTTTAATTTCGCAGGACTTTTGTTAAAACCATCCGTCAGTAAAACATGGTCCGTGGTGAGGTTCCGAACACAGGTCTTTTATGCCACCAGCTCAATATTACCCTTCAATATTTTTCATAATTGTGAAAGTTTTTAAATCAGATTTTTTTGCTGTTTTCCTTTTATTAATTTTTTTTATGAATTTTTTTATTTTTAACCAATAGCATTTTTTTATTTTCTGTGGGATAGTCTTTTAAAACAGTTACTGCAGGATAGTCCTTACTCTAGTGAAAGTCGAATTCGCAAAATACGGGACCTTGTAAATATTCTGAGGATTGCATGAGCCATTCTGAGACGGGATGAGCGCTGCCATTCAAAAACGTTTAGTGGACTTGCATAAGGATGAGGATAGAAACCATGGAAGTTTGTGATCAGTGAAGTTTTAATAAAGGGACTTTTGATAAGGGGTTTTTTTAATGAGGGGGTGTCTGGGAATAATTTCGGTTAAAATCTTGCTAAAGTATACACTAGATAACGCCACGAAAAATCTTTTTCAGGTGTTAGGAAATAAGGCATAGTCGTGTGCGATAACATCTGGCTATTGACACCAAGGTACCAGGTTCAAATCACTGTGTCAGAAGGAATTTTTTTAAATACAGGAGATGTACTAAAAATAGTATGGATGTTGGATGACACCACAATTAGATTAAATGCACATAGAGAAAATTGATTTACCACACGATGGGTCAACCAGGGGGTCTTTAAAGATAGGGGGGCTTAAAAACATATAGGTCAACCACGGGGTCTTTAGAGAGAGGGCTTAAAATACAGGTGGGTCAGCCAGTGGGGGAGTTTTGATAGGGTTTTTTAATGAGGGGGGAGTCAAAAATTGGAAAAATTACGACTAAAATAGAGGGTTTTTCTAAAAATAGCATTCAACCTATACACTAGATGGCGCCAGGGGTTTTCAATAAAGGGGAGGAACTTTTGATAAAGGTTTTTTTTAATAAAGGGGGTATTATTTAATTTTTAATTAATTATTAATTATTGTTTATGAATGTTAATAAGGGGGCGTGGCCACTGACGTCATAGGGGGAAGCACAGTGTGGGGGGTACCTATAATGGGGCTCCACTACTTTTGGATTATTCACCAGCTGATAAAACATATCATGTGAATATATTCGCTTTGCACTGTCAACTCTCAAGCAAACAGAAAACAGCGGAAGATTTTCCCTCCACAAAAGCTCACAAGGGCAGAAAATTCAGGATCCATAATCAAGCATAGAGCCTTCTTCCTGTCCAGTCTGGTAAATTTACATGGTCAGCATCAGGACACTGTGTGGTTTGATCACTCCTCAGCAGGGTGGAGAAAAAAGAAAAAGTAGCCATAGTTGTCTAGATCAGTAGGTCACACAAATCTGGCAGCCACCTTCTTCCGTTCACTTCCACAAGGGAGTATCTATTTTGAAAGCTACTAACAGCCTTCACCACGAGAAGGCGGGGTTGGACATTAGGTGCTAGGCCTGGCCAGTTCTATGCATGATCACAGGGGATTGGTGTATAGCTCTCCTTCCAGTGACTACCTAGCTACCGTTTATAGACCAACCTTGTGGCTTACTTATATTTCGCACCTTTCTCACCAACCGCTAGAGGTAGACCATTCAGATTCTGTATATATGTAGAGGCTGGCCATCTCAAAATTGGGCGCCATGTTTTGCAGCCGATCGGATTGTTTGGCGTTCAAAGCTGAATAGTATTGCATGAATGCTTGTACTGTAGTTTCCTGAAAGATACTGTTATATCTGTTACAGATTTCAGTGCTCATGATTGGGATCATTTTATTAGAAGTCTAAATATGAGAATTAAATTTATGACACATTTTCTAATATAATTTTGAACAACCAATCACAAAAGATGACCGCTTTCACACTGTTTCAATTGGAAAACAAATTTCAAGCTCTGGAGGTTTCTAACCTTTTCATCGATAACTGATATTTCATCGATATCACTGCAGATGAGTTAAAGAGTAATAAAAACTTATTTCGATACTTGATTTCCGACTTTTTTTCGCTTGATATTTTTGCACTTGAAATTTTTTCACTATATTAGTCAAAACAGTTCTTCTAATATATCAATATGATCATTACATCATGTACACCAAACAGCAGAAACATTATGACCAGCTCGTCTCTATGCGTATTGAAGCAACTGCCGGTAAACGACAGCGCGTATGAAGGTCATGAAATGATATGAATAACACCTGATACTTAGCTCTGTTAATTAGTGTTATTCTTGTTCTTAATATGGGAATGACAGTTGACCTAAGTGAGTTTGACAAAGGCCAAATTGTAATGGCCAGACGACTGGGTCAGAGGTTATTCCGTGGTTAGTATCTTCAAAAAGTGGTCTGAGGAGGGAAAACCACGTACCGTCGGCAAAGTGTGGGTTGACCATGACTCATTGATGCTAGAGGTGAGTGAAGGCTATCCCGTATGGTACGATCCAACAGAAGGGATACTGTGGCGCAAACCACCCGTATTTTGAACGCTGGTGAAGGGGGTAATGTGTCACAACACATAGCACATCGAATCCTGCTGAAAATGGGGCTGCATAGCCACGGCCGCTGTGAGTGTCCATGCTAACCTCGGTTCACTGTCAAAAGTGCCTACAATGGGAATGCGAGCATCAAAACAAGACCTTGAATGATTGGAAGAAGGTCGTCTGATCGGCTGAATCTCGTTTCCTGTTGCACCATGTGGACGGCCGGGTACATGTGCGTCGTTTATCTGGGGAAGTGTAACGTTTATCAGAATGCACCATAGAAACAAGCCAGTGGAGGAAGTGTAATGCTTTGGGCAATATTCTGCTGGGAAACCCTGGGTCCAGTCATTCATGTGCAGGAAACTATGACATCACGCACCTAAACATCATTGCAGCCAGGTACATCCTTTCATGGCAACGGTATATCCCTCTAGTAGTGCCTTCTTTCAGCAGGATAATGGACCATACCACTCTGCGCGGATTGTTCGAGAATGGTTCGTGGAAAATGAGGAAGACTTCCAGGTATTGCCTTGGCTTCCAAATTCCCCAGACATCAATCAATTGAGCATCTGTGGTTTGTGTTAGAACAGCATATCCGATCTGTGGCAGCTCAACCACGTGACTTGCAAGAGTTAAAGGATCTTCTGGTAACGTGTTGGTACCAGATACTAGAAGACACCTTTAAAAAACTTGCAGCGTCCATATCTCGACGGGTAAGAGATGTTTTAGCGTCACGTGGAGGATCAACATGATATTAGGCAGGTGGCCATAATGTTTTGGTTCTTCTATGTATATATGACTGTCTATAAATCTGAAACTTTGTGGCTAACTATTAATCCAGTTCTTATATTTGGGGAAAAATATGTATTCTCCCTCAAGCCGAAAGAGAAATCATGTGTCAAACCTTGATCTTCTAGTGCTAGAAAGATAAAAAATGATGCTTAGGAGTGTTTCGCACAATCTCAGAAAGATTGAGTAATTTTGCTTCAAGTGAATCCTTTAAGGTCAAAAATCGAATTTCGATCTACTAGTGTTAGAGAGCTAAATATTTATGCAGAGAAATATTTCGGGTCGTACATCTGAGAAACATTATGAAATGTGGAATCTAGTTAGGCTTTAGAGGTAGGAGACACCTAAAACGTGGTGTCTTATTAGTATTTTGAGTCGTAAATCTCGGAAACGTTACGAAATTCTGGATCTGAGCAGTCAATCAAGATTAAAGGTAAAATTTTGATCTATGTAAGCTTACAAATCTTTTGGTGCTTCAAGGTGTTTCAGATTCTACATCTTAGAAACGTTGTGAAATTTCTGAAATGAAGTCTCTCAATGTCAGAGGTCAAATTTCTTTCTCTCTGTGCTAGGAAGGTGAGAATTATTAAACATAGGTCTATTTCGAGATGTAGACCAAAAATATTTTAAAAACTTCAGATTCAGCATCGTGTTAGTGGCCAAATAAGTCAAATTTTTTTCTCTCTGTACTAGGAATCTGGGTAACGCTCGAGACACCAAGAGTTGCCGAAGGCAGCGATTGCTTTCTCATATATCAAATGATGCTTATGATTTTCTTGCATCATAAAAAAATTCTCCTCCTTCCAAAATATTTCTTGCAACTGCTTAAGTTTGTAAGATCCTTCAAAAGGAAAATAACAACGTGAAAATAAAAATAAATATAATATATTTATTTTTGGGCACCCCCAAATTCAAATTTTCAATGATTAAATTATTTCCCGACATAGTTTTTTAAATCGATATGATAAAATATGACAGTTACTTGTTTTGTCTAAAACTCTTTTCTGAACGGTCAGGTTCATTTTTTTTATATTTTTATATTTATATTTACCACCCCAATTTTTTTTTATTTTCTTAGATGTGCTTAGAAGAATGCATATCACTTCTGGGAAATATGGAAATGTTGTTTTCAAAGAGAATTAAGTTTGTTTACCTACTTTTTCACTCTTTAAAAGTTATAATTGGAACTAATGGATGGTTAGAAAAATGTAAATAGTAGTACTTTATTAGCATATATACATCTTGTTTATTCGGAATTTTCCACATTACAGGAATTTCGGAACACCAAAATTTAAACCGAAATTATTTTTCTCCATTCATTTCTACTAAAACAGTCTTCACTTAAATTCCGTCGTACCATTGCTTTCCTTGTTCCTTCGATCCAAGATTTTTTGTGCTCTCCCTCTAATCCTTTTTTCTTCAGGGTTCCATTCTAGAATCACTTTAGGACTTCTTCCTTCATCCATACGTTTGATATGCCCATATCATTTTAATTGTTTCAGCACAATCGTTTCAATAACAGTCTCTTCAACTTCCATTAAAGGTATAATGTCGTCGTTTCTAACCCTTTTCAATCTGATTTTCTTGATGGACATCATCAAAAATCCTTTTCCACAGAAAGTAACAATAATAATAATATAATAATATAATAAACGTATAACTATAATAGCTCCATATAACATGATGTTTTGTACACTTGTAGAAATATTTCAATTATGTTGTTGGCCGCAATCCCAGCTCCATGATACAGATATAGCGCCAGTGGGTTCATGAAAGATCCAGTACACGCCGACAAGGATCAGGAAGACGACATATGACCACGGAGCGATGGGACTGCATGGCAACATTTGCGATGCATGGCATTGCATGGCAAATTCACGATTACAACACATCGAATGGCGGATGATAAACAACAGGTTTTTACAGTTTTCATGGCGAACCTATCATCCGGCACTGCATCTGCCCACATGCAAGCACGTCTTCAGTGATGTCGCCTCAGACAGAACTGGAATAAACAAGAGTGGAGTACCGTGGTGTTTAGTGACGAATCTCGTTTTTGTCTTGGTCAGCACGATGGTAGACAACGTATTCGCCGTCATCCAAGGGAAAGCAACACCACCCAGTGCGTGCGACATTTTCACACAGGTTCAGCACCTGGTGTCTTAGTGTGGGGGGCCATTAGTCGGACATCTCGGTCAGAACTGGTCATCGTAAGGGAATCTCTAACTGCCCAACGATGTTACTAACATTTTACAGTCAGTGGCTGTCCCATTTGTTCAGCTGCACGGAACCTTTTACCAGCAAGATAACGCCCGTCCCCACACAGCCCGCATTAATCTGCAGTATCTACACGAGCAAAACGTTCAGGTACTACCATGACCAGCATGCTCGCCGGGTCTTTCACCTATTGAACATGTCTGCGACATGACGGGGCCGACAGCTCCAACAATACCCAAGAGAACTACTGTCGCTGAAATGGAACAGGGACTTCATGCTATTTGGCGTTCTATCACTCAGGAGGATATTATATAGCTGTACGATAGCCTCCCCTGCCGTGTTCATGAATGTATTGCTGCGCGGGGCGGTTCAACATTATACTAATTATATCACTTTACCTTGTAGGTGAAGTGGTAATTTTCCATATTTTTTTTTATAATGCAATCAATCGCAAATCTTAGTGTATGCGAACAGCTGCCTGCGTTTCAATAAAATAGCCTTTATCCTTCCTGGTGTTGAAATTTTTTTCCTGTAGTGTATGTAGAAAAAGACCTAGAGGAGTGATCTAATTCAATTTTATTAACAACCGGCTCTTTACAATGTTATCTTTTATTTTAAACGTATAAAGAGACGAAACGAATCTAGAGTTAGACACTCTTGGTACTACTCTTTCTTTTCATACTAATCAGTCTTTAACTACGTAGACATCGTTGTTGCAGATGGAATATGTCTCGTGCCAGCTTTAGAATGGTAGGCTGATAACCTGAAATGATTGGCAGATGTTAAGTTCATGAGGAAACTTCCGCTCTTAATGTCACAAATTTATAATGCAATATTGTTCACCGTTTCTCTCTCTTTAATAGTCATGAATTAATGGAGTAAACATATTGCACGGCACGAAAATAATTAAACAGCAATTTTTTTAAACGTAGATATAATAGAGGAGGGACTGAAATATCCCACTTTTTGCATTGAAATACAAAGGTTGCTTTAGAGATGAGTTCGGGCTCGGGCTTTTCGACCTCAAAATATTACAAACGAAGAGGCTCGGGTTCAGAATCAGTTATATTTCAAATATTTCTTGTAATTGTAAGAAACAAGCAAAAAATATAAAATATTTTTGATTATAATTTCGATCGGATCGTGATCTTTTAATCAGTCTTTAATGATTAACATGAGCATGATGCGGCTTTTAATTATATTTTACTTATCCTCTATCTGTAATAAATGAATGGATCAGTGAGTTTATAACGATGTTGCCTGTGCACTTTCAATTTTTGCTACTAGTATTTTTAATATTTTTCGCTTCAAATGGCATTAATATTTAAAATTTTTCTAAAATAAGCATAGTTAATAATGCAACAATAAAATAAATGATTAGTGATATGCATTTCTGTTTATTTGTGTTATTTCCCCCTACGGTATAAGAAATATCTTCTGTGCCTTTCAAAAATCCTGGAAAATGCAAAAGCAGTAGTTGTATGTTCTCTAAAATGATTATGAAAAACAAATGGGTGGAAACAGTGGCGGATTAAGGTATTTTAAGGTGTTAGGAGCAAAACATTCGAGTGGGCTCCAACTATTCAGGAGTGTGTGTGCATGGTTTGTAGTGGGGTGAAGGGATGCTCATTCTACAAAAAATTGCACTTACTGGCAAAATGGTAAAAAAAGAACAAGAAAGAAAATAAATATCTGTCATTTTTATTGTATTTAACGACAATCGCATCATATTTGGTATTAACCTAAGCGAAAATGCGAAGTGTAGATAATGTAGATATGTGTTTCTGAGGAGCAATTTGGATTTGTACTTGGTTGATAAACAACAATACAGGTCTTATACTGCCTAAATACATGGGCATCAGCATTAGAAGAAAAATGAATTGACACATCTTCCTTGACTTTGCAAAGGCCTTCGACAAACTTAAAAGATCAATCATGTTTGAAAAATTAGCAAATTACGGTATCGCCAGCAAAATTCCTCAGTTAGTGCACGTCTTATTTTCAACTGGCATTCCAGATTAAAATCGGCAACACATTATCACCAGTTAAACGAGGTACTAGTGGTATATCATACAAGGCTCTGTTTTAGGTGCATTGTTTTTCTTCCTTTTTACCAATAAAATTCCCTCTATTTTAAGATCTGTTGCTAGTTTTGTCAACGTTGATGATGTCAAATTCTATACTACTCTTTCCAAATCTGACGACATCATTCACTTCAGGAAGCATGCGATAAAATTGAACAGTGCAGCGCACTTAATGCTCTACCTATCTCGAAGGGTAAAACTACAATGTTTAATACAGGCCACTCCCTTAATTCCTCGGAAATTGAAAAGTAGTGAAAGACACACAAATTTGGAAATCATCCTAACTCCCAACTTATTCTTTTTACAGCACTGCAATTTCATTGCTATTAAGGCCAACGCATCGTGCATATGATTTTAAAATGCTACAGCAAGTGAAACACAAGTACCCTTGTAAATGCATTTATCACATATGTTCGGCATATCCTATAATACGCATCTATGGTATGGTCCTCTTACTGTGTGTGAGACATTGAAACTGTATAAAAACCTGTTGGGCTTTCGCAACAAATCGTATCAACAAAGATTAAATGAATTGCCCCTGCACTTTGGAATGGAGACGACTTGAGTATGATTTAATCACATGCTACAAAATCATCCATGGACTTTTGTACTTTAATCCCGAGCAACCTTTCTCTTTCACATAGTCAGTAGCAGGACTAGGCAACACCCGCTGTGTATTGACATACCATTTGAAAGGAGAGATTGCAAATATCATTAATAACGGAAATTATTCCAAATACCATAAAATACCGGTAGTATTAAAATAAAAGGAAATGCTTGGTATAATAAATTTTGCTTATACATAAAATATTATTATATAGCTATAATACATGTCAGGGCCGCATCTGGAAAAAGGGAACTAAGGGCGATATGCCTCCCTGCCTTTTTATATTTCTGAGAATGCTATTAAGGGGAATAGAGACAAAAAAAAGATAAACTTATGGTAGATTTCACATATTTTCAAAACAATGCTTTAAAGGCATCTTAAACGGTGGGAGAAGTATACTTTAATGGAAATCCGTTCTCCAAACAATGCTTTAAAGGCATCTAAAACGGAGGGAGAAGTATACTCTAATGGAAATCCGTTCTCCAAACAATGCTTTAAAGGCATCTAAAACGGAGGGAGAAGTATACTCTAATGGAAAACCGTTCTCCAAACAATGCTTTAAAGGCATCTAAAACGGAGGGAGAAGTATACTCTAATGGAAATCCGTTCTCCAAACAATGCTTTAAAGGCATCTAAAACGGAGGGAGAAGTATACTCTAATGGAAAACCGTTCTCCAAACAATGCTTTAAAGGCATCTAAAACGGAGGGAGAAGTATACTCTAATGGAAATCCGTTCTCCAAACAATGCTTTAAAGGCATCTAAAACGGAGGGAGAAGTATACTCTAATGGAAATCCGTTCTCCAAACAATGCTTTAAAGGCATCTAAAACGGAGGGAGAAATATACTCTAATGGAAAACCGTTTTCCAATCAATGCTTTAAAGGAGGCATTTTCCAAACAATCATTTTTCCATCATTTTCCATCATTTTCCAATCATTTTTCCATCATTTTCCATCATTTTCCAATCATTTTTCCAAACAATGCTTTAAAGGCATCTAAAACGGAGGGAGACATATACTCTAATGGAAATCATTTTTCCAAACAATGCTTTAAAGGCATCTAAAACGGAGGGAGAAGTATACTCTAATGGAAAACCGTTCTCCAAACAATGCTTTAAAGGCATCTAAAACGGAGGGAGAAGTATACTTTAATGGAAATCCGTTCTCCAAACAATGCTTTAAAGGCATCTAAAACGGAGGGAGAAGTATACTCTAATGGAAAACCGTTCTCCAAACAATGCTTTAAAGGCATCTAAAACGGTGGGAGAAGTATACTTTAATGGAAATCCGTTCTCCAAACAATGCTTTAAAGGCATCTAAAACGGAGGGAGAAGTATACTCTAATGGAAAACCGTTCTCCAAACAATGCTTTAAAGGCATCTAAAACGGAGGGAGAAGTATACTCTAATCGAAATCCGTTCTCCAAACAATGCTTTAAAGGCATCTAAAACGGAGGGAGAAGTATACTCTAATGGAAATCCGTTCTCCAAACAATGCTTTAAAGGCATCTAAAACGGAGGGAGAAATATATTCTAATGGAAAACCGTTCTCCAAACAATGCTTTAAAGGCATCTAAAACGGTGGGAGAAGTATACTTTAATGGAAATCCGTTCTCCAAACAATGCTTTAAAGGCATCTAAAACGGAGGGAGAAGTATACTCTAATGGAAAACCGTTCTCCAAACAATGCTTTAAAGGCATCTAAAACGGAGGGAGAAGTATACTCTAATGGAAAACCGTTCTCCAAACAATGCTTTAAAGGCATCTAAAACGGTGGGAGAAGTATACTTTAATGGAAATCCGTTCTCCAAACAATGCTTTAAAGGCATCTAAAACGGAGGGAGAAGTATACTCTAATGGAAAACCGTTCTCCAAACAATGCTTTAAAGGCATCTAAAACGGAGGGAGAAGTATACTCTAATCGAAATCCGTTCTCCAAACAATGCTTTAAAGGCATCTAAAACGGAGGGAGAAGTATACTCTAATGGAAATCCGTTCTCCAAACAATGCTTTAAAGGCATCTAAAACGGAGGGAGAAATATATTCTAATGGAAAACCGTTCTCCAAACAATGCTTTAAAGGCATCTAAAACGGAGGGAGAAGTATACTCTAATGGAAAACCGTTCTCCAAACAATGCTTTAAAGGCATCTAAAACGGAGGGAGAAGTATACTCTAATCGAAATCCGTTCTCCAAACAATGCTTTAAAGGCATCTAAAACGGAGGGAGAAGTATACTCTAATGGAAATCCGTTCTCCAAACAATGCTTTAAAGGCATCTAAAACGGAGGGAGAAATATACTCTAATGGAAAACCGTTTTCCAATCAATGCTTTAAAGGAGGCATTTTCCAAACAATCATTTTTCCATCATTTTCCATCATTTTCCAATCATTTTTCCATCATTTTCCATCATTTTCCAATCATTTTTCCAAACAATGCTTTAAAGGCATCTAAAACGGAGGGAGACATATACTCTAATGGAAATCATTTTTCCAAACAATGCTTTAAAGGCATCTAAAACGGAGGGAGAAATATACTCTAATGGAAATCCAGTATCATTTCTCCCCCCCCCCCCCCCCCCCCCATCGTCACCACCAATTACTTTTTCCGGTTTTTTTATGAATTTTTTGAACCCTTAAAAATTTGTTTTAGAGTTGAGAAAATATGGAACGATCTTCCAGAGGACGTCTTTAATCTCCTCTATCATAGCCGTGTTTAAAAAGCATTTACGAAGCATGGACTTATGCATGTAAATATCTTAAATGCTATAAGTTTTAATTATTTCATTTGTTTTTATCTCATGATTGCTAAAGGATTCATTTATCTGCACCCATTTTTTCTTATAAGTAATGTTGTACATAATCAGTGCATTCATTTTTTTTGTAATGCCATGTATGTTTGTTAATTTTCCCAAATGCAGTCATTGTAAATAATATTTACCTTCCATTTGTTACTATTAAATTAAATTAAGAGTGTATTATACTGATTGTGAAATATTTTACTCAATAAAATACTCAAAAACATCGAATTTTGACTGTTTTGAGGCCCGCACGAATGTGGAGGACCTAGGCGAGCGCCTCATGTGCATGTGCAGTAATCCGCCATTTGGGTGAATATTGTGAAACGTTAATTACATGTGTTTTATTTCTTAATTCTGGTATATGTGGTCAAGCCATAATTTTTGGCGTTTTTGTTATTTTGAGTTCATGCCATAATTTGTTTTTTTACTATATTTATGGATTGTCATGTTCCTCTAATTCATTTTATTTGCTGATTTGTTGTTTTATATATACAATATATCTGTTATATGCATATTTTTCGAAGTGTCTTAGATGGGAATGGTGCTCATTAGTCGTCATTCGTGACCTAGCTGTGTAGTTTTTCAGATTTTTGAGGAAGTGAAAGCACTAAATGGTTTTGTTGCACATTCGTCGGTTGACTCCATTCGTTTGCTGGAGGAATTAGGGTGCGAGTCATCCAGATAGTTGACGGTAAGATGTAGAACTAACAAGGCAACTCTTCCACAAAGAGAAGAGATGAGGAAGTAAGGAGTCACGTTCATTTAGGGCACAAAAGTGACGTAGGTCTTTCTTGGAGACCGTAACAAAGCAGACTTCGTTTCTATGGTGAACCAGAATACGCAGGAAAGAATTTGGATATTCTCTCCCTGAGAGGGGCGAGGTGGCTCAGTCGGAAATATGCGAGGCTCGTAATCAGTGGTTTCCAGGTTTGAGTCTCACCAGGAGAGTGGTGAGACTCAACTCTGCGAAACTCCCCTCCCTCCCCTTGGTCAGTAGGGGACACAAATGGGTTAGGAAAGGCTGCCATGTGTCGGGGGCTAACATCATTTCTCTCTTCGTTGGCAGCATGTAAAGTTCGGTCTGAAAATATGTGCATTGCTGCTATGTCGCTTAATACAGACAGAAGAAGATTTTTTGTGAGCCGAAAGGGAAGAACTTTAGCCACAGTCTTTCCACAGTAAATTCTTTTTCGGTAGACCTTTTCCGGCAGCCATAAATTCTTGGTGGGCTCTTTTCATTAACGATCGCAGTTTAGACCAACAGAGCACCCAATACCCAAAATCTGGGGAGTGTGCAACAGTAACAAAATAAATCATAATCTGTGCTATAGTAATAAAATTTTGGAGGATAAAAATTAATAGGTAGTAGATAATAGTTTAGATTTGCTTGATAAAAAAATTCTCTTCTTAAATAATTAATTAAGTAGGGTTAAGATTAAGTGTTCCAAAAATATTTGTTGTAAAAGCAGTAGTTATGATTACGGAGAAGAAGTGATTGATGAGGATAATATGTATATGGGAGAAGAAAGTAATTCTGAGACTGTAAAAAATGTAGGAAAAATTTAAATTTTGAGTTATTATGAGGTATAAAAAGCAGATAATCTGATATAGAGAGTAAATTTCCTATAGATGATAGATATATCTCTGTATCTCTGTATATATTTAATAATAGTAATAATACCCAGTTATGCGAAATGGCTAAATTTGAAAGTTAGAATGAGTCTAAGGTAAGGAATAAAAGTAATTTTGAAGTAGCGCGGAATGTTTATTTACAAGCCTGAAATGAAAGATATAAAGCAGGCAATAGATATGACTATGGAGATTAATGCACAGGTAATAGACAAATGAAATTCTGTGAAAAGTAACACTGGGCAACACACAAAAAGGCTATTTCTTTTTTTCTACTCTGCTGAGGAGTGGTCAACCACACAGGGTGCTGGTGCTGACCATATAAACCTACTGGACTGAACTAAGACTCTGAGCTTGATCATGGATCCTGGATTTGCTGCACTGGTGGGCTTCAGTGGAGGGAAAATCTTCCGCTGTGTTTTCTATTTGTTTGTGGGTTGACAGCCCCAAGTGGATAGATTCACAGGATATGTTTATCAGCTGGTGGATAATCCTGAGCAGAGGTCATCACAGGCACCTGAACTGTTTTGCTTCTACTGGCATCGTCAAATTCTACATTGAAGGAAGTCTTTTAGTGTAGATGGCTTCAGCCTTTAGTTGTGGGAGAACGTGTCTTTGCCCCATGTCTGCATTTAAGGGGCTGTTTGATATTGTCGGGATTCCCTCTCTCAATAAACGTAGTTTCTTTGAACATCCCACTAAACCACTAACCATTTTCTCTCCATAGGTAGTTGGAATGTGAGGACTCTGCACAGAGCATTTTCTCTTGATGTCCTCACACAAAAATTCCACCGTTATAATTTAGATATTCTTGGCCTGCAAGAGACCAGATGAACAGATAAAGGTCAGATTCTTAAAAATAATTTTAAACTTCTCTTTTCAGGGCGGGACGACAATAAACATCACCAAGGCGTGGGTCTGCTTTTCAGCAGACACGCTAGTGATGCTCTTCTAGGATATGAATGCATTAATGAAAGGTTTCTTACAGCAAAATTTCAGAAAGCGTTAAAGACTTGAATGTTATCTGCTCTTATGCCTCCACTGAAGATGCTGCTGAGGATGAGAAGGATAGGTTTTATGGACAACTTCAGAATATTTTGAATTCTGTCAGGAAAGGAGATATTACCCTTGTTCTAGGTGACTTTAATGCCAAAGTTGGTACTGACTCTGACCTTTGGGGAGGAGTAATAGGCCCTTTTGGTATTGGTAGCTGCAATGGCAATGGGCAACGTCTCCTACAGGTATGTAAACTCAATGGTTTCAGAATAACTAACACTTATTACAAACACTGTGACATACATAAGTACACATGGGTTTCACCTGATGGGTTGAATAAGAATATGATTGATTATATATTAATTAACAGCAAATGGGCTAGTTCTGTTAGAAATACCAGGTCTTAGAGGGGAGCTGAAATTGGATCTGACCATTACCTTGTTAAAAGTGTCTTGCAACTTAAACTTAAAAAGTGTTGTGCTAGGGTTAAAAAATTTACCATTAATACTGAAGCTCTGAAAGAGCAAGTTATAGCTAAAGCTTACCATTATAGGTTACTTAGTCATTATGACAGTCATGGTTTGCTTAATACTGAAGTTGAGAAAGAATGGGATAATTTTAAACAGGCTTTTTCGGAAACTAACAGTACTCTTTTAGGGAAAAAGGAGCAGAGGAGACAGAATTATTTAAGTGATAAGGCACTTGAGCTTATTTCAGAAAGAAGGAACTGCAGGAATGTCCTTAATCAGTACCCTACTAGTCCTAATAGAAAGGATTACAGAGAGCATAATAAACGTGTAAAAGATCAGTTAACTACTGATAAGAATCTTTGGCTTGATGGCTTGGCTGACAAAGCTGAGGAAGCAGTTAGGCAGCACAACAGCAGAGAGCTGTACCAGATAGTTAATGTTTTATGTGGTAGAAAACGGACAAGCATACAAGGATTGCAGGATAAACAAGGTAAGGTTATAGAAGGTAAGGATTCTGTCATAGCTATGTGGGCAGAGCATTTCAGTGATGTTCTAAACAATGTGGTTAGTTATACTCCCATTGTTTGTAATGATGATAGATGCATTGGCAGCTTTAATGTTGGCCCTATAACATAATCTCAAGTTATATTGGCTATCTCTGAACTTAAACTTAATAAATCCCAAGGGTTGATAAAATTACTACAGAAATGCTCAGAGCTGGGAATGTTTCGGTTACCACTTGGATGACTGAAATTTTGAATAACTTTTATGATAAAGGCATGGTTCCTAAAGATTTTACCAGAGCTATTATTATCCCTAGTTTCAAAAAAGGTGATCGCAGTTCTTGTGATAACTATAGGGGTATCAGCCTACTCTCTGTTCCAGGTAAAGTTCTTTCCATGATTGTGCGTATTAGAATTAAGAATCTGGTTGACAGGCAATGGCGTGATGAGCAATGTGGATTCAGAAGTGGTAGGGGATGTGTGGATCAGATATTTTCACTTAGGCAGATTCTTGAGAAATGTTTAGAGTTTCAGAAACCTTTGGTTGCTAGCTTTGTTGATTTCAAAAAGGCTTTCGGCTCTGTTGATCGTCATAATTTGTGGTTGATTGTGAAATCATATGGTATACCAGACAAGTTAGTTAACATAATGAAAGCTCTCTATAATAACACTGAGTCATGTGTGAGAGTTGGTAAGTCTTGTAGCAATTGGTTTAGCATTACGTCTGGTGTTCGACAAGGGTGCATTTTGTCTCCTTTTCTATTTAGTTTGGGTGTTGATTATGTTATGCGAAATTCACTTCAAGGGAAAGATTTTGGCCTTAAATGGGCTGGAGATACGAAAATTTCTGATTTAGATTATGCTGATGATTTAGCCCTTTTGGCAAATGATGTTGATGAGATGAACTCTTTCATTCGAGCTGTTGATGAGACTGGTAGTAGAGTAGGTTTGGTTATAAACAGAGAGAAAACTAAAGTGATGAAAATTGGTCAGGCAGGTTGTGATTCAGTTAATCTGAATGGTTGCAGTCTTGAGCAGGTGTCACAGTTTAATTACCTTGGGAGCTATGTAACAAATAATGGTGATGTGCGGCATGAGATTAACAGACGAATGGGGATTGCTGCCGGGACTTTTAAGAATCTATGGAGATTGTGGAGAAATAGGCTTATACACCTAAAGACTAAACTTAGACTGTATAATAGTTTGCTTCTTTCTAGGGTTAGTTATGGGTAGTGAAACTTGGACGCTGTGTAAACAAGATAACAGGAAACTAGATGCTTTTGATTCTAGATGCTTACGCAGTATCTTGGGTATTAGGTGGTTTAACTTTGTAACTAATGATGAGGTTAGGCAAAGGAGTCTGCAACCTCCTTTAAGCAGCATATTGTGCAGAGAGAGACTCCGCTGGTTTGGCCATGTTGCCCATATAGATAATTATAGATTGGCGAATAGGGTTATGAACAGTGTGCCTAGAGGCCTCAGAAGGAGGGGGAGACCTAGGATGCGGTGGGCAGACAATGTCAAACAGGACCTTGTTAGAATTGGTGTGCAGTGGTCGGATGCAGCCGATGTAGCTCAGGACAAATATGCTAGGAGAATTAAACTGCGCGGTCTGGTTGGACCTCCGTAGCCCATGGCTGCTTGATGATGATGATGATGATGATGATGATGATGATGATGATGATGATGATGATGATGATGATGATCCCTATTTTCAAAAAAGGAGATCGCAATTCTTGTAATAATTATACAGGTATCAGCGAACATTCTGTTCCAGGGAAAGTTCTTTGCATGATTGTGCTTAATATAATTAAGAATCTGGTTGACAGTCAATTTCGTGATGAGCAATGTGGATTCAGAAGTGGTAGGGGATGTTTGGATCTGATATTTTCACTTAGGCAGATTCTTGAGAATGGTTTAGAGTTTCAGAAATCTTTGGTTGTTAACTTTGTTGATTTCAAAAAGGCTTTCGACTCTGTTGATCGTCATAATTTGTGGTTGATTGTGAGATCCTATGGCATACCAGATAAGTCAGTTAATATAATGAAAACTCTCTTTCAAAAGAGTGAGTCGTGTGTGAGAGTTGGTAAGACTTGTAGTAATTGGTTTAACATTGCTTCTGGTGTTCGACACGGTTGCATTTTGTCTCCTTTTCTCTTTAGTTTGATTATTGATTATGTTATGCGGAATTCACTGTAAGGGAAAGATTTTGGCCGTAAATGGGCTGGTGATGTGCGGCATGGGATTAACAGACGAATAGGGCTTGTTGCCGGGACTTTTAAGAATCTATGGAGAGTGTGGAGAAATAGGCGTATACACCTAAAGATTAAAATTAGACTGTGTAATAGTTTGGTTCTTTCTAGGGTTAGTTATGGTAGTGAAACCTGGACACTTTGTAAACAAGATAACAGGAAACTAGATGCTTTTGATTCTAGTTGCTTACACAGTATCATGGGCATTAGGTGTTTCAGCTTTGTGACTAATGATGAAGTTAGGCAAAGTAGTCGACAACTTCCTTTAAACATCATATTGTGCAGAGAGAGACTCTGTTGGTTTGGCCATGTTGCCCGTATGGATAATTATAGATTGGCGAATAGGGTTATGAAGAGAGTGCCTAAAGGCTCATCAAGAGGGGGAGACCTAGTATGCGGTAGGCAGACAATGTCAAACAGTACCTTGTTAGAATTGGTGTGCAGTGGCCGGATGCAGCAGGTGTAGCTCAGGACAGACATGCTTGGAGAACTAAAGTGCACGGTCTGGTTGGACCTCCGTAGCCAATGGCTGCTTCAGGTTGATGATGATGATGATTGATGATGAGTGTTAATAGTGCAGTCTCGAAACCTTGTTAATAGTGCAGATACATTTTGCTACATTTGCGGGGAAGTGATGCAAGCCAGAAAAGGGCAATCACTCCAATAGTGAAAGCGGCGTATGAGTTTCATTTTGTATGCAAGATTGCGGACCAGGACAAGGCCTAGGTCCCACACATATGCTGCAGTACGTGTGCAAGAAATCTTCCGAAGTGGCTGAAAGGCGAAAAGGTGGTGATGCCGTTTGCTGTTCCTACGGTTTGGAGAGAACCCAGAATCACGTAAATGACTGCTACTTATTATAGTGTTTTTCTTTTTTGAGTACATTCGGGCGTCCCCTGGAAATGATAGTAGATTATCGGCTAATCCTTCCAACACGAGACACCAAAAACCATGTCTATGAAACCATGTCTATGAGGACTCTTATGACAACTTCTAGTAATATAGATGGCCTTTCTAGAGATAAGAAGATGCTTTTGTCTGATTTATTCAGACATATAAAGTGCGACTTCTTACTAATACAAGTAACTCACTGTGGCGTCACTAGCCGAAGACCCAAGGTACAAGGTATGAAACTGGTTGTGGAGAGACCACATGACCAGTGTATGGTAGTGCCATCTTTGCCAAGCCAGAAACTGACATCCGATCTGCACACATAACTGAGAAAAATGACATCAAAATCCTGACAGCTGAAGTACTCACTGCACCTCATTGTTACATCTACAGGGTGATTCAAAACT
The DNA here is from genome assembly GCA_038380435.1 of Ryuthela nishihirai. Lineage (NCBI taxonomy): Eukaryota > Metazoa > Arthropoda > Arachnida > Araneae > Heptathelidae > Ryuthela > Ryuthela nishihirai. The sequence goes on from JAWZYU010000017.1 coordinate 74,035,683, forward strand.
TATCGTTCAAATTTCGTGGGGAGGTAGAGAATACGTCAGGAAACCGATTTCACATAGGAAAGTATGTCCGCAAACGTCATCTACATGAACAAAATGGACAAGTAAAGTGAACACAAGGAAACAGTACAGTTAAGTGGTAACGAATGTGACTTTTATTCCAACAAGGTAAAGTACAGGTTCACAGTAGGTGCTCAAAATTGCGACCATTTACACGGACACAGGATTCACAGCGCCGTTGCACACGTGCAAACATTTGATGCTGCAGTATTCTTCTGTTGGGGTATCGGTCTTCGTAAACTTGCCTATTACGGCGGCCGCTTTCGCCAGCTGCCCCATATGCGAGATGCATATCCGCTAGCTCTTGATGCGTAAAACGATTCATTTTATCACTAGTAAGTCAGCTCGTACACTGATGACAGCGGGAGTGGTTGGACGAGCTGTACACTGGTTGGTACACACAGCGCCCTCTACATACGCATGCGTACATTTGCGGACATACTTTCCTACGTGAAATCGGTTTCCTGACGTATTCCCTACCTCCCCACGAAATTTGAACGATAAGTTTTGAATCACCCTGTATATATAAACCACCTAATGCCGTTTTCGAATTTGAGGATACTATAAACTCCCAATCACAAAATTTGAAAATTGTTATGGGAGACTACAACTGTTATAGTACAACATGGGTATATAAATACAACAGACAAGGACGGCACTGAGCTTGAGAATTGAGTGGAACGTACAGACCTGCAACTCATACATAACCCCAAATTACCAACATCCTTCAATAGTGACAGATGGCAAAGAGGATACAATCCTGATAACATATTCGTGAGCGACCGTCTGGCACCTTTAACATCAAAATATATCGAAGAACCAAGCCCCAAAACACAACACCGACCTATTACTTGCACCATGGCTGCGGCAGTAAGACCAGAGGTCCTGTTTTTCGAAAGGAGATTCAACTTCAAAAAAGGCGAAATGGGATAGTCTCTCTTCAGACCTAGACTCTAAAATTGCCTCCTTAGAACCTAATCCTGGAAACTATGACAGATTTGTGAACTTGTCAAAAAAATCTCCAGGAAACGTATACCAAGGGGCTGCAGAACTGAATATGTGCCAGGACTTACTAGAGAAACGAAGAACCAAATGGAATACTATCAAAGGCTTTATGAGGATGACCCGTTTTCGGAGGACACCATCCAGGCAGGTGAAGAACTCCTGCGAGCCGCATCCGAAGCAAGAAGAGAAAGATGGTGCCAACTAGTGGATAATCTTGACATGAAACAAAGTAGCCGACGAGCATGGAAGTTAATTAAGAATCTAACCAACGACTCTTCCAGCCCTCTACTCAACCTCACAGAACCAAATAGCATACCGATTATTCTTAAATGGAAGAACATCTGGTAAACGTAGTAAAACAAGGATAAAAAAGAGACTTAAATAATGAAAACGATTTTCTCGCCACACCGTTTACGATAAATGAGTTAAAAATGCAGTTAACACGATGAAAAATAATAAAGCGCCGGGTCTTGATGACCTAAGAACTGAACAAATCAATAACTTTGGAGAAAAAACCATGATATGGATTAATGAACTGATGAACTGTTGTGTCAATATCATCCAGATACCAAAAATATGGAGAAAAGAAAGGGTCGTAGTGATTCTGAAACCAGAGAAGGATCCGGCTGACCCTAAAAACTTTTGGCCGGTCTCACTCCTCTGTCATCTCTTCAAAATATTGGAGAGAATGGTACTAAATCGCATCACGAACAGCATTGACAAGTTCATAATACTTGAGCAAGCAGGTTTTAGAACTGGTAAGTCATGCTGCGGGCAGATCTTAAACCTTACTCAGTACATTGAGGACGGTTTTGAACGAAAGCAGATTACTGGGGCGGTTTTCATTGATTTAACAGCTGCCTAAGACACAGTGAACCATCAGAAAGTACTTTTAAAATTATACAATGTCACAAAAGACTTCCACCTAACAACCTTAATTAGAACGTTCTTGCAAAATAGACGATTTTTCGTCTCGTTGCAGGGTAAAAACAGGTGATGGAGGGAACAGAAAACGGACTACCGTAGGGTAGTGGGCTTGCCCCCATAGTGCATAACATTTATACAAACGACCAGTCGATATGTCGACATACGAAGCAATTTATCTACGCAGATGACACCGCTGTGGCTTGCTCAAGGAGAAAGTTTCCACGAAGTCGAAACTAAACTATCAAGAGCCATAAACAAACGGTCTCAATACTATGATGACAATCATCTGAAACCTAATCCCAGTAAGACCCAGACATGTGCGTTCCTCCTAAGGAATAGAGATGCGAAAAAGAAGTTAAAGATTACTTAGAGAGGACAAGAACTACAAAGGTGTGACTTTCCAAAGTACCTAGGTGTAACACTTGACCGAACTCTTTCTTTCAAACAACACTGCCAGAATAATAAAAAAAATTCCGCTAGAAACAACATTATCCAGAAACTCACAGCAACATCTTGGGGAGCACAGCCTAATGTGCTACGAATCTCGCCCTCTATTTTTCCGTAGCACCGGTATGGAATGCCTCAGCACATACAAAACAGGTTGATGTGGCAATAAATGAGACCTGTCGCATTATAACGGGGTGCCTAAGACCAACCCCAATATGAAAAATATACCCATTGGCCGGCATTGCCCCCACCAAACATTCGGAAGAGAGTAGCAATGGAAGTGGAAAAACAAAAACAGGAAACCGACCTCAGACACCAGCTTTACGGACACAAGCTAGAAAGATCAAGACTCAAGTCTAGGAGGAGCTTTATGAAAAATACCTATCAACTAGAGATCCATCCAGAAAGACGCCGTGTCGACCTCTGGAAGGAACAAAACCCAAGTGTGGAGTGAACCAAAGGAGGTACCCACACCTGTGTACCAACTCCCATATGCCGTATGGAAAGCGTTAAATAGATTGAGAACTGGAGGCACTCGATGCAAGACTAACCTGAAGAGTGGAACATACAGATCGAACATGAGAGGGGTACGATTGTGGAGAGATGCAGGACTATGCATACCTGCTGACATGCCGAAATATGGGCGAACCCTGTATCATGGACGATTTGATTCTTGTAAATGACAAGGCGATTGTTGCTGCTGCACACTGGAAGGGGAGAATATGAATTTGGTGTTCCAGACACAGGAAGTAAGTAAGTATCGCGTTAGTTGTAAACGACGTCTCACAGGGTGAGCAAGTCTTTTGAGCAATTCCCATTTACCCCTGAGTCATAAGTGCAATTCAAGAGATCCTTGCAGTTTTAATCCACCAGTAGTGATACCTCATAACTGTGTTAATAGTGCAGATACATTTTGTTACATTTGTGGGGAAGTGATGCAAGCCAGAAAAGGGCCATCACTCCAATAGTGAAAGCAGTGTATGAGTTTTATTTTGTTTGCAAGATCGGGACCAGGACAATGCCTGGGCCCCACACATATGCTGCAGTACGTGTGCAAGAAATCTTCCGAAGTAGCTGAAAGGCAAAAAAGTGGCGATGCCGTTTTCTGTTCCTATGGTTTGGAGAGAGCCCAGCAATCACGCAAATGATTGCTAATTTTGCATGGTTCCTCCTGTTTCTAGAGGCATCAAAGGAAAAAGAAATGGACAGTAGCATACCCGAATATACAATCTGCTCTCTAATCAGTTCCGCACAGCGAAGGCCTTCCTGTCCCCGAACCTCCAAAAGAATTTTCCATCGATTCAGACGACGAGGAGGGAAGCAAACCGACGTCAGGTTCTCCACAGCCTTCAGTGTCTAATGATGATCAATACGTCTGCCACTTTATCGCGAAAGAAGAAATGATCGATCGTGTTCACGATCTGGAGCTGTCCAAGGCCAAAGCAGAGTTCCTTGGATCAAGACTTAAACACTGGAATCTTCTCAAGGGAAATGTCCGAGTGACTTCGTTTCGAACTCGTCATGAGCAGTTTGCACCATACTTCAGAAAGGAAGATGACCTTGTATTCTGCTCCGATGTAGATGGCCTGATGAATGCCCTCGGAATCAAACATGACCTTCAAGAATGGCGATTATTCAGACTCCTTGAAATTGAGTCTCAAGGCGGTGAGCTGCATAACGGATATCGACTTCCATCCGTTCCAGTCGGACATGCTGTGTACATTAAAGAAACCTATGACAACCTGAACAGCTGTTGAATTGTCTTAAATACAGCAAGTATGGTTGGCATCTCTGTTGTGACTTGAAAGTAGTGGCTCTGTTAATGGGTCTGCAGCTGGGATATACGAAGTACTGCTGTTTCTTATGTAAATGGGAGAGCTAAGCAAAGACTTTGCACTATGCGAAGATAAACTGGCCTCAGAGGAAATCTCTGAAGGCCGGGGAGAAGAATGTGGAACATTCAGCACTGGCAGAAATGCACAAAAACCTGCTACCATCCCTACATATCAAACTCTGTGTGATGAAAAACTTCGTAAAAGCCATGGACCAGACTGCATCAGCTTTCAAGTATTTGGCTGACAAATTCTCTAAACTCAGCGAAGCGAAAATTAAAGAGGGAATTTTTGTGGGTCCTCAGATCCGCGAGCTGTTAGAGATCAGATGTTCGACAACCTGCTTCAGGGTGACGAGTAAAAAGGCTTGGGGCGCGTTTCGTCTGGTGTCAACTAAATTCCTCGGGAATGTCAGGGTAGACAACTATAAGAAACTGGTTAAGGACATGTTGTCTCTGTATCACAAACTTGTCCTCAATATGTCCTTAAAGATCCACTTTCTCTATTCGCACTTACATTTCTTCCCCGACAACTGCAGCATGGTTAGTGATGAGCACGGTGAACGTTTTCACCAGGACATTGCAACGATGGAGAAATAATACCAGGGAAACTGGTCCACTTCAATGTTGTCTGACTACTGTTGGACGCTTGCCAGAGATGATCCTGAGCAGCTGTAGAAGCGGAGTTTTTATTGATAAAATAAAAATAAATAAATACCCCCTCAAGCAGCTGCTTGCCACAGAGGTCTGACAGGAGCCTGTCAGTTTATATGCCATAGTAGAAGGTCTGAGAGGATGGCAGGCCCTCAGCAGAAAAACGACACAAACAGCCATGCCTTACCCGGGGCTCTTAGATCAGTAGCCAAGCGCGCTAACCACTCGGCCATGGGACGGACATGTCAGATATACGTATTACTCTATAATATATGAAACTATTGCGGATTTCTCAGAAATCGTAGACAATTTTACATTTTTATTCCCATATTCGTGTTCAGGACCTTGAAAACTTTAAGAAATGGCTACTTTTATCTCAGAGGCATGACTTTAATGAAAATTTGTTGCCCAGAGTAATCAGAATATGATGAATAAGCGTCCCATTAGAATTTAAGTTGGATTCATACTATATATATATTCAGAATCAAAAGCAAATGGTTATACTAGGAATAAAAATAATAATGAGACGTGTGTAAAGAGAAGCGATGAAAGTTTTTTTCAAATAAATGTAATTTTGAGGAATTAGACATTGTAACTTGTCATTGTCGTGGTCGTCGTCGTCGTCATCCTCTTCATCATCTTCAAGCAGCATGGACTACGGAGGTCCAACTAGATTGTGCAATTTAGTTCCCCAAACACATCTGTCCTGAGCTACTTCTGCTACATCTGTCTACTATAGACCAATTCTAATAAGGTCCTGTTTCACATTATCTGCCCACCTCATCCTGGATTTCACCCTATTTCTGAGGCCTTTAGGCACATTGTTCATAATCCTCTTCGCTAATCTAAGCTTATGCATACGGGCAACATGGCCAAACTAAAGGAGTCTCTCTCTGCATAATATGCTGTTCAAAGGAGGTTGCCGACTCCTTTGCCTAATCTCATCATTAATTCCAAAACTGAACTTAATGCCCAAGATAGCGTAAAGCATCTAGAATCAAAAGCATCAAGTTTCCTATTATCATTGTTTACAAAGGTCCAGGTTTCACTACGATAACTAACTTTTGAAAGATCCAAACTATTACACAGTCTAATTTTAATCCCTAATGTTTATAGCTATTTCTCCCCTTCTGCATGAATTCTTAAAAGTCCAAGAAGCAATCCCTATTCGTCTGTTTATTTCATGCAGCACATGATCAGTATCTATTACATATCTCCCAAGATAATTAAACTGACACACTTTCTCAAGAGTGCTGCCATTAAGATTAACTGAACCACAACCTGGTAGTTTTCACCCAGTTTATCACCAATCTATTCTACTGTCAGTCTCAACAACTTTAATGATAGAGTTCATCTCATCAACTCATTTACCAAAATGGCCAAATTATCAGTATAATCTAAATCAGAAATTTTCAGATATCTAGAACATTTAAGCCCAAAATATTTTCCTTGCACTGAATTTCGCATAACATAATCAATAAATAAATTAATGAGGAAAGGAAACGAAATGCACCCTTGTCGAACATCAGAAGAAATGTGAAAGCAATTGTTACAAGTTTACCAACTCTCACACATGACTCAGTATGACCCTAAAAGCTTTTATGTTAACTAACTTGTCTGGTATGTCATACGATCTCACGATCAACCACAAATTATGAAGGTCAACAGAGTCAAAAACCTTTTTGAAATCTACAAAACTAGCAATTACAGGTTTCTGAAACTGAACATTTCTCAAGAATCTGCCAAAGCGAAAAAATCTGATCTTCAAGTTCCTTACCACTTCTGAAACCACATAATTTTATTAAGAACAATAATGCTAAGAACATTATCTGGAATAGAAAGTAGGCTGATACCCCTATAGTTATCAAAAGATTTGCGATAACCTTTTTTTAAAAACTATGAATAATAATAATAGCTCTAGTAAAATCCTTAGGAACAAAATGAATTCAAAATTTCAGTCAGCCATGTGGTAACAGGAACATTCCCAGCACTAAGGATTTTTAGCAGTAATTTGATCTACACTTAGGAAATTGCAAAATAACTTCAGACTGTAATATTAATATTAGAACTGTATTGATAATATATATATTATTATAATAATTAAAGCCAATAATTCATCTATCCTAATTGCAAACAATGGGAGTAGAACTAACCACATTGTTTGGAACATCTCTGAAATGCCCATCTAGCCATGAAAGAGTCCTCACTTTGAATAACCTTACCTTGTTTATCCTTCAATCCCTATATACCTACCCTTTTTTTTATTCAAACGAGACATTAAGTATCGGATAAAATTCGCAACTCTTTCGCTGTTCAGCTGCTTCCTCTGCTTTGTCAGCCAAGTTGTACATCCAAAGATTCTTATCAGCTTCTAACTAATCCTTTATACTTTATTAAGCTCTTTGTAACGCTTTCTGTTAGGACTCTCAGGGTAGTGATGAAGGAAATTCTTGTTTTCCTTTCTTCCAAAAAAGCTCCAGTGCCTTATCATTCAAATAATTTTCGTCTTCTGCTACTTTTTTCCTAAAGTAGTACTGTTAGTTTCAAGAAAAGTCTGTTTAAAACGATCCAATTCTTCCTCAACTTCAATGGTAAGCAAAACGTTACTGTCATAATGACTACGCAACCTAACATGGTAAGTTTTAGGTATAACTGGGTGTTTCAGAGCTTCAGTTTTAAAGGCAACCTTTTTAACCTTAGCACAACACTTTTTAAGCTTAAGTTGCAAGACACTTTTAACAAGATAATGGTAAGATCCATTTTCAGTTCCCCTATATGACCTATGATTCCTAACAGAACTAGCCCATTTGCTGTTAATTAGTATATAATCAGTCATATTCTTAAGCAGCTCATCTCCTGAAACCTACGTTATCAATCTTTAATGCACTCATATCCTAGAAAAGCATCCCTACCGTGTCTGTATTTTATGTATGTCGCAGTGTTTGTAATAAGTGTTAGTTATTCTGAAAACATTAAATTTACTTACCTGTAGGAGAAGTTGCCCATTGCAGCTACCAGTAAAAAAGGGACCTATCAGCCCTCTCCAAAGGTCAGTGTCAGTACCAACTTTAGCATCGAAGTTGCCTAGAACAAGGGTAATATCTCTTTTCTTGACAGAACTCAAAATATCTTGAAGTGGTCCATGAAACCTATCCTTTTCAACTTCATCGGCACCCTCAGTCGGGACATAAGAACATATTATATTCAAATTTTTAATGCGTGTCTGTAATTTAGCTGTAGGGAACTTTCATTAACGCACTCATATCCTAGAAACGCATCCTTACCGTGTTTGCTGAGAAGCAAACATACGCTTTGGAGATGTTTTCCATTTTCCTTCCTTGATAAGAGAAATTTAAGGTTACTTTTAAGTATCTGACATTTATCTGCTCATCTGGTCTCTTGCAAGCCGAGATTATCTAAATTATAATGATGGAAGTCTTATATGAGGACTTGAAGAGAATAATCTCTGCGCAGAGTCGTCCCATTTCAACTCCCTGTCGAGAGAAAATGGTTAGTGGGATGTTTAAAGAAACTATGTTTGTTGAGAGAGGGAATGCCGACAATAACAAACAGCTCCCTAATCGCAGGCATGGGGCAAATACCTAATCCCCCTACTACCAAAGGCTGAAACCATCTACATTGGAAGACTTCCTCCAATGTAGGTTCGACGACGCCTGTAGAAGCAAGAGTTAAAATACCTCTGATCAGAATTATCTACCAGCTGATAAAACATATCATGTGAATATATACATCCATTTGGGGGTGTCAACCCGCAAACAACAGAAAACACAGCGGAAGATTCTCCCTCTACAGAACGCATCAGTGCAGCAATTTCAGGATCCATAATGAAGCTCAGAGCCTTTATTCCATTCTGACTTTTGTATATGGTCAGCAACAGGACTCTGTTTGGTTGAACACTCTTCAGCAGGGCAGAGAGAAAAAAGAAAAATAGCCGTAGTTGTCCACGTCCAGATCAGTAGTCCACACTCCTCTGGCAGCTCTACCCTTCCGTTACCCTTTCACAAGAGAGTATCTCTTTTGAAAGATACTAAGGGTCAGCACCATGAGAAGACGGGGTCGGACTTTAGGTGCTAGGCCTGGCAGGTTCTGTGCATCATCACAGGGGATTGGTGCATAGCTCTCCTTCTAGTTTCTATTTAGCTACCATTTACAGACCCTGCAACTAGTTAGAAAGGCAAATGGTTAGTATTTGATGTCTGAAAAAAATTATCGCTGCTACAGCAGGAATCGAACCCGCAACTCTCTAGATAGATGCAAAAAAAAACAAACCCCGCTCCATCGTTAAGCCACGAGTTGGACGCTGAGGTCTTCCAGAATTAAGACCAATAAATATTTCATTGAGATGTGGCGGACCTTGCGGTAATCTGTGTATTTATTATGAATGGATTTTTAATAATAAATGCTTAAACGTGATTGGCCTTTTCATTATCATTAGCAACAATTGGAAAAGTTGCCTCTCCTGAAGTATATATAGATGTCGCAAGGTCCGCCATATCTCAGTGAAAGATTTATAGGTCTTATTCTGGAAGACTTTAGCGCATGCCTCGTGGCTTAACGATAGAGCCCTCTGACATGTATCTAGAGAGTTGTGGGTTTGATTCCCGCCGTGGCTGCGATAATTTTCTTTCAGATGCTTGTAATAATTATTGAAGTCAATTTCTACAGGTAATCTGTGTATTTATTGTGGATAAATTGTTTTTAATTTGGTATATAACATGACCTATTTCTGTTAATTAATTATTTGTTAAAAATATTCTAAAGTTACTTCTTTATTGGACTCTGCAACAAGCCTGGACTTTTCTCAAAGTATGGTACGGAGAAAAAAATTACAAACCGGAAGAAATGTTTACTTTAAACAAGAAAATTATTATTTTTGTTTTTCAGAAATAAATAGCCTTTCTATTCATGTGCATTATAGTGATTTCTGTCTATTAGTGTTTTTTAAACAAATTTTTGTGCTACCAGATATATTCTTTTTTACTAAATGACTAAAAAACTCCTATTAAAATAAATTAATCGCCTTCTTTGTTAAATATTTTTATTTTCAGAATATCCAGAATTAAATGCTGATGGCTTAACTAGGGGAGAGGACCCAGAAATGCCATTCTCTATACTCTTGCGGAACATGGAAAGGATCATTCTCTATACTCTTGCGGAACATGGAAAGGATCATTCTCTATAACAATGAGCATACCATATTCATCGGAGGCAATATGTTATTTTTCTCATTTTTCATTCAGTTTCATAAGTTTCTCAGATCGTTCGAGCTGTGTCTTTAATACCTGGATGATCCGAACTTTTCTGCTCAGACCACAATGAAATAAATAGCTTTTTTCTGAATCCAATAACTGACAATTACCTCCTTTTATTTCTGAGAGGAACTGAGGGAAGCTTCAAAGCTCCATTGCTGTGGCGTTGTCGAATCCTTCTCCTGTCAGCTCTTTTCGCCATCTCTGCAGTGATACGATTGGCTAAGAGTTGGATGACTTTTCGTAGCTTCCTCTCACATTCATTTCTTTTCGGGCCAATCAAAGGTATATTTCCTATCACTGATTCTCTTCAACAAAGGAAAACCAGAAAAAGAGAATTTGAGTTTAAGTAACAAAAATCAAAACTTGTATTATTTCATTCGTTTTACAGCTACTTCCAAAAGTTGCAAATTAACATTTTTTGTGTTTCATGGCGATGAGGTAGAAAACATTCCATTTGAATACACAAAACTATGCCTAGTCTGAATATAAATCCAATGATGAATTCAGATCATTTTAGAGAATCCCAATATCATGAGCAAATCTCGATGTGTAATGGGACTTTTTATTTTTCTACTTTCGGCTAATTTGACCATTGGCGTACCGAGAAAGTTCTAATGGGTGTATCTGGGGGGAGGTAGGCTATAAATGAAAGAGGTTCGCTTGCTGTTACACTGTGTGTGGGAGCTATTATGAGCGGAAGTCAGGGACGTAGCAATGTTGGGGGCGGAGGAGAACAAAAATTTTCAAACTCGGAAATCGAATTTTGCCAACTGAGAAAAGAAGTACTTTACATAAATTTAATTTTGTCTCTGTCATGGACGTACCCAGGATTTAGTTCGGAGAGGGGGCAGCAAATCCCAATTTTTATATCTCGCCTGAATTTTAACAAGTAACTTTGAAATTTGCCAACCCTCCAAGATTTTGCTAAGATGCCTCGATTTTGCCAACTCTCCTTAATTTCACAGAAACAATCGTAATTTTCACAACTCATCTGTATTTTACTAAGTGGCTTCGAATTTTGCCTACTTACCTAGATCTTATAACCAAAATCCCAATTTTTACAACTCACCTGGATTTTACCAAGCAGCTTCGAAATTTGCCAACTCCAATTCAATTTGGTGGGGAAGATCCTTCCCTCAGAGCTACTCCCCTGGGTGAGTGGACAGTAATTTTTATGACTATTAATTTGCCTTATTCTTTCACTATTGATTACTCCGGTGAAAATTGAACTTTAGAACTTTCAATTGCACGGACAACAACAATTGCTAAAATGACTTTGCAGTGTAATAGTTTTTTGTTTATATATCTTCAGTCTCTGAAATGATTTGTCTGAAGCTTATTACTTTAATAAAGTTAGTAATAGATGACATTGATTTCTCTGATGAATTTATAACTTGGTTTTTGTGTGAAGTATATTTGATGCACTTCTGTTTTATTTTTACACATTAATGAATAACCTGGAGAAATATTCATTATCCAGACTATAAATTAAATTGCATAGGATATTTTTTATAGAAAATAAAACGAATAGAAGTTACCTGTAGCAGTTTGGATTATTTGCGAATTTCAAATTAAACAAGCCCTAAAATAGTAATAAGATATTGCCTTATCTTATTTACATAAACATATATGACCACTTTTTACGCATTATTTCGAAATAGCAAAACACAATTCACTGAATGAAACTTTTAATCAAGATGATACCTTCCCTCGTTTTCTATCACTTCTTGCAATCTTTGCTTCTTCTATTCCGTGTTTATAAAATTCTTTAGATTTTGAATCAAAGGAAGTGATGAGTTTAGTTTTGATAGCTTCTGATTTTGTTTTTTCCACCAGAATAATTTTGTAAGCTTCGGAAACGTCAAAATTTCTTAATATGCATCTGCAGAATAAAACCACTGCACTTACTTAAAGAAAACTTTTACTTTCCTTCAAAGCATCCCCTCCAGCATCTATGCAAAAAGTTGCAGCGTCTATACGAATTCTGGAATGTTTGGTGCAACTGCTGTCGAGGAATACTCCGCAACTCTGAATGAACGCATTTTGAAAGGTGTTGCATTCTTGACAAAAGCTTACCAGAAAGTTCCTTTTTAATTTTTGGAAAGAACCAAAAATTCATGGTGCAAGATCGGGTGAATATGCAGGATGGGCTAGCTGTTCGATTTTTTTTCCCACTGCGGATGGGCTGTAACTTTTGGGGTTTTGTAAGTAATGGCATTGTCATGAAGAAGGAGAAACCTTGACACCGCTCTCCTTCATCCCCCTAACTATTTTGGGCAAAACAATGTTGCTGTAGTATTGGCCATTTATAGTCATTTTTTCAGTTAAGGTGTCCATGGCTACTACTCTTTGGGAATTGAAAAAAATTGTGAGCATCCTCGACCTTGAACGAAAGTTTTGTCAGAGGATTTGGGGAAGCGGTTCATCTTCTGCAACTCAAACATATTTGTAGATTGTTTTGTGAGTTGTATAGCAATAGAACCGCATCTCATCACCTGTGACAATGTTTGTTAACCGCTTGGGGCAACTAGGTTCAAACATTACCAGCATCTCCTTGCACGAGTCGACCCTAACTCCTTTGTCGCTACTCTGTCTGTTTGTGAAGTATCCATTTGGAACTGATTTTTTGGAACTTTGAATATGGATGAATAATTATTTCTATGCTGCATATCGACGCATTGACATCTAACCTTATTAACGGAACGGTGACGTGTGGGTTTTCCCTAATTAGTTCACGAACAGCAGCGATGGTTCTCTCATTCACGGCCTGCTTCGGCCTTCCTGCACGAGGAAGGTCTTCAACGCTTTGATGTCCTTCTCTGCATTTTCACATCCATTCTGTAACAGTGCCATTTGAACAGGCATGTTCAGTTCATCCCATAACAGTGGCATATGATTAGGACCCATACTTGTGATAAATCGGAATGAATTGTTTTTTCACGTTGTCCCCAAGTTGCACCCTTGTAAAAACATAAAATATTTCCCCGTCTTTCGCAGGCTCCATAGCAACAACACACAGATTCCACAGACTGAATTTTATGCGCCGCCAGCGAAAAGAGAAATAAAATGTGGCCTTTATTTTTAACACGTAATGGCAAGTTCAGACATGCTTTCAAACAAGTCGTATAGCTCGTTAACTTACGAGGAACGAGTGGAAATCTACAGACAAGTGTAAAGAACATTTTGAACACCCTAGGCAATGACAGTCCAATGGGGTAAGGTCTGTCGAATGTCGCATTTTTTTCAGCTATGCTTATCGATTTTGGCACTCCTAGTTCGAATGATATGATGCCGCACATTATCCTGATGAAACAAAACATGCTTTCGACTGATCAAAGAAGGGAATTTTTGTTGCGAAGCAGGGGCTCAAACGTTGGAGTTTCTGGCAGTAGACATTGTCTGTGATCGTTTCATTCGGATTCATCATTTCAAAAGTGACAGCCTACAAATCCCAACAAACGAATAGCAAAATCCTCACGGGCCTAACCCTCCTCTTGGCAATGATGTGACCAAATCTTTTAGATTAGGCCATTGTCGACAACGTTCAATGTTATGGTGAAACAATTGCCTTAAACTGTAGTTTCTAATTTAAGATCAGCAGGACTGTGTATCATCCACTATGCTGTAGTAACCAGGACTGAACTTTATGAACTATCGGTGAGAATTCCTCGTGTTTAAAGCATCTTCTCCCTAATATTTTGGAGATTTTTCATATCTACATTGTCTTATTTGTTTATGAAATTCGCATTGCATAATATGCCTATTGTACACATCTTAGGTCTACATATCGTTTTGATGATAAAGATAAATCTACACTACGCAGTCTGCACTAACCAAAAGTGGTGACACTAACCACAATGGATATATTGACCAATGTTTACTGCACAAACCTAGAATACTCAATTTTTAATGTCTGAGCAAGGAAACGTATAACACTTGTCTAATGATTTTCTGTATGACTACGAATGCTTGACTTATGTATTTCTTGAGCGAATGAACTGTTACAATCTTGTCAATGCGTAAAAGTGATATAACTTACAGAACAACCGATATGTGCAATTTAGTTGCAACTTCTTGATTGGACAATCGATAGCTTGTTACGTTAACTGTTCAGAATCAAGATTTGACCTACCGTTCTTCGTGAGTGTTTACTCTGAATTTCGGAACACGCAGGATGTATTTCCGAATGGTCTCTGAGGATCGCATCTGGTGGTTAAGCCTTGAAAGAAGATGAGGAATGAGGAATCTTAACCACTTATCACAATGGTCTGGCGACTCAGTGCTGATGAATTTCAATGGCAATACTTCGATCACGTTAGCTTGGTTTCTAAAATGATTTAAAACTGCACATGAAATAAGGGTTTTGTAATTGTCCTCATTTTCAACTTAAAAGAAATGAGATAACGTGTCGAGAGAGAACCCGTGTTCTCGGTTGTTTAATGTTTAAGTATATGGACGATTGTGAGTGATTGACGGCTGATTGACAGAGGATCACGCTAATTCTAACTATGATGCAGAAATGGTAGAACTCTAAAAGTTTGTATCCAAGGACAATCTGGGTCATTGATCTCATACAAAATTTGAGATTTTACCTCCGAGATGAACTTCTAGGTAACATAGAGGTCACGCAGAGGCCGAACCTTGATCTACGAGAGCTAGAAAGGTAAAACTTTCAAAAATGGGAAATTTTGGATAATTTTTGAGGTCAAAGGTCAAATAAAAATCTACTGGTACTAAAGAGCTAAAAGTTCATGTTGGGAAGTAATTTGAGTCATAGACCTGAAACATTTTGTCAAATTTTGGATGCGATGGGTCCTTTGAGGGCAAAGATCAAATATCGATCTTGGAGAACTAACAATTGTTGAATAGGGTTATATTTCAGGCAGTAGAACGTAGAAATAAGACTAATTTTCAGATCCGGTGCCGCATTCAAGGTGAAATTGTGATTGTATTGACGGACTAGAAATCAAGAGTATAATAATTATTCTTATAATTATTAATATTAATAATTGTTAACCTTCATTTTTAAGTTGTTTTTTTTAAAAAAAGTAAATAAAAATAGGTAAATACACTGTTCGAGATAGAAAATGCCACACCAGGAAGTATTTTCCGGATCCCCATGCAAAGAGGTGGGTATATGTTGACAGTTGGGTTATGTAAATGAGTGCAGTTGCGAAACAATCACGTGACAGTTGAAGGAGATAACAGATTAAAATGGCTCGGCATAGCTCAGTTTGGTCGTCTTCACCTGGTCATGTGAACCACTGCATCGGAGTGAACTCGGTGGCGAAAGCACGTGTAAGGAGTGAGAATGCCTGGGCGATGTCATCAGGAATCCTACCATCACACTGACACCTTTAGGAGAGGCTTCATCATAGGGCTACATAGGGCTGGTTGGTCCCAGCATCGCAAAGTCAAGATTCAAGGTGTTGTAAGTTCTTGGTCAAATTACCCTCCAATGAGAGGCTCCCTACACCAGTCACAACAGCAGGGCGAGAAAGCAAAGGCAGAAAATACTCAGCTATCTCACACAACTATTAACTATACTAATCTCGTTAAATAAAAAAAGAGACATTAAACCTTGCAAAAGAAGCCAGTGTCCAGAAAGAAATCAGTGACCAGTCGCATGCGAGTCCGCTACAGCTTCACATTCTGGTGGTTACCAAGAACGGAGGCAGTGAAATAGTCGGTGGCTATGATAGCATTAATCTCCAAGAACAAAGCTTCTCTTTCATCATTGTAGTGGGAGCAGTTGAGCAGTATGTGAGATACAGTGTCAGGTGTGCTGCATGTGGCACAGTTAGGACTGTACGCTCTACTAAGAGTATGAAGAATAGAGTTGCTGTATATGACACAAACCCGGAGGAGATGCAGAAGGGTCTTCTCAGATCTGCGAAGGTCTCCGAGGTTAGTAGCAGTGAGAAAAGGGTCTACCAGGTACCTGGAAGAGGAACAACTGGAGTTCCTCTACGCTGGGGAAGACGATATTGGCCCATCAGTTGTGAAACAAATCTCTTGCAGTCACTGAGAGAGCGAGGAGGGGGGAAATTAGTGATATACCTCTGATTCTCAAGCATCTTCTTAGCAGTGCGATCAATAAGCTCACCCCTACGTGGGAGGGGATCCATTGGAAATGGATCGTAATACCGGCAGAAGTGAGCTTGGAGCATGTCTCCATGATCTGTTGGCAAGGAAGGGGTTGCAACTCTTGCTGTCTCTATGCTGGAGGACTTGTAGGGCTGACTTGGAGTCACAGAGGATGACAAAGTTTCCATACCGAGGCTGTGGATGAAAGTTACAGCCTCAAGGATAGCATGAAGCTCCATACTGATAGAGGAAATGAGATGAGGGAAACGAAATCCTCTGATGAAGTCAGTATCGGGGACGCCAAACGCAGAGGCAGCAAGTAGTCTCTCCCAATCAGCAGATCCATCATTGTAAGGCCTCAGTACATCTCTCATAATGTGCAATGACATATGAGGTGGAGAGAAGCCTGATGTCTACTGGATCTGAGTCGCTCTTTCAACCAAGAGAAGGGACAATGACATTGATCATGAGATCCCTATTCCTCCAGGGTGGGAAGTCTGGAAAACGCATATTGCCAGCAGTGGAGCTAGCAGGATGGACTCGGTTGTAGCAGTCAGTACCAGATACAGCGATGGCAGAGTTTAGCCTCTCTTGCAACTTCCTGTGATGTAGTGGAGGGTGTGAAGCCTCGAGAGGTGACACAAAATATCTTTCTTGTGACTCAGTTGAAAAGTTATGTCATCAGCCTCTCTGATGACAGACGCGTTGGATGTGTTAGGGCAGAGTCCATGACAGAGGTGCAGAAATATAGTGTGGACAGTGGGCGACTTGCTCAGAAGACACATGCTGTAGTTGATACGGGAGAGGATAAAGTGCCAGTACAAGATCAGGAAAGTCTTGCAGCAACTTCCTCAATGGGTACCAACAAAGAAAGACAGTATATTTCTCTGCACAGTGGCGACTGTCTTAAGATGTGAGGTCTCCAAGTCAGCCTGTTATCCAGGATGACACAAAGGAACTTATGCTGTTTAATGACATTGATGTGGTCTGGTGATGATTTATCCAAGCATGATGGAATCATGCTTGGATAAAATTAAAATTCAATCAAATCAAATTAAAATTTAAATCAAATCCAACCAGGAAGGTGGCTGGAAGTTGTCTCTTCTGAGAACCATGGCAACAGTCTTATCGGTAGAAAGAGTGAGGCTGAGGTTACCAAAGAACCTGACGACTGTGGTCACAGCTGGTTTCATCTTGAGCTGAGCATAGGAGGGGTCCTGGCTAGGGAACCAGACGCAGATGTCGTGTGGATAGATGGAGATACCCATTTTTTTTCTCGAATCGAGAAGCTAGGCCTGACAGCAAGATGTTCAGAATCATCGGGCTGAGGACACCCCCTTGAGGTACTCCATTGTATATATGCATAGTTTGGGAAGCACTGAGCGTGTTGCCCAGCTTCAGAGAACCGTCGTTTTGGAGAGGTACACCGTGATTCAGTGAATGATATTACCTCTGAGACCGAGATCTTGTAATCTGCAGAGAATATCCGTGTGGGACAGGGAGTCGAATGCCTTCTGAATATCCAAGAAGATAGAGATTGTAGTCTCATCTTCTTGGACAGCGTCTGGTCAGCACTGAAGGTGAAGTTGATAAATTTATCGGATGAGAATCTCCCTTTGCAGAAATCCAAGAAGCTGTCAGGGAGGAGGCCCTTGGACTATAAATACCATTCCAGGCGTCCAAGGACCAGTCGCTCTAGGATGTTGCAGAGACAAGATGATAGAGCAATGGGCCTGTAAGAGGACAGCTCAGTGGCGGGGTATTCCTGCTTCAAGCTGGGTACTAAGTGCGCAGCCTTCCATGAATCAGGGATGGAGGATGAGGTGGCCCACAAGTGATTGAAGGCTTTGAGAATCACAAGCAGAGCCTCAGGTGGCAGTTAGCTAACTGAGTATAGCTGATACCACCATAGCCTGTGGCCGAGGAGCGCTTCGAAGCTTCAATTGCAGAAATGAGTTTGTGCAAGGTGAAAGGATCATTATAGCAAGACTCATTCCCAGATCAGTGCTGCTTGGACCTATCCTGATCACTCGCTGGAGGGGCAGGTAGGGTAGAGGTGAAGTGCCACAGGAAAGCATTAGCAGAGGTGGCTAAGTCCTCCCCATGGGACAAGGCAAGATTGTGGAAAGATAGGGCAGGCAGCAGCATCCCCATCAGGTTCCTGATGAATTTCCAGACCTTCCCAGAAGGGGTGAAGACATCAATGCTGGAACAAGAAGGATAGCCACCTGAACCTTTCACAGCAATTCAGGTATCTTCTGATCTCAGCATGTAGCCTTCTCATATGGAGAATGTCTGGAAATCTACCAGAGCGCAGCACGCACCTTTCGGCTCAATGGTGAATGGTGCGAAGCTGCCTGTAGTGAATATCAAGAGGGGGAAGATGCCTGGGTATCAATATTGTAGGCAGCAATGAGGGCTTCTGACAGTGCACTGAGATCTGTAGCATCGCTGGCAGCGAGTCCTTCATTCGCGATCTATTGAAAGAACTGCCAGTAAGTAAGCTTCGACATTCTTCACGGCGTTGCACATCCCTTGTGAAGCAAGGTGTTGTGCAGCGGGAAGTGGTCCCTGCCCCAAGCGCCAGGGGTAACTGACCAGCTGAGGTTTTGACCAATGCTGGAAGAAGAGAGAGTGAGATCGATGGAGCTGTAGATCTTAGAGGTCTGTAGGATGTAGGTGAAACATTGTTGTCAATGAAAGATTATTCTGCAGGATGACAATATCGATGCCATTGCATGCATGACATCGAGGCATGCAATGAGGTCCCCATAGAGAATCCAGGTCTGAGGGCACTGAGATAGGATCCTGTAAGGTGGATAAAGGTAGTGGAAGACTGGATGTAACAGGATATCAGGCTGATATCATTGCTTTTCAGCCGGATGTGGCATGCTACAAAGTAACTTTTTGCACCAGTGAAAGTGAGATCTATACCATGATGCGTGGCATTCTTGTGCACAAGAATTGCCACATTTTGGGAGAGCAGATTGACTCTTGCTCATGTGCGTAATATAGGGATTGAAGACATAGTGATCAGGGTAGTTGGCCTCACATAGACCAGGGATGGGAACTGGCATGGAGTTGATGTAGTTCCTGATGTCAGCAGCCTTGCTCTTTAAGCCTCGACAGTTCCACTGCAGGATGGAAGGGACATTAGACACTCCAGTGGCCATGTTCATAATCTGGATGATAAAAACAAACCTAGGAGGTGCGAGTCAAGACAGAGTGACTGGCAGTCCACAAAGGGCGAGATGAGGAAAGTCAGCTGGTTGAGGATCGTCTAAGTTCTAGGTCGAGATTCCTCAGGGAGAGCGAAGTAATGACCTTGATGATGTCCACTAGTAGAGAGAGAATGGTGGGTAGAAGGACAGTGTTCCTGTCGTCCTTCCTGAAGTCTTGATGAATCAAGAAGGAGGAGGGCTTCTTCCGTTGCAGCCGACAAGTAGCCCTGCTCTTCCTTGCCCTTTTGCCTTCCTGGCCAACCGCTTCAGTTGATGGGACTGGAGTCTGCCATGGAGGTTGCAGCAGAATCCTGCACAATGGAGGTACCTGCAGTATAGGGTGCCTCAGGAACAGGAGCAGAGAGCATCCCCTCAGGAAGGGTAACGACAGGGGTCAGAGGAGCAGGGGCAGCAGTAATTGCCTGTGCTTCAAGTGCAGGCATCTCCGCTGGCGCTATTTCCGTGGGAGAAGCAGGAGCCAAACGATCCCTCGTGGCAGCATGAAACCTGACTAGGGGTTAAAGAGGTGCCTGCTGCACATGGCCTTCCGAGGAGCGGGAGGAGGAGGCGCTCTTCAGAGGCAACTAGCCAAATCTAGTGCTATCTGAAGAGCGAACAGAACTAAGGGCCACCCTCTTCTTCCCTCAGGCGAGCTTTCTGGAGCGGCACACAGAGCAGGTGGCGGCATGAGGTCCCATACAGTTTGCACATTTGGGATGGCCAGTGCTCATGGGAGTGCAATCCACAGCAGCGGATAGATCCTCTGCAGTTCTTAGCAATGTGCCTGAAGCGTTGGCACTTTCAAAATTTTATTGTCATCCCGCAGAATAACCTTTCATTTCCAACAATGGTTCACCACATTCTGTAGCATCGATGGCTGCGACTTCAGCATGTCGAGCAATTGAGGAGGGTCCTTGACATAGTTGTCTATAGGGATCCTGTAGAGTCCGAGTAAGGACATTCGTAGGAAAGAGAATTTCATAGCAAGTCATAGGAGCCCCACAATCCACAGCAAACGATATTCAATGCAGTGTACAGGCAGCTGCAGACATCCCCTTGTTGACACAGACTGTGACTCGCAGATTGGCTGCAGCAGGTTTGAGCGCTTACCAGTCAATGTCAGGACTCCCACTCACCACAGCATATTGTCGCTCAAGGTTGCAGTGGTGCCACACCAGACATGCATGGTGGGACGAATGGAACCATGTCGTATTCAGTGACAAGTCTCTTTTATGTCTCAGCGCCGACGATCGCCGATTGAGAGTCGGGAGACAATATAGTCACCAGGCTGATCTTACTGCCATCCGTGAGCGTCATATGGCTCCTCAGCCTGGTGTCTGATTCGGAGTGCTATCAATTTTAATAACCGTTCACTGCTCATACGCATAGTGGTACAATGACAGCATGACAATATGTCAATGAGCTGCTGCAGCCTCTTTTTGTGCTGCATCTTCGTGGTATCTCTGATGCCCAGTTTCAACATGATAATGCCCACCCACATACTGCCGACATCAGCAGATAGGACCTACAAGGTGTCCAGGCCAGCATGATCCCTAGACTTCTCCTCAATAGAGAACGTGTGGGACGGCATTGGCAGATGACTTCATGCCTCTGCACGACCCTCTCGCAATGTCGATGGATTATGGACAGAGGTCAAAGATGCATGGTCTGTGATAACTCAGCACACCATCCAGGGACTTTTTCACTGCACTGAGGCCACATTATACTGTCTTCTCGCCCATCGCATTCATGAAATCCCTCAGATATTAAATCACTTCTTTCCCACCTACTTGTCTACATGTGTGGTAAGTTTCGTCTCATTTCGTGCATTCCGTCATGGTGTGGCATTTTTCATGTCGATCGGTGTAGTCACTTTCTTATCTGTCAGTATGTAGACATCGAATTTTTTTATATAAAAGGATACATTGATTTTTCATTGTTGGATAGGTATATTTTACGATCTGCACTTTCCGTATCTCCCAAACGCTATAATTGCACCCTCTAAGGCAGAAAAAAGTTGAAAATTCCAAAATTCAAACGAATATTGCAAAAGATGCATTTATGCTAGAAGTTTGAAATTTTCGTAAAGGAATATGAAGGCCATTAAGGGTTGGGTTGTTTTACCTCTGAGCGGCACTTTTTTGCACACCATGGGCTAAATGGCCAGGTCACATGGACCCCAAAGGCTCAGAGAAGGTTTGGGGAGGGGACCCACTGGAACAGCTGTTGGGAGACAGATGGTAGCCTCCCGTCAAGGCCATCCAGCGTGTTCTTTAACGTGCACAGGGTATGGCTCTCCCGCACACGGCTTAACGTCCCATCCGACGGACTGTGGCCTTTCCAAGCCCATCGGTGTCCCATACTGACCGTGGGTAGCGCGGGGAAATTTGCGGAGATAAATCTCAACGCTGACCCAGCTGGGACTCGAACCTGGGAACTACAGATTACGAGCCTGGCGAGCTACCGACTGAGCCACCCCCGCCCCGGCCATTAAGGTTTCACTGGTAACAATTAGTTGGTTCCTTAGACCCGAGGGAGGGGAATGTAACAATTTGGTTTTAAGAGGAAATTGTTTGTTTTTAGAGATGATGAAATATTCTTTTTGAGTTGGATGAACTATTACGGTTTGCAATTTGGGAATATCCAAAAAGCTATAAAATAGCCCTTTAAGTGGTAGAAAAGTAGAAGATTGCAAAATTTAAAACGAATATTATACACACAATGCATTTATGTTAGCAATTTAAATTTTGGTGGTGGAATGTGAAGGTCTCGAAGTTACCATTGGCAACATTGAGTTGACCCTTTAAACAGAGGGGGAATGCAATCTTTTGTTTCAAAAGATGGTTGATTGGTTTTCGAGATAAAATAAAAATCCTTGTTAGGTTGGATACGTATTGATGAAATATTATGATTTAAACTTTCCGAATCTCCCAAAACTCTAAATTTAAATGAATTTAACAGTGAGTTGACTCCTTACCCGCAGGGGGGGGGGGAACGCAACGTTTGTGTTGTAAGAGATAGTTGTTTGTTTTCAGAGATAATTAGAAAATCTTTTTTAGTTGGATTAGTACTAACGAAATACTACGATTCGTTTTTTTTTTCTTCAAATACTTCGGTAGTTTATAAAATCAGCGATTACTAAATATGGAAAAGGAGAAACGTTTAATGACTGTCGCAACTGATTTGCTTATGGTAGAAATTTTGAAATTTCAATGGTCGAGTGTCAACAGATACTCCACTGACATCAATAATCTGCTATCTTTTCTCAGAGGGGTGTGAGAAAAGCAACTTTTGAAATTAAGAAATGAAAGACAAATACTTTTTATATTGTATAATTGCTAATGAAATGCTACTCTTTACATTTTCCCATCATCCATTAGCTGAAAGTAAAAATTTTCAGGAGTGAAAAAGTTGGTAAAGGAAAAACTTCATTTTCTCTGAAAACGAGATTCACACAGGTCCAGCAGTGATATGAGATCTTCTAGATCCTAATTACTTTTATCCTTTGATATATAAAATGAGGTATCCAAAACTATGCATGACGGTCCAAACACGAATTTTTCAAAGAAGTGGCAGAGTATAAAAAGTGTAATAACATTGTTCTGACAAGTTAGCTAATTTTTTAAAGGTTTTGACTGAGCTTACTAAACAAATTAATGATGCCCAACAACAAAATGAAAGATATGATGGAAAATAATACTTTTCAGAAAGAATTTAAGGCGTTGGAAAGGAAAATGAATGATTAGAGCAAAAGTGTAGGAACTTAAACAGAGAGATAGTAGGAATTTTTGAAACAATGAATGTGAATGTCAAGGATATAGCAATCATATTGAAAGATGATGTCAATACACAAACCTTTTATAAAATACCAACTAGGAATAAACCAAAAATTAAACAAACAGTTAGATAACAAGCTACAAGAAAACTGATATGAAAATTGGATAAGGGACTGTCTGATGGTACTATTCTTAAAAATGACCAGCTAATACAGTACAGTAAACAATTATTGTATGAATTGAAGAAATTACAGAAAGAAAAAAAAGTTAACTTTTTAAGGTCAAGGACTCAAAAAATATTACATACGTACGTTATTCATTATACAGGGTGAATCTGAAAAAGTGGGCAAAACTTTACGGGGTGGTAGAACGCAGCTATACGAGCAATATTCGTCATAGAATGTATGGTCGGAACGCAAACGGTGAGAAGTTAAAAGGTAGTTTTCCACTGTCACATTTAAAGAATGAACACAAGAAGGAGAGGAGATACTACAGAAAACATTTTATTAACAGGAATGTAATTGAGGTACATGTTCCCGCACCGTACACAAAGTGCATATCCGCCATTTCGTGGTTAGTATAACCAGCCATCCTCTCGGCAATCCACGGTAGAAATGCCGTTGGGTGCGAGGACCGACCCTTTTATACCATTTCCAACGCCACCTAGCGGCTCGCCGTTTGCGTTCCGACCATACATTCTATGACGAATATTGCTCGTATAGCTGCGTTCTACCACCCCGTAAAGTTTTGCCCACTTTTTCAGATTCACCCTGTATTATGCGGAATTCTCTGCAAGAGAAGTTTTTGATTTTAATTAGTCTAACGATTTGAAAATTTCTTATTTAGATAATGCGGATGACTTGCCTTTGATGCAAAATTATGTTGACGATATGAAGTTTTTCATTAGGGCTGTTGTTGATTGTGGTAATAGAGGTTGTCGTTCAATTAATCTGAATGGTTGCAGTCTTGATCAAGTATCCCAGTTTAATTATCTCGGAAGGTGTTTAACAGAAACTGGTGATGTGTGGCATAGAACATAATCACCACAGAAATAGAATAGGGATTGATGCTGGGACTTTTAAGAATCTATGGAGTGTGTCGAAAAATGGCTGTATACACCTAAATACTAAAATTGCCCCGCATAATAGTTTGGTTCTTTCTAGGGATAGTTATAGCCATGAAATGTGTAAGCAAAGTAACAGGAAATGTGATGCGTTTGGTTCAGGATGCTTACATAGTATCTCGGGCATCAGATGGCTTTACTTTCTATGTAATGATGAGGTTAAAAGGAGGAGTTAGCAACCTCCTTTCAGCAGCATATTGTGCAAAGAGAGAGTGCATTGGTTTGACTATGTTCTCATGCAGAGTTGCAGATTGGCAAATAAGACTATGAACAGTGCGCCTAAAGATTTCAGGAAAAGGTTTGTTAACCTAGGATTAACTTAGGATGCAGTGGGCAGGTAATGTCAAACAGAATCTTGCTAGAATTCGTCTATAGTAGCCAAATGCAGGAGCTGTAGCTGAGGCCAGATGTGTTTTTAGAACAAAATCGCATTGTCTGGTTAACCCTCCATCGTAGCCCATGATTACATGATATTTTTGTACGTATGTACGTAAAAAAAGAAGTTCTTATTCTACTCTGTATCCATGCCGGATCCCCTACATTCCCAAAAGCAATATTAATGCGTCCCATTACAGGTAGGTTTTTTTTAACAACACAGGCTCATACATGGGGAAACCACCTACGAAATTTGGACCTTTCGATCCAAAATTCTGGAAACCAGGGTACCAAAATCTGCCAAAACGGAAAGAAAAATCTCTATAGTTTCCGTATATACGAAGCCACCCGGATTATGAGAGCACGTGCTGACGTCGGGAACCACCTTAGCAATTCTTGTTGAATTTATGCTACATAGAATTTTTTACAAGGCAGTACTCACAAAACAAATCTATAGTGCAGTGAAAATCAGTATATACGGATTAAAAGTGAGACCCGGGCAGCTATGGGTGTCATTCAGTTAGTATGGAATGGTATCTTAAGGAGGAATTTATTATAGTAATATTAAACCATTGGATAGCATCCAAAACAGGAAAATTAGATGTATATTAGAAAAAAATGACAGCTTTAAATGTTTTATAATGATCTACAGATTTATCAATGAAGAAAATGTATATTTATAACATGATTTTATATTGGAAAAATGATTACCTAGAAAGTAATATGATCAGTAGTGGAAATGGGGTAGGACGCGAAAGGACGGTGTCCCACTAATTCTGAAGACGAAAAATAACCTAACTGTTGAAACGCTAAATAAAATAATATTAAAAGCAGTTTTTATAGGGGGTGGTTGGGAGAAGGTCATAGAATCGATGTACTATGCCATATCCCTGATTCAAAATTCCAATTACTGGCGTTGGTTATTATAATATCAGTATAAAATACAAAACATAAGTAGTATCATGTACGTCCAGCGTATCCCCACTAGTGCTTTCTCCCTATGACGTCGCCGGCCTCAAGTACGGGGGGAGAGCACTTTGGACTTTGACCCGTATGTCGCACCTGCCCAGTCATGTGATATGGCACAACCGACCAGTCGCATGATATGACGCGCCTTATTCATAATTCATAATTCATAATTAATATTTGACTCCCCCTTATTAAAAATTCCTTCCCCTTTATTAAAAACCCGTGGCACCATCTAGTGTATATAATGAGTACTATTTTTTGAAAAACCATCTATTTTAGTCGTAATTTTTTCAATTTTTGACTCCCCCTGATTAAAAAAAACCCTTATCAAAACTCCCAATGGTTGACCTATATTTTTAACTCTATAAAATAACCTAACTGTTGAAACGCTAAACCACCTCTTTAAAGACCCCCAGGATGACCTATATTTTTAAGCCCCTTCTTTAAAGACCGCTGGTTTACCTATATTTTAAGCACCCTCTTTAAAGACCCCCTAGTTGACCCATCGCGTGATAAATCAGTTTTCTCTATGCACATTTAATCTAAACGTGGTGCCATCCAACGTCTGTACTATTTTAGTGCGTCTCCTGTATTTAAAAAAAAAAGTTTCTTTTGAACAAGTGATTCGAACCCGCTACCTTGGTGTCGATAGCTGGGCGTTAACTGGATGTTATCGCACTCGATTATGCCTTGATACTTGATGATGTGGCTTAGATGTTCTCAAACGGGGTATAACCGATCGTGATAAATCACGTATATCTTTATTACAGTTTAAAGAGTGAGTTTTATATTTCAGGTATTTTTATTAACGTAGTTTTTTTATTATCTTACGTTTTCTTACAACCTTCGTATTTTTTTATTTCTTTATAATTAGCGTTTTTCTGCGTAAATTAACCTTCGTTTATTTTTATAGCCAATGTATTTTTATTTCTTATAATTAACCCCGATAGTCCTTTCATATTAATATACGTATTTTTATAACCGTCGTATTTTAAGTCCGTTTTAATCAACATTTATTTCCTTTAATTTACTCCATGACCAGAAGAAGGACTATCCTGCAGTAACTGTTTTAAAAGACTGTCGCACAGAAAATGAAAAAATGTCATTGGGTAAAAATAAAAATAAATATTAATAAAAGGAAAACGACGAAAAAAAATCTGATTTAAAAACAAATTATTTGTAATTTTGAAAAAAGGGGTAATATGATCTGGTGACCTGTATGAGTGGCATAAAAGACCCGTTTTAGAACAAGTGTTCGGTACCACACCCTGAAACACGTTTTATTGATGGATGAAATCTTGGATCACGTCATCCCCTGAGCTGCTTCCCTTGCTTCCGTATCAGGCGTGATGTCTTACAACATTAAAACCCACTGGCACTCTTTATCATAGTTTTCGAACTCGAAATTTTTCCTAGTCCAGAAACGGTTCTGATTAAAAACCAACACTGTCACTTCCAATTCTACGCTTTATAATAGGTCATTGTTTCAATGTACCCCTTGGGTAGAATTTCCCTTCAAGCCCCTAAACATTCAAGAGTTGAGCTTCTCTTATTTAGTATCCAGCAGGTTGAAGGATGATGCCGTCAGATATCTGTATTTCTGCACTTTCCTCATCAGGACATGTTTTGGAAGGATAAAGTGGTTTAAATTCTTATCTCTGCCATGTCTCAATTCATTACTCTCCATAAGTATATACATTATGCGACATGGTTTAAAACATTTTATTCCTAATACTTATTATCGCTGTATTCTCAGTACATGATGTAAAATATTACTAGTTCGTAGGAAGTAACAGTCAATAACAATTTTTTCCTCCAAAGAAAAATCAGATGATGGGAGTAAACATTTGTTTTAACAATCGTCTCTTCCACCGTTTACCGGCGAACGTATGTCTCATCAGGCTGATGAAAACATGTTGCGACGACGTTAGTACACGCTTGTTCGCTTTACAAGGTCAGCTGTCTTTCATAGGGTAAAAAATAACTTTTTTGTACGAGGTATAATGCTATAGAAAGTAAGAATGCTAAAAGTATGTTGCGGTTACCCTTGAGTTTCCAATTGCGTAAAAGACTTTAGTTCCAACATGTATGTATGTTAATGGAGTAGGGGACAATAGTTTTAACAAATACACTAATCTACTATAAAAAAATACATTGTCTCACTCGATCGCACCCTCTCAACTTACCTGTGCTAATCCATCGAAATTTTATTTGCAGCTGGATTGATAGTCAAAATTTAGCAAATACTTCAACTCTAAAAATAATATGTTGTCTCACTCGAGCATACCTTCTCAACTTACCTGAGCTTATCCACTGAAATTTTATTTGCAACTGGACTGATAGTCAAAATTTATCAAATACTTCAACGAATCCGCCTAACTATGCTCTGACATATATGTTCTGATCGGCCTCGGTAAAAGAATTCTGTACTTATGTTACAAAAATCGATGTTCTCACGTAGAGCTTACAAGAAGCGACAGAAAATGTCTTTACAAACTAAGAGCGTGAAAAATCCCTGCAATATCATTATCACGTGATCTGCTGAAACGACAGACACACCATGGCAACAAGCTGGCAAACTGGTGACGTACAAAGCTCATGAGCCACTCGCCCACGACACTCGCATTTTGACCTATGGAACCGTCCTTTTGTGAGCAGACTGTCCGCTCCGTGCTTTATCTTCCTCAAGAATCTTTTGAACAAAGTTAAATAATTACTCGTTTCCTGCCGTAATGCAGAAGGAATTCTTCTGCCGATAGATTAGCTTCTCAAGAGATGCACTTAAAAATAAGAATTTATGAAATTCAAAGATCCAAGTGAGAATGTTGTTTTCCATATTATTGGGAATGCAATTAATGCCGATTCCTTGCATAATAAGATGGCTGTCCTTTAGGTTATGAAATATAACTGGAATCTTATTTGGACGCTTAAAATTGAGATGACACGTATTATGAGCAGCTCCTCGTATTATGAGCAGCTCCTCGGAGAAACGTTATAACACTATACCCACACAATGAAAGTATGGAACTCATTCGACATAAAAAAAAAAACCTAGGCCAATATCACGACTAGTACACAGACGTGCTCCTCTTAGCTGATGTGTTTGCTTTGTGTCAGATACTATGAAATTGATCCCTGTCATGTTTACACAGCTCCTGCCTTCATACCTGAAGATGACAAATATTAATCTAGAGTTGATAAACTACAATGTACCTTTTCCTGGAAAAAGGCATACGAGGGGGAATTTCAGTGAATCGTTTTAGCACGGGAAGCAACAAGCATTTAGAATGAAAGACAAACTGATTGCAAGTTTGTTTCACTGTCATACAATCTTAGAGATAAACTAACTCTTCAGATGCACATTTCTCCATAGAATCGTAAACTCTCAATATCTATTCTTCATTTTCTCATACATCTCGCAAGATAATTAAAGTTCAAATACTAATACATCTTCCACCTATGTATATTTACTTTCTAATAAACCATACTTTAACGACCAAAGTAGATAAATAGCAAGCATCATCTGAGTCAGATTATTATTTTTTCCATATAGCTGCTCATTCTTTACGATGAAAATCTCACAATAACCTGAAATGGACAGTACTTTACCCACGATACAGAATCACCATGTGACTAGGTCGTTTAACCAAAATACATGCATAAACGAAAATTAGAAAAACAACGAAATGGTTGGTAAATTCAATGAAAACCACTAAAATGTAAAGCGTGTTGGAATATCTGTAAATTCGCACACATTGCTGTGGTTGGTAGAATTGCTTCTAAGACTCTAAATTACAATGAAAGGGATCTTGGAATACTTTCACAATTCTTTGGAAGTGAAAGGCACAATGACTGTAAAATCAAACATAGTGTACTGGAGATGAAAGAATACCTTCAGCATAAGCTGGAATGGATGACAGAAATAATGATAAAATCAACAAAGTACATAGGAATAGATCAGTAAATATCTATGAATATATGGATCAGACAGCACAATAACTGTAAAACATATTGTGACGAGAGAGAAAAAAAGTATAAAAATGCAATGGGATGGGTGTAGAAATCGCTTCAAAAAATCATATTACAGTGCAAATACTGTAAGATAGAAAAAAACGACTATTTGCAAATGCCATCTAGTGTGTAAAATAAGTGAACCTATGGAGTAACTGATAAAAGTCACACTTAGCGGAAGGAGTAATACAGGAAAAGCATAAAATATTAAGGTCTCACTCTAGTAAATCACAGTCCATTGCGTACATTATTATATACGGATCGATGAATATCACAAAATACTTTGTATATAGAAAACATCAGTAAAGAACCACAGAAATGATTGAAAGACAGAAAGAGAAGATTGAAAATGAAAGGAGAATTGATAGAAAAGTGACAGAAAGACATCCTAACACATTCTCACATTAAAAGAAACAATATCAAAAACGTTAAAGCAAATATTCGAAAGAGACAGATCTGCCCGACAGAGGGCGCCCTGTGCCGGCTGGAAGACCAGCACACGTGTGAATCTAACATACATATTTCGTGTTTAAGAGTGGATTTAGTAACTTTTCAGCACGAGAATGTATATTTCTGTATTTTATAAGTGTAAAAGTGTTATTGTTCCTGCAAACGTTTTGTGTTAGCATGTGAGTTTTACATTTCAGCTGTATATGAATCAGTCACTTGAGGAGAATATTTAAGAGTAAACATCATCGTAAATTTTTTCAAACTTAAAACGTGTCTCCTCCTTAATATCTATATACTATTCTTACGAGCACAAACGTTAGAAGATAGAAATTGCGAATTAAGATGATACATTCAACAGTTAAAAAACGGTAAATAAGGGATTTTCTCTTCAAGGTTCAAGGTTGAAGGTGTAAATATGGTGAAATTAGCCTTCAGAGAAGGGGTTCCCTACACCAGTCACAACGAAAAAGTGAGATAGCGGATGCAGAAGTATCTGCCTCTCAGCAATCTCTCAGGGAAAATAAAGGCCCTCTTCAGGACAATGTAGAAAAGAAGGCTCTTTTCAGGACAATGTAAAAGTACTGAACATTGCAGAGGAGGCCAATGTTCTGAAACATGTCAGTGACAATACGAAAACGTGCATATTGCAGCTTCGCACTGTGGTTGTTGCCGAGGAGGGAGGTGATGGAGTAGTCAGTGGTTCCTATAGCATTAAGCTCCCAGAACAAAGTATCTCTTTCGGCATTGTAGCGGGAGCAGTTGAGCAGAACGTGGGATACACTCTCAGGTGTACCGCAAGTGGCAAAGTCTGGACTGTAAACTCTGCCAAGAGTGTGCAGCGTAGAGTTGCTGTAGATGACACCAACTCGGAGACTATGAAGGATGGTCTCCTCAGATCTGAGGAGATTACTGAGGTTAGAGCAGCGAGAGAAGGTTCAACCAGGTACCTGAATGAAGAACACCTGCTGCCACTGAGCAAGTGGCCACTGAGCAAGATGGCACTGGCTCACCAGTTGTGAGACAGAACTCTTGCAGTCGCTGAGAGAGAGAGGGTAATTAATTACACACCTCTGACTCTCCAGTGCCTCCTTCACGTGTGATCAGCGAGCTCATTTCCAGGTATCCCTACGTGGGAAGGGATCCACTGGAAATGGACCGTGATTCCAGCAGAAGTGAGCATCGAGCAAGTCTCTCTGATCTTCTGGATGAGGGAGGAGTTGCAGCTCTTGCTGTCTCGCTTCTGGACAGCTTCCAAGGCTGACTTGCTGTCACAGAGGATGACAAAGTTGCCACTCTCGAGGCTGAGGAATAGCATGAAGCTCTGTACAGGTGGAGGAGGTTAGATGTGGGAGATGGAAACCTCTGGCAATGCCAGTATCGGGAATGACAATGGCAGAGGCAGTACATTGCCTCTCCCGCTCCACAGATCCATCAGTGTAGACCTCAGTACATCTCTCATATCGTGCAGTGACATAGGAGGTGGAGAGAAGTCTGATGGTCAATGGATCAGAGTCGCTCTTCCGAGCAAGAGAAGGGATAGTGACATTGATCATTAGATCACTGTCCCTCCAGGGTGGAAGGTCGGGGAAGAGAGTGTTGCCAGCACCCAGCATCAGTCCCTGCCAGTTCGTGCATCTGGAGCTGGCAGGAAGGACTCAGTCGTAGAAGTCCTTGGTGGACAGGGGGATGGCAGAGTGAGGCCTGTCATGCAACTTCCTGAGAAGCTCATGGTTAGTGTGCAGGGAATGGAGCCTTGAGAGATGACAGTATATCTCTCTTCCAGTGCAGGTGCAAAGGTATGTCATCAGCCTCGGCAATGACAGATGCATTAGGTGTGTTAGGGCAGAGGTGCAGAGATATAGTGTGGACAGTTGCCAACTTGCTGAGCAGTGTATCAAAGGCAGAAGGTGACCACTGTAGTTGATGTGGGAGAAGATCAAGTGCCGGTACAAGACCAGGAGGGTCTTGCAGGAACTTCCCCAGTGGGTACCAGCAAGAAAAGACAGTATATTTCTCTGTGCAGTGGCAGCTGTCTTAAGATGCTGGATGTGAGGCCCCCAGCTTACATTCAGCATCACACCAAGGAACTTATGCTGTCCTTGGTGTGACAGCATAAGTTCCAGGACCACACCAAGGAACTTAGTCTGATGGACAACCTTGATGTGATCTGGCCCAATCAAGAGGTCAGGGAAGGTGGGTGGAAGGCGTCTCCTCGTGAAAACCATGGCCACAGTCTTATCAGTGGAAAGAGTGAGGCTTAGGTTGTCGAAGAACTTGACGACCGCGTCCACAGCTCTTTTCATCACGAGCTGAGCATGGTAGGGGTCCTGGCTAGGGAACCAGATGCAGATATCGTCTGCGTAAATGGAAATACCCACTCTCTCCTTGAGTTGAGAGGGTAGGCTTGACAGCAAGATGTTCAGTAACATCGGTCTGAGGACACCCCCTTGAGGTATTCCATGATTGATGGTGTGGGAAATGCTGAGCGTGTTGTCCAGCTTCAGATGAACAGTCCTGTTGGAGAGGTAAGCTGTGATCCACTAGTTGATATTGCCTCTGAGGCAGAGATCATGGAACCTGTAGAGAATATTCGAGTGGGACAGGGAATCGAATGCCTTCTGGATGTCGAAGAAGACAGCAACAGTAGTCTCTCCCAGGGACCACGCCTGATCAGCAGCAGAGATGAAGTCAATGAGATTGTCTGACGTGCATCTCCCTTTGCAGAAACCCAAGAGCTTGCCAGGGAGGAGGCCATTGGATTCTAGGTACCATTCCAGGCGTCCAAAGACCAGCCTCTCTAGGATCTTGCAGAGGCAAGATGATAGAGCAATGGGCCTGTAAGAGGACAGCTTTGTGGTGGGTTTTCCCTGCTTCAAGATAGGCACAATGTGTGTTGCCTTCCATGACTGAGGTACTGTGCAGGTGATCCAGGAGTGATTGAAGGCTTTGAGAAGCACAAGCAGAGACTCAGGTGACAGGTTAGCTAACTGAGTATAGCTGATGCCGTCAGGGCCTGGGGCCGCTGAGCGCTTCAAAGCCGCAATAGCAGAGGTGAGTTCCTCCAAGGTGAAAGGATCATTATAGCAATGCTCAGAACCATAGCAGGGTTGCTGAGCCGTATCCTGAACATTCACCGGTGGAGCAGGAAAGGAAGAGGTGAGGTGCTGCAAAAAGGCATTAGCGGTGACTGCTAAGTCCTCCCCACTTGCCAGGGCAAGGTTATGGAAGGGGAGGGCAGGTTGTGGCTTCCCCATCAGGTTCCTGATGAACTTCCAGACCATCCCAGAAGTGGTGAAGACATCAATGCTGGAGCAGAAGGATCGCCACCTGAACCTTTCACGCTCGTTAAGGTACCTTCTGATCGCAGTATGTAGTCTTTGAGCATAGAATGTCAGGAAAAAGAATGTCAGGAAATCTACCAGAGCGGCGGGCACGCCTTTCGGCTCGGCGGCGAATGGTGCGAAGCCACTTATAGTGGATATCTGGAGGGGAAAGATGCCCGGGTGTCGAGATCGAAACAGTGCAGGCTTCAGATGCAGCAGTGAGGGCCTCTGACACTGCACTGAGATCTGTAGCTTCGATGGCAGCGAGTTCTTCAAACGAAATCTGCTGAAAGAGCAGCCAGTTGGTAAACTTCGACGTTCTTCTTGGTGCTGCATGTCCCTTGGGAAGCAAAGAGATGTGAAGCGGGAAGTGGTCACTGCCCCAGGTGTCAGGGTCAACTGACCAGCTGAGGCATTGACCAATGCTGGAAGAACAGAGGGTCAGATCAATGGAGCTGTAGGTACACGGAGGTCTAGAATGTGGGCGAGCCATCGTTGGCGATAAATAGATTGTGCTGCAAGATGACATTCTCGATATCCACCCGTGCTGATCACTGTTGTCTCCACCCCAGGAAGGGCTGTGGGCATTAAGGTCTCCACAGGGAATCCAGGGCTGAGGGCACTGCGAAAGAATATCCTCTAAGGCGGATACAGGAAAGGCAGTGCAAGGCTGGATGTAACAGGATATCAAGGTGATATAATGGCTGTTCAGCCGGAAGCGGCATGCTATGAGATCACTCTTCGCATCATTGAAAATGAGATCAATAGCATGATGCACAACGTTCTTGTGCACAAGAATCGCCGCATTGTGGGAGAGCGGATTACTCTTGCTTGTGTGCACAATATAGGGATTGAAGACATAGTGATCAGGGAGGTTGGCCTCACAGAGAGCAAGGATGGGTACTGGCATGATGTTGATGTAGTTCCAGACGTCAGCAGCCTTGATCCTGAAGCCTCTACAGTTCCACTGAAGAATGGAAATGATGTTAGACGCTCCTTTGGCCATGCCCATTGTAGGGTGTAACAATGAACCATGGAAAAAATTCTAGTCAGCACAGTGTGTCTAGCACAAGTGTGAATGACTTTTACATTGTCCTGAAAAGACCCTTCTTTTCTACATTGTCCTGAAGAGGGCCTTTTTTCCCCCGAGAGATTGCTGAGAGGCAGATACTTCTGCATCCGCTATCTCACTTTTCCGTTGTGACTGGTGTAGGGAACCCCTTCTCTGAAGGCTAATTTCACCATATTTACACCTTGAACCTTGAAGAGAAAATCCCTTATTTACCGTTTCTTAACTGTTGCATGTATCATCTTCTTTCGCAATTTCTATCTTCTAACGTTTGTGCTCGTAAGAATAGTATATAGATATTAAGGAGGAGACACGTTTTAAGTTTGAAAAAATTTACGATGATGTTTACTCTTAAATATTCTTCTCAAGTGACTGATTCATATACAGCTGAAATGTAAAATTCACATGCTAACACAGAAAGTTTGCAGGAACAATAACCATTTTTACACTTATAAAATAGAGAAATATACATTCTCGTGCTGAAAAGTTACCAAATCCACTCTTAAACACGAAATATGTATGTTAGATTCACACGTGTGCTGGTCTTCCAGCCGGCACAGGGCGCCCTCTGTCGGGCAGATCTGTCTCTTTCGAATATTTGCTTTAACGTTTTTGATATTGTTTCTTTTAATGTGAGAATGTGTTAGGATATCTTTCTGTCACTTTTCTATCAATTCTCCTTTCGTTTTCAATCTTCTCTTTCTGTCTTTCAATCATTTCTGTGGTTCTTTATGCAAGGTATTGCATAAAGAACCACAGAAATTGCTTTTTGATTGTATTGCTTTTTGATGTTTTCTATATGCAAGGTATTTTGTGATATTCATCCATCCGTATATAATAATGTACGCAATGGAATGTGATTTACTAGAGTGAGACCTTAATATTTTATGATTTTCCTGTATTACTCCTTCCGCTAAAAAGTGACTTTTATCAGTTACTCCATAGGTTCACTTATTTTACACACTAGATGGCATTTGCAAATAGTCGTTTTTTTCTATCTTACAGTATTTGCACTGTAATTTGATTTTTTGAAGCGATTTTTACACCCATCCCATTGCATTTTTATACTTTTTTTTCTCTCTCGTCACAATATGTTTTACAGTATTGTGCTGTCTGATCCATATATTCATAGATATTTACTGATCTATTCCCATGTACTTTGTTGATTTTATCGTTATTTCTGTCATCCATTCCAGCTTATGCTGAAGATATTCTTTCATCTCCAGTACACTATGTTTGATTTTACAGTCATTGTGCCTTTCACTTCCAAAGAATTGTGAAAATATTCACCTATCCACTAAAATGTGTGCGCATTTACAGGTATTCCAAGATCCATTTCATTGTAATTTAGTGTCTTAGAAGCAATTCTACCAACCACAGCAATGTGTGCGAATTTACAGATATTCCAACACGCTTTACATTTTAGTGGTTTTCATTGAATTTACCAACCATTTCGTTGTTTTTCTAATTTTCGTTTATGCATGTATTTTGGTTAAACGACCTAGTCACATGGTGATTCTGTATCGTGGGTAAAGTACTGTCCATTTCAGGTTATTGTGAGATTTTCATCGTAAAGAATGAGCAGCTATATGGAAAAAATAATATTCTGACTCAGATGATGCTTGCTATTTATCTACTTTGGTCGTTAAAGTATGGTTTATTAGAAAGTAAATATACATAGGTGGAAGATGTATTAGTATTTGAACTTTAATTATCTTGCGAGATGTATGAGAAAATGAAGAATAGATATTGAGAGTTTACGATTCTATGGAGAAATGTGCATCTGAAGAGTTAGTTTATCTCTAAGATTGTATGACAGTGAAACAAACTTGCAATCAGTTTGTCTTTCATTCTAAATGCTTGTTGCTTCCCGTGCTAAAACGATTCACTGAAATTCCCCCTCGTATGCCTTTTTCCAGGAAAAGGTACATTGTAGTTTATCAACTCTAGATTAATATTTGTCATCTTCAGGTATGAAGGCAGGAGCTGTGTAAACATGACAGGGATCAATTTCATAGTATCTGACACAAAGCAAACACATCAGCTAAGAGGAGCACGTCTGTGTACTAGTCGTGATATTGGCCTAGGTTTTTTTTTTATGTCGAATGAGTTCCATACTTTCATTGTGTGGGTATAGTGTTATAACGTTTCTCCGAGGAGCTGCTCATAATACGAGGAACTGCTCATAATACGTGTCATCTCAATTTTAAGCGTCCAAATAAGATTCCAGTTATATTTCATAACCTAAAGGACAGCCATCTTATTATGCAAGGAATCGGCATTAATTGCATTCCCAATAATATGGAAAACAACATTCTCACTTGGATCTTTGAATTTCATAAATTCTTATTTTTAAGTGCATCTCTTGAGAAGCTAATCTATCGGCAGAAGAATTCCTTCTGCATTTCGGCAGGAAACGGGTAATTAATTTAACTTTGTTCAAAAGATTCTTGAGGAAGATAAAGCACGGAGCGGACAGTCTGCTCACAAAAGGACGGTTCCATAGGTCAAAATGCGAGTGTCGTGGGCGAGTGGTTCATGAGCTTTGTACGTCACCAGTTTGCCAGCTTGTTGCCATGGTGTGTCTGTCGTTTCAGCAGATCACGTGATAATGATATTGCAGGGATTTTTCACGCTCTTAGTTTGTAAAGACATTTTCTGTCGCTTCTTGTAAGCTCTACGTGAGAACATCGATTTTTGTAACATAAGTACAGAATTCTTTTACCGAGGCCGATCAGAACATATATGTCAGAGCATAGTTAGGCGGATTCGTTGAAGTATTTGATAAATTTTGACTATCAGTCCAGTTGCAAATAAAATTTTAGTGGATAAGCTCAGGTAAGTTGAGAAGGTATGCTCGAGTGAGACAATGTATTATTTTTAGAGTTGAAGTATTTGCTAAATTTTGACTATCAATCCAGCTGCAAATAAAATTTCGATGGATTAGCACAGGTAAGTTGAGAGGGTGCGATCGAGTGAGACAATGTATTTTTTTATAGTAGATTAGTGTATTTGTTAAACCTATTGTCCCCTACTCCATTAACATACATACATGTTGGAACTAAAGTCTTTTAAGCAAGTGGAAACTCAAGGGTAACCGCAACGTACTTTTAGCATTCTTACTTTCTATAGCATTATACCTTGTACAAAAAAGCTATTTTTTACCCTATGAAAGACAGCTGATCTTGTAAAGCGAACAAGCGTGTAATAACATCGCAACACGTTTTCATCAGCCTGATGAGACACACGTTCGCCGGTAAACGGTGGAAGAGACGATTTTTAAAAAAACTGTTTGCTCCCATTAGCTGATTTTTCTTTGGAGGAAGAAATTGTTATCGACTGTTACTTCCTACGAACTAGTAATATTTTACATCATGTACTGAGAATACAGCGATAATAAGTATTAGGAATAAAATGTTTTAAACCATGTCGCATAATGTATATACTTATGGAGAGTAATGAATTGAGACATGGCAGAGATAAGAATTTAAACCACTTTATCCTTCCAAAACATGTCCTGATGAGGAAAGTGCAGAAATACAGATATCTGACGGCATCATCCTTCAATCTGCTGGATACTAAATAAGAGAAGCTCAACTCTTGAATGTTTAGGGGCTCGGAGGGAAATTCTACCCAAGGGGTACATTGAAACACTGACCTATTATAAAGCGTAGAATTGGAAGTGACAGTGTTGTTTTTTAATCAGAACCGTCTCTGGACTAGGAAAAATTTCGAGTCCGAAAACTATGATAAGGAGTGCCAGTGGGTTTTAATGTTGTAAGACATCACGCCTGATACAGAAGCAAGGGAAGCAGCGCAGGGGATGACGTGATCCAAGATTTCATCCATCAATAAAACGTGTTTCAGGGTGTGGTACCGAACACTTGTTCTAAAACGGGTCTTTTATGCCACTCATACAGGTCACCAGACCATATTATCCCTTTTTTCAAAATTACAAATAATTTGTTTTTAAATCAGAATTTTTTTGTCGTTTTCCTTTTATTAATATTTATTTTTATTTTTACCCAATGACATTTTTTCATTTTCTGTGCGACAGTCTTTTAAAACAGTTACTGCGGGATACTCCTTCTTCTAGTCACGGAGTTAATTAAAGGAAATAAGTGTTGATTAAAACGGACTTAAAATACGACGGTTATAAAAATACGTATATTAATATGAAAGGACTATCGGGGTTAATTATAAGAAATAAAAATACGTTGCCTATAAAAATAAATGAAGATTAATTTACACAGAAAAACGCTAGTTATGAAGAAATAAAAAAATAAGAAGGTTGTTAAAAAACGCAAGATAATAAAAAACCTACGTTAATAAAAATACCTGAAATATAAAACTCACTCTTTAAACTGTAATAAAGAGATACGTAATTTATAACGATTGGTTATTCCCCGTTTGAGACACATCTATGCCACATTATCAAGTAGCAAGGCATAGTCGAGTGTGATAACACCCAGTTAATGCCCAGCTATCGACACCAAGGTAGCGGGTTCGAATCACTTGTACAAAAGAAACTTTTTTTTTTTAATACAAGAGACGGCACTAAAAGTAGTACGTACGTTTGATTGCACCACATTTAGATTAAATGTGCATAGAGAAAACTGATTTACCACGCGATGGGTCAACTAGGGGGTCTTTAAAGAGGGTGCTTAAAATATAGGTAAACCCAGGGGTCTTTAAAGAGGGGGCTTAAAAATATAGGTCAACCTGGGTGTCTTTAAAGAGGGATCTTAAAAATATAGGTCAACCCGGGGGTCTTTAAAGAAGGGGCTTAAAAATATATGTCAACCCGTGGGTCTTTAAAGAGAGAGGTTAAAAATATAGGTCAACCATGGGGGGGGGTTTAATGAGGGGCAGTCAAAAATTGGAAAAATTACGACTAAAATCGATGGTTTTTCTAAAAATAGTACTCATTATATATACTGGATAGCGGCACGGATTTGTAATAAAGGGTGAAGAAATTTTTAATAAGGAGGAGTCAAAAGTTAATTATGAATTATGAATAAGGCGCGTCATATCACACCACCGGTTGGTTGTTCTGTATCACGTGACTGGGCGGGTGCGACATACAAGTCAAAGTCCAAAGTGGCCTCGCACTTGAGGCTGGTAACATCATAGGGGAAAGCACTAGTGGGGGTACGCTGGACGTTCATGATACTACTAACATATTAACTTTATTGTATCACTGACAAGGAAAACCACTATGCAAAAATATAACATAGAGCACCAAAATATATAACAATTTGCCAAAATTTACCACTTTACCACCAAAGATGAAATAAATTTCCATAAGTTTTCATGTAAACTAAAAAACTGGATTTATGAAATTGAATATATAGAAAAATATTTTTAAAATCAAGGGGGCCAGATTTTCTTATTCTAATTTTAATTTCCTGTATTCTTTTGATCTCTCTTGACGCTTAGATTAAAAAGAAAAACAAAGTTGTTTGAATAGTTCACTAAATTTATTATTTTCAAAGTTATCGATGGACAATATTAAAATGGTGATATGTTATAGGTGTTGTTTTTGCTTTTTATTTATTTTTAACCTGCTGACACACGTTGGGGTCTTTCTCTTGTAATGTTATGAATTTTCGATAAGATATAATCAAAATAAGAGAATATATGAATATAAATAAAGTACTACTACTACGTATTTCTATTCAGTAATTACTTCAAGATAAAGGTATGAAGCTGAGTTTTATTTTTCAAAAACAGTAAAAAACCTGTTTACTGAAGTGCTAATGTATTGTCTCTAGCGGGGTTAAGTGAATTAATTGTGATGTCAACAAAATGTAACAAAATTTATTGTGCGTGTTTGAAAAAAAATATCTAAACAGTATTAAAGTACTATAATTTTTCAAATAGTCTGTATAATAATACTCATGCTGTAACAAGGAACATAATTGTAATTAAAATCTTTACGTACATCACCGGAGAAGGAGATGTCTGAATCTGAGTTGGTAGAAGATAATTTTCTTTTTCACTGTTTTGCTGCTGTTTCGATGTGTGTTGCAGAATCCTTAAAAGCCTATCGACAATAATTGAGATCAATCGCACCATCGGATCGCCATCTGTGTTATTATCGTCATCATCTGCGAGTATTTCGTCTTGCCCAGTGCTGGCAAAGGAAACAGATTCATACTTTTGATCTACGTTTGAGGGTTTCGTAAAATATAACGAATTGAAAATATTGCCTATAGATTGAGCAAAGGAGTCCTTTAATCTTTTGAATGTAGCGTCAGATTTTTTAATCGTGTGAGGACTTGTTTTAGAGTAATGACGATCTTTCTTTAGAAAATAATAATTTTCTTCTTCGGGATGAAGAGAAAACATCTCATTGTCTTGGTGCAGCCTTGATCTGCTATCTTCTTTGATGTTCGAATGCGGATCTATAGGTTTCACTGAGATCGCCATTGAAGCACTTGAATCACCCCAACGTCGACGTTTCGTGTCACGCAGATACTGGATGAATTTGTTTAGTAATTCGATATCACTGAGATCTTCGTCTTCGTATACAAGCGAGTTTTTGGAGTGTTTCTCATTAGAATCTACAACTCTTTGAGATAATTGAGGCGAGGCATTTATATTATCTTCTGAAAATTCTTGTATGTTCCCTGTTACCACTGGTAAGTTAGCTGTTTCCACCGTTGTATTATTGACGTTATTGTGGGTTTCGATGGTGTAGGGACTGGTTACCTCTGGCCATGGTGTAGTATCGAGAACTGTTGAAGGAAAGCTACTGTCGATAGAAAATGAAGCTTTCAAAGCAGCTGTAGAAACGCTTCGAATTGAAGACTGAGTCGATTCTGAAGCCTCCATAACCAAGTCCACTTCTGCAATGGCACGTAGAATCTTGTTAACGTACAGATTTATGTCATCAGGATCAGTTTTTGTAAGATCAGAAATGGAAGATGTAGTGGAGTCAAGTGGTAGATTGTGAGTGATTCCTGGAGACTGGCTCAGAGAGAATGTTGCTGGTTGAGTTGAATCGGAAATAAAACTGAGAGAAGCTGTTCGATGTTGAGAGTTATAAAAGGGCATACCGAACGTGTATTTTACAGGTTGGGATACAGAAGTCGAAAGATCAGATGTTGGTTTTATGAAGTTCGAAATTTCTCTCCTTCTCCTGCTACTCTTGATGGCAAGAACTGATCTGAAAACAATAAGTCGTTATTTTCCTCGCTGTTAAGTCACTCATTTTTACCTGTAGTAGTAACAGTGGCATACACAAAAGGTGGGGGGGGATCACGAC
This sequence comes from Ryuthela nishihirai, assembly GCA_038380435.1. Taxonomy (NCBI): domain Eukaryota; kingdom Metazoa; phylum Arthropoda; class Arachnida; order Araneae; family Heptathelidae; genus Ryuthela; species Ryuthela nishihirai. The sequence goes on from JAWZYU010000017.1 coordinate 74,077,551, forward strand.
ATTATAAATTCACCCAAATGCATAATATCTATTGCAAATTAATTCCTAAAAAAGGTACTTCAAGTATGTCCCGGGACCCTTTCCATTGGAATTAACTTTTCAACATTTCAAATTAACAGTAATAAACTGTAATGGAATGGTTAGAAATATGCATACTGATACATACCGAATAGAAAGAGAAAATACAGATGTTTCAATGGTAGAGCTAAATTAAAAGTTGGAAACAAGTTCTTGTGACCATTTAGCCAATTGTGTACAAAAAATGTCGCTTGGAGATAAAACAACACAACCTATCTATAGACGGAAGGAAATATACTACTAATACTGATCTGAACAACTATGGGTACTTTTCTTTTTTTTCTACTCTACTGAGATAGTGGTCAAAAACACAGGGTCCTGGTGCTCACCATATAGACTAACTGGACTGGAACAAGGCTCTGAGCTTGATTATGGATCTTGAATTTGCTGCATTAGTGGGATTCTGTGGTGGGAAAATCTTCCGCTGTGTTTTCTGTTTGTTTGTGGGATCACCTCTATCAAGTGAATAGTTTCACAGGATATGTTTCATTAGCTGGTAGAAATCCTGAACAGAGGTCATCGCAGGCACCTGAACTCTTGCTTCCACGGGCATCGTCAAATTCTACATTGGAGGAAGTCTTCCAGTGAAGATGGCTTTAGTAATGGGATAGCGGGTCTTTACCCAATGCCCGCGATGTCGGGATTCCCTGTCTCAATAAACATAGTTTCTGTGAATATCCCACTAACCATTTTCTCTCCATAGGAAATTGGAATGTGAGGACGTTGCACAGAGCTTATTGTCTTGATGTCCTCACACAAGAATTCCTCCGTTATAATTCACATATTCTCAGCTTGCAAGAAATTAGATGGACAGATAAAGGTCAGATTCTTAAAAGTAATCTTAAATTTCTCTTTTCAGGTAGGGAAGATAGAAAGCATCTCCATGCGTAGGTTTGCTTCTCAGCAGACACGCTAGTGATGCTCTTCTAGGATATAAGGGCATAAATGTAAGGTTTCTTTCTCACAGCTAAATTTTAGACACGCATTAAAGATTTGAATGCTATCTCTAGTTATGTCCTCACTAAGAATGCTGAATTTACGGTACTATGGTTTTACGGACATCTTCGGGATATTTTAAATTTTGTCAAGAAAGGAGATATTACTCTTATTCTAGGTGACTTCAATGCCAAAGTTAGTACTGACTCTGACGTTTGGGGATGGTTGATAGACACTTTAGGTATTGGTAGCTGCAATAGCAATGGAAAACGCCTCCTAGGAAGTAGATAAACTAAGTAGTTTCATAACTTATTACAAACACCACAGCATGCATAAGTACACCAGAAGGGCTGTACAAGAATATGACTGATTATAAATTAATTAACAGCAAATGGGCTTTTTCCATAAATACCAAGTCATACAGGAGAGCTGAAATCTATGTATCTGAATATTACCTTGTTAAAAGTGTCTTGCAACTTAAACTTAAGAAGTGTTGTGTTAAGGTGAAAAAGTTTCCTTTAATTCTGAAGCTCTTAAAGACCCAGTAATAGCTAGAGCTTACTATTATTTGAGCTTATTTGAGAAAGAAACAACTGAGGGAATATATTTAAATAATATTCTACTAGTCCAAATAGAACAAATAGAAAGTATTTCAGAGAGCTTAATAAACGTATAAAGGATCAGTTAGCTACTGATAAGAATCTTGGGCTTGATGGCTTGGCTGATAAATCCTAAAAAGCAGCTAGACAGCACAATCGCAAGTAGCTGTACCAGAGTACTATAGTGCCATTATAGGGATCCCCAACTAATGCTTTCCCCCTATGACGTCACCGGCACCAAGTGCGAGCCCACTTTGGAATTTGACCCATATGTCGCAACTGCCCAGGCATGTGATATGGTACAACTGCCCTGTCATGTGGTATGACGCAACTGGTCACGTGGTCAGACGCTTCTTATTCATAATTCACAATTAATATTTGACTCCCTCTTATTTTTAACCCACCTTTATTAAAAAAAATCCTGGCGCCATCTAGTGTATATGATGAGTACTATATTTTAAAAAAGCCCTCAATTTTAGCCATAACCCTCTGATTGACCTGTATTTTAAACCCTCTCTCTAAAGACCCGCTGATTGACCTGTATTTTAAACCCTCTCTCTGAAGACCCCCTGGTTGACCTGTATTTTACCCCCTGGTTGACCCTGTCATAAGACCCCCTAGTTGACCCATCACATGGTAAATCATTTTCTCTATGCGCATTTAATCTAAATGTGGTACCATCCAATGTCCGTACTATTTTTAGTGCGTCTCCTGTATTTAAAAAAATTCCTTCCAACACAGTGATTCGAACCCGCTACCTTGGTGTCGATAGCTGGGCGTTATCGCACTTCACTATGACTTGTTATTTCGTGATGTGGCTTAGATGTGTCTCAAATGGGGAATAACCGATCGTTATACGTATCTCTTTATTACAGTTTAAAGAGTGAGATTTATATTTCAGGTATTTTTATTAACGTAGGTTTTTTTTTTATCTTACATTTTGTCACAACCTTCGTATTTTTTATTTCTTTATAACTAGCGTTTTTCTGCGCAAATTAACCTTCGTTTATTTTTATAACCTAGGTATTTTTATTTCTTATAATTAACCCTGATAGTCCTTTCATATTAATATACGTATATTTATAACCTTCGTATTTTATGTCCGTTTTAATCAACACTTATTTCCTTTAAGTAACTCCGTTAGAAGAAGGAATATCCCACAGTAACTGATTTAAAAGACTGTTGCGCAGAAAATGAAAAAATGTCATTGGGTAAAAACAAAAAAGAAAATTAATAAAAGGAAAACGACGAAAAAAAATCTGATTTCAAAACAAATTATTTGTAATTTTGAAAAAAGGGGTAATATGATCTGGTGACCTGTATGGATGACATAAAAGACCCGTTTTAGAACAAAAGTTCCGTATCTTACCCCAGACCATGATTTATTGACACATGGTTTTAACAAAAGACCTGCGAAATTAAAAAAAAATATTCGAAAGGGTGAATTACAAGGAGACCACGATTTACTGATGGATTTATCATACCTTTGGCGGTCATCTTCGATAAACTTGTTAATAATCCAAAAGTCCTCCCATTCGTCCTTTCTTAAAAACCCTTCATTAATTAAAACTCTTATCAAAAGTTCTGTCCCCATAATTAACAGTTCCGCCCCCTTTTTAGGACTATCCCGAAGTAACTGTTTAAAAAGACTGTCCTGCAGAAAATGAAAAAATGCCATTGGGTAAAAAAAAAAATTAATAAAAGGTAAACGACGAAAAAAAATCTCTGTTTTTAAAAATATCACAAACTCCCATTCCTTGACTTCTACCCTCATCTGAAATTTTCCAACTAAACTTTTTTTGGTGGCAATGATCAGAATTGCTGATGCAATTATTGAAAATAATTACCGATATTTTGTGAATTCGAGCTACATTAAGTCGCGTGACGTGCATGTTGTAAGTAGTGGGCTGTGTATGTGACAAGGTCGCTTTCTTAACAGGTGGAGGTCAACGGGTTATTGCAGACAGAAATGTCGATGTCTAACTGCGCAGCAATATTTGCATTTGCTACTGATAAACGATTTCCTTCATTAAAAATAGAAACTCAGTAAATAATTCGGATACCACTTTAGCTCCCATGTTTACATTGTATCTCACGAGGGGCTTATCAGATATTGGTGAAGGTTGACCTTGATCATGTCGAAAGATGCATCAAGGGCATTTATTAGATAACATTTGAGAGTATATAAGGAGCCCACACGTCCAGTGCAACTCATTATCTACTTGCTGTCAGAAAGTTTTGTTCTCTGTCAGAAGCTTCATCATGTCGACTATTCGGGAATTTGAATATGCTGCTGAGATGGACGCCCAGAGGAAGAACGTAGCCCGTTCCTTTGACGACCTGCTTGCATCGGTACATCTGTTGGATGGTGTTGCCAAGCGCCCTTCATTACCTGAGGTTCCCGCAGCGAAGCACATCTGCCTGCTGGCGATCCAGCAAGCTGCAAAGATGTTTCGTTGGACAGGGAAGCCCTCCTTAACTGCACCCTGTGCAGTATCCACCACTGGGCAGGCAGGTAGCCGCCCCTACGTTCCTGCACACCCGCTAAACGGCTCACTGGCGGGGTCTTCATCTACCTCCAAGGATGTCACTAATGCATTTGAGGAACTGCTGTCATGGGTGAATCAGCAAGAGGCAACTGTCAAGTGACCTTCATCACCTGAGGCCCCCGCAGCGAAGCATGTGTGCCTGCCGGTGATGCAACATGGAGGGACAACATGGAGCTCAGTGCACCCGGAAGCTCTCCTTAACCGCATCCCATGCAGCATCCACTTCAGGACAAGCTGGTGGCCGCCCTACGTTCCTGTGCACCTGCTGGACGGTTCACTGGCAGAACCTTCATCTACCTCCGAGGACGTCGTCTCATCCCAGCCTCGCATTGCTTCTCCCCCGAATTCATCCTCTGCTGTGCCCCACTACACCATCATGAACGTCAGGACCTTTAATTCTACCAAATTTAAAACACAGTTCGTACCGACAAGCGTCCTGCTCAGGGGAATGGAAAACGTTGAGGCACACGATTTTCCCCCTGTATTCAACACCCTACACGAGAAAATGCTTCAGGACATTGTGCTACAGGGTGAATACAGCCACGTCTGGCTGTGTTTCCGTTCGTCGGATTTGAAAAACCCTGTGAACCTGAGCCTGATCCGGCGAAACGAACTAACAGCAGAATGATTCATGACTGCCCTGCACCATGTCGTACAATCCAACGATGGTCTGGGCAGTCATAGCAACCTTGAGTTTGACTTTGTGTGCACGAATATCGAACGTCAGGGGAGTGGCAGCACTGGCCCTGAGACGCACACCTTCGCTGACATACAGTCATTCATCCATAACAAGAAAGTGCTCGTGAGAATCGTGAACAATGTCTCGATCTGCTTAGCAAGAGCTCTAGTGTTTGCCAGGGAGTTGAGTTACAAAAACCGAGGTCAGCCAAACAAGTATGCAAAAGTTAGGGATCATCGTTACCCTGTGCAAGGAGTAGAAGCACTTGAACTTCACGTCCACATGGGATTTGCCATCGCCCCCTGTGGTCTTCCAGAAGTACGACTCTTTCAGTCACATCTTGTCGGCCAATTCCGGATTATAATATATTCCGCTGAGGACGCCTTTCTCCCCATTTTCATCGGACCCGAAGGTGAGGTTAACCTTTATCTGTTATTTAATAAGGGACATTATGATGTAAGAACTAAACCAGCTGGATTTTTCGGGGGTAAGCAATTCTGTCCGAAATGCTTAAAATCGTACAATCATGGTCACATTTGTAAGGGCACATGCAACCGGTGCCTTTCAACCGATGTGCTACATACTGGGGAACCGTTGTTCTGTACGTTGTGTCACATGTATTTGCGCGGTGCTGAATGCTTTCAGGCGCATCTTGTGAAAGCATGTCAGAGGTGGCATCATTGTGTTAAATGCACCAGCTTTCACGACCCCCGGAAAAAGCATGTTTGCAAGGTTGATACATTAAAATGTTCGTCGAGCCCTGCAAAATTGACCCTGTCGGTCAATCTTGCCTTTACTTTGATGTAGAGACAGTGCAGTGTGCCCACGGATCTTTGAAACCGATACTGTGTGTGGTCACGTATCAAGTGAATGACGAGTGGGTTTACGCCTCATTCCGGGAAATGGACGCTTTCATGGACTGGCTTCTGGCCGAATAAAGTCGCAGGGTTCAACGATTCAAGGACGTCACAGTCCTCGAACATAATCTGAAAAGCTTTGATGGCATGTTTATCATCAGCTAACTGTACAGGAATTTTTTAAAACCGGATCTTGTGTTCGATGAATCTAAGATTTTAGGTATATTTTTACCTGGCCTTAAAATACGGTTCATTGACACATTACTCTTTATTCAGGCTCCTCTTCGCTCCTTTACAAAGACCTTAACCTGGAGACAGTAAAAGTTTTTTCTCCTTCAAGTTCGTGAAGGAGGAAAATTTACAGTATGTAGGGCCCATTCCAGATCGTCATTTCTTCCAGCCCGAAGACATGGAGTCTTCGGCTGTGTCAGCATTCGATCAATGGTATGCCACAGTGAGTCTCGAACACTGGGACTTTCAGCAACAGCTTCTGTATTACTGCAAGGCAGTTACAGAGCTGTTACAGCGTGGCACCCAAGCTTTCCGACAGGAAAGTTGGTTGCGCCATATCACATTGACTGGTTCATGGCCAACGTTTGAGATTTATACGGCTATGTGCGCTGGTTCACATTGTGCTTGCAAGGTGGCACTAGGCATCCATCTGCACAGGTCCTGCAAAGGGTGAAAAGCAGCTTCCCATTGCACCGGTAAGGCAACACAGGTATAAACAGGTCGTCTGGTGGTAACAATATGGTGTGCGCAATGCCAAAAGTGTGATCGAGGTCCGTGGCGAAATCGGAGGTGATTCGAACCGGGTGACCTTTGCCGAAAGGATACTTTTTGCAGACGAAAGGGTATAGACTATTACAGTCAACGTAATTCAAGGCACACCCTTGGTCAACCGATGTAAAAATCGAAAACACCTCCACGCACCCTCCATAGAGGTAATCATGGGCCCCTATGTGGCTAATAGATTAAATGGTTTTGTAAATTAATGCAAGAGGCTGATTTTTAGGCATCAATTCGTCGAATTCGTGCTCCCACATGATCTTGCATGCGTACCCGTTCATCAGCAGTTTCAAGGTCTCAAGGCGATCCATGGTTCGTGTGTTTAACAAACCAAATGGTTTTCTAGTGCGCTGATGTATTTTTTCAGGGTTGAAACATTTCAAACAATGATGAAAGTAACACCCTAAAAATTCGTAAAAACAACCGGTACTATGGCACACGCCATCCAGTTTGTATTGACCTATTTTGTATTCACCTCGGGATATCGTGCAGTCTGAATTTCGATATTGTTCTTGGAAGCCTCATACTCCAACCATGTGAGAGCTTTCAAGGACTGCCAGTCATTACTTGCAGAATTCCATTGGGTAGGGCACACACTGAGGGTATTCTTCTGCCAAAACGTCCCACAGAAAATGCGTAAGCAAGCGCCGGCAATTCTGAGGTTATGTGCGAAGGGGTCTACGACTATTAGGTTTAAAAATTGCTGTTGGAAAGCTTGGGTGCCACGCTGTAACAGCTCTGTATCTGCCTTGCAGTAATACAGAAGCTGTTGCTGAAAGTCCCAGTGTTCGAGGCTCGCTGTGGCATACCATTCATCGAATGCTGACAGCGTCGATGGCTCCATGTCCTCGGGCTGGAAGAAATGTCGATCCGGAAAGGACCCTACATACTGTAAATTTTCCTCCTTCACGAACTTGAAGGGGAAAAAACCTTTTACTGTCTCCAGGTTGAAGGTCTTTGTAATGGAGCGAAGAGGAGCCTGAATAAAGGGTAATGTGTCAATGAACCGTATTTTAAGGCCAGGTAAAAAGATACCTAAAATCTTAGATCCATCGAACACAAGAGCCGGTTTTAAAAAATTTCTGTACAGGTAGCTGATGTTAAACACGCCATCAAAGCCTTTCAGATTATGTTCGAGGACTGTGACGTCCTTGAATTGTTGAACCCTGGGACTTTATTCGGCCAGAAGCCAGTCCATGAAAGCGTCCATTTCCCCGAATGAGGCGTAAACCCACTCGTCATTCACTTGATACGTGACCACACACAGTATCGGTTTCAAAGATCCGTGGGCACACTGCACTGTCTCTACATCAAAGTAAAGGTAGGATTGACCGACAGGGTCAATTTTGCAGGGCTCGACGAACATTTTAAGGTATCAGCCTTGCAAACATGCTTTTTCCGGGGTCGTGAATGCTGATGCATTTATAACACAATGATGCCACCTCTGACATGCTTTCACAAGATGCGCCTGAAAGCATTCAGCACCGCGCAAATACATGTGACACAACGTACAGAACAACAGCTCCCCAGTATGTAGCACATCGGTTGAAAGGCACCGGTTGCATGTGCCCTTACAAACGTGAACATGATTGTACGATTTTATGCATTTCGGACAGAATTGCTTACCTCCCGAAAAACCCAGCTGTTTTAGTTATTACATCATAATGTCCCTTATTAAATAACAGATAAAGATTATCCTCACCTTCGGATCCGATGAAAATGGGGAGAAAGGCGTCGTCAGGGGAATATATTATAATCCGGAATTGGCCGACAAGATGTGACTGAAAGAGTCGTACTTCTGGAAGACCACAGGGGGCGATGGCAAATCCCACGTGGACGTGAAGTTCAAGTGCTTCTACTCTTTGCACAGGGTAACGATGATCCCTAACTTATTCATACTTGTTTGGCTGACCTCGGTTTTTGTAACTCAACTCCCTGGCAAACACTAGAGCTCTTGCTAAGCAGATCGAGACATTGTTCACGATTCTCACGAGCACTTTCTTGTTATGGATGAATGACTGTATGTCAGCGAAGGTGCGCATCTCAGGGCCAGTGCTGCCACTCCCCTGACGTTCGATATTCGTGCACACAAAGTCAAACTCAAGGTTGCTATGACTGCCCAGACCATCATTGGATTGTACGACATGGTCCAGGGCAGTCATGAATCTTTCTGCTGTTAGTTCGTTTCGCCGGATCAGGCTCAGGTTCACAGGGCTATTCATATCCGATGAACGGAAACACAGCCAGACGTGGCTGTATTCACCCTGTGGCACAATGTCCTGAAACATTTTCTCGTGTAGGGTGTTGAATACAGGGATAAAATCGTGTGCCTCAACGTTTCCCATTCCCCCGAGCCGGACGCTTGTCGATACGAACTGTGTTTTAAATTTGGTCGAATTAAAGATCCTGACGTTCATGATGGTGTACTGGGGCACAGCAAAGGATGAACTCGGGGGAGAAGCAATGCGAGGCTGGGATGAGACGACGTCCTCGGAGGTAGATGAAGGTTCTGCCAGTGAACCGTCCAGCAGGTGCACAGGAACGTAGGGCGGCCACCAGCTTGTCCTGAAGTGGATGCTGCATGGGATGCGGTTAAGGAGAGCTTCTGGGTGCACTGAGCTCCATGTTATCCCTCCATGTTGCATCACCGGCAGGCACACATGCTTCGCTGCATGGGCCTCAGGTGATGAAGGACGCTTGACAGTTGCCTCTTGCTGATTCACCCATGACATCAGTTCCTCAAATGCATTAGTGACGTCCTTGGAGGTAGATGAAGACCCCGCCAGTGAGCCGTTCAGCGGGTGTATAGGAACGTAGGGGCGGCTACCTGCCTGCCCAGTGGTGGATGCTGCACAGAGTGCAGTTAAGAAGAGCTTCCATGTCCACCGAAACGTCTTTGCAGCTTGCTGGATCGCCGGCAGGCAGACGTGCTTCGCTGCGGGGATCTCAGGTAATGAAGGGCGCTTGGCAACACCATCCAACAGACGTACCGATGCAAGCAGGTCGTCAAAGGAACGGGCTACATTCTTCCTCTGGGCGTCCATCTCAGCAGCATATTCAAATTCCCGAATAGTCGACATGATGAAGCTTGTAACAGAGAACAAAACTTTCTGACAGCAAGTAGATAATGAGTTGCACTGGACGTGTGGGCTCCTTATATACTCTCAAATGTTATCTAATAAATGCCCTTGATGCATCTTTCGACATGATCAAGGTCAACCTTCACCAATATCTGACAAGCCCCTCGTGAGATACAATGTAAACATGGGAGCTAAAGTGGTATCCGAATTATTTACTGAGTTTCTATTTTTAATGAAGGAAATCGTTTATCAGTAGCAAATGCAAATATTGCTGCGCAGTTAGACATCGACATTTCTGTCTGCAATAACCCGTTGACCTCCACCTGTTAAGAAAGCGACCTTGTCACATACACAGCCCGCTACTTACAACATGCACGTCACGCGACTTAATGTAGCTCGAATTCACAAAACATCGATAATTATTTTCAATAATGGCATCAGCCATTCTGATCATTGCCACCAAAAAAAGTTTAGTTGGAAAATTTCAGATGAGGGTAGAAGTCAAGGAATGGGAGTTTGTGATATTTTTAAAAACAGAGATTTTTTTTTCGTCGTTTTCCTTTTATTAATTTTTTTTTTACCCAATGGCATTTTTTCATTTTCTGCAGGACAGTCTTTTTAAACAGTTACTGCGGGATAGTCCTAAAAAGGGGGGCGGAACTGTTAATTATGGGGACAGAACTTTTGATAAGAGTTTTAATTAATGAAGGGTTTTTAAGAAAGGACGAATGGGAGGACTTTTGATTATTAACAAGTTTATCGAAGATGACCGCCAAAGTATGATAAATCCATCAGTAAATCGTGGTCTCCTTGAAATTCACCCTTTCGAATATTTTTTTTTAATTTCGCCGGACTTTTGTTAAAACCATCTGTGAATAAAACATGGTCTGGGGTAAGATACGGAATGTTTGCTCTAAAACGGGTCTTTTATGTCATCCATACAGGTCACCAGACCATATTACCCCTTTTTTCAAAATTACAAATAATTTGTTTTTAAATCAGATTTTTTTCGTCGTTTTCCTTTTATTAACTTTTATTTTTATTTTTACAAAATGACAATTTTTCATTTTCTGTGCGACAGTCTTTTAAATCAGTTACTGCGGGATAGTCCTTCTTCTCGTCACGGAGTTAATTAAAGGAAATAAGTGTTGATTAAAACGGACTTAAAATGCGACGGTTAAAAATATACGTATATTAATATGAAAGGACTATCGGGGTTAATTATAAGAAATAAAAATACCTAGGTTATAAAAATAAACGAAGGTTAATTTGCGCAGAAAAACGCTAGTTATAAAGAAATAAAAAATACGAAGGTTGTGACAAAATGTAAGATAAAAAAAAACCTACGTTAATAAAAATACCTGAAATATAAAACTCACTCTTTAAACTGTAATAAAGAGATACGTATAACGATCGGTTATTCCCCATTTGAGACACATCTAAGCCACATCACGAAATAACAAGTCATAGTGAAGTGCGATAACGCCCAGCTATCGACACCAAGGTAGCGGGTTCGAATCACTGTGTTGGAAGGAATTTTTTTAAATACAGGAGACGCACTAAAAATAGTACGGACATTGGATGGTACCACATTTAGATTAAATGCGCATAGAGAAAATGATTTACCATGTGATGGGTCAACTAGGGGGTCTTATGACAGGGTCAACCAGGGGGTAAAATACAGGTCAACCAGGGGGTCTTCAGAGAGAGGGTTTAAAATACAGGTCAATCAGCGGGTCTTTAGAGAGAGGGTTTAAAATACAGGTCAACCAGGGGTTTATGGCTAAAATTGAGGGCTTTTCTAAAATATAGTACTCATCATATACACTAAATGGCGCTAGGTTTTTTTTAAATAAAGGTAGGTTAAAAATAACGGGGAGTCAAATATTAATTGTGAATTATGAATAAGACAGGTGTGACCACGTGACTGGTTGCGCCATGCCACATGACAGGGCAGTTGCACCATATCACATGATTGGGCAGTTGCGATATACGATTCAAAGTCCAAAGTGACCTCGCACTTGGTGCCGGTGATAGACATAGCTGAGTTAAATTAATAGCTTAATCGCTATCCAAGCTGTTTTATTATTGTTCCAATAGATCAAAATAGCATTTTGATCGGTGAATACAGGATAGTAGGGATGTTATTCACTTCTTGACGAAAGTTTTGAAGTCCTTTGCTGTTGCACGGATCACACAATGATATTTAGAGAACGATTACTTGACATGTTTCGACTATTAACGTCATCTTCACAAGTTGGGTAAACAGTTCAATTTCGGAGAGTGTGTGTGCGTTGTTGTGCGAGTTGTGAGTGAGTTGTGTGTGAGTGTATGTGTGTGAGTTGTTGTGCGGCTGCGCCGTATGGTGTGCGACTGCAACAGTGGGTGGCACTGTTGCGGTTTCGTGGTCCTGCCCATGTGCCTCGGGTAGGGGTGGAGGTGTGAATGCTTTAGCAGTGCTCCGCTGATCCAGGAGCAGTTTCCATGGGTGGGGTGGGTGGTAGATATCTTCGTTGCAGCACGCTTCTCTATTTTGTTATATCACCAGTTGTTCAGCGAGATCCAATTGAAATTTAGTCGGGGGAGCACAAATAATTTTGGTGAGGTCAAATTGTGGGATCATTCCGGTATTACAGACCACTCTTGCCAATGAAGTGGTTTGTTTTTTAACCGTACATCCCTTTCGTGTTCTTTTATTCTAGTTCGGCAGGTTCTTTTCGTTTTGCCATAGTAAGGTTTATTGTTATTGTCGCTGTTTTCTTGTAAAGGTATTTTCTATACTCCTCCTGTTTTCTCGTTCTGGTCCCGATCGGTTTTAATTAAATTAATTATAGTGTTGCTGATTTTAATTGGCACTCTGTAATTGTAAGGTTACTTTGCATTATTCAAAGAATGTATTAGCCATGGGATGTTTGGAATCGCTGTGGTGAACTTATTTTTTTGGGGTTGCTGCGCTGGTGCCGGTTGAGATATTTTTTTCCAAGTTTGTCTTCCCATATTTTCGGCAAGTTTCATTATTTTTTGCGGGTACCCGCATTTTGAGCATTAGAGTATATTTTTCTGTTTTCTTTTTCATAAAACTGTAGTGTGGAAGCATATCTCATGTTTCTTAGGAATGCAGTTTTCAGTGCACTTTTTTGTGGGCTAGTGGCTGTTGGGAGCCATATGGGATGGTGATGGATGGTGCTGTAGGCTTATGGTAGACTTCAATTTCCAGTTTTTGCCCCTGCCGATGTAGTAGCATATCCAAAAATGGTAATTGTTCGTCCTTTTCCTTTTCAGCGGTTACTTTATTGGTTGGATATACGTCATTAATTTGTGCTGCAACTCCTGTAAAATTTCTGAATCTTGTCTGTATATGATTATGATATCATCTACATATCTTTTATAATATTTTAATTGCTGGAGTGAGTTTCTAATGACAGTTTCTTCAATATACTGGAGTGCTATGTTTGCCAGTAGTGGGGATAAGGGGGATCCCATAGGTACCCCTTGCTTTTGTCGGTAGATTTGTTTATTTATTTTGAAGAAATTATTTTCTGTGACAAACTGTATTGTTTTGATCACGCCGCAATTTATGGGTGAGGGACCTCCGTTTTGGCATACTAATTTATCTTGGATTATCCTTAGGACTTCTTGTACAGGGGTATTGGGGAACAGTGACACTACATCTAGTGATGCTAGTCTATCTTGAGGTTGCAAGTGAAGACATATTAGTTGTTCCAAAGCTTTACACGGTGATTTGAGGGTGAGGTCGGTGGGTTGGAAGAAATTCTTAAGGTAGGTGTAAAGTGCTTTATCCAGGTTGATCGTTGGGGCTCGTTGTTTTCCGACTAGTGGTCATAATGGTATGCCTGGTTTATGGGTCTTTGCTTTGACGAAGAGTTGCAGAACACACGGATACATAGGCGGAAGGCATGCTTTCTGTATTGATTGCGGTAGGTGTTCGTGATTTTTTATCTTGGCTATTTGCGCTATGAGCTTATCTGTAGGGTCATGACCTATTGTCACACAATTTAATTCTTGAAGCATTTCATCTACTTTAGTGTTGAATTCATGAGTGTCCATAATGACAATTTTCTGTGACTTATCTGTAGCTAGTATTCTAATGTCTTTATTGTTTTTAATATTTTTTAATTTTTGTGTTTGTTCTTTTGCATTTTGCAGTTGAAAGTCGTTTTTTTGCATTATTATTATATGCTCTATATATATATTATATCGAGCTTTGTCTTTGAGACGGTGAAGGATGGGCCTAATGACTTCTTCTAATGTTAGCTACCATGGATATGGCAGGAGGTAACTGTTGGGGGTACGCGAATTTCGGACCTTGTTGCAAAATGTTCATTTCTTCTTCTGTGAAGGTTGTTTTTGAAAGATTAATAATGTCCACAGGTTTTGTAGCGGGGAGGTGTTCAGTTGAAGAGTGCCTCCTTTTTAACCATTCAATTTTTTGCCGTGTCTTTTTAGAATAATATTTGTATCACTTTCGATTAAATTGTGTAACCTCGTAATAAAGATAACCTTGAACTTAACGCACAATTTAATCGAAAGTGATACAAATGTTATTCTAAAAAGACACGGCAAAAAATTGAATGGTTAAAAAGGAGGCACTCTTCAACTGAACACCTCCCCGCTACAAAGCCTGTGGACATTATTAATCTTTCAAAAACAACCTTCACAGAAGAAGAAATGAAAACTTTGCAACAAGGTCCGAAATTCGCGTACCCCCAACAGTTACCTCCTGCCATATCCATGGTAGCTAACATTAGAAGAAGTCATTAGGCCCATCCCTCACCGTCTCAAAGACAAAGCTCGATATAATATATATATACAGCATATAATAATAATGCAAAAAAACCGACTTTCAACTGCAAAATGCAAAAGAACAAACACAAAAATTAAAAAATATTAAAAACAATAAAGACATTAGAATATTAGCTACAGATAAGTCACAGAAAATTGTCATTATGGACACTCATGAATTCAACACTAAAGTAGATGAAATGCTTCAAGAATTAAATTGTGTGACAATAGGTCATGACCCTACAGATAAGCTCATAGCGCAAATAGCCAAGATAAAAAATCACGAACACCTACCGCAATCAATACAGAAAGCATGCCTTCCGCCTATGTATCCGTGTGTTCTGCAACTCTTCGTCAAAGCAAAGACCCATAAACCAGGCATACCATTATGACCACTAGTCGGAAAACAACGAGCCCCAACGATCAACCTGGATAAAGCACTTTACACCTACCTTAAGAATTTCTTCCAACCCACCGACTTCACCCTCAAATCACCGTGTGAAGCTTTGGAACAACTAATATGTCTTCACTTGCATCCTCAAGATAGACTAACATCACTAGATGTAGTGTCACTGTTCCCCAATACCCCTGTACAAGAAGTCCTAAGGATAATCCAAGATAAATTAGAATGCCAAAACGGAGGTCCCTCACCCATAAATTGCGGCGTGATCAAAACAATACAGTTTGTCACAGAAAATAATTTCTTCAAAATAAATAAACAAATCTACCGACAAAAGCAAGGGGTACCTATGGGATCCCCCTTATCCCCACTACTGGCAAACATAGCACTCCAGTATATTGAAGAAACTGTCATTAGAAACTCACTCCAGCAATTAAAATATTATAAAAGATATGTAGATGATATCATAATCATATACAGACAAGATTCAGAAATTTTACAGGAGTTGCAGCACAAATTAATGACGTATATCCAACCAATAAAGTAACCGCTGAAAAGGAAAAGGACGAACAATTACCATTTTTGGATATGCTACTACATCGGCAGGGGCAAAAACTGGAAATTGAAGTCTACCATAAGCCTACAGCACCATCCATCATCATCCCATACGGCTCCCAACAGCCACTAGCCCACAAAAAAGTGCACTGAAAACTGCATTCCTAAGAAACATGAGATATGCTTCCACACCACAGTTTTATGAAAAAGAAAACAGAAAAATATACTCTAATGCTCAAAATGCGGGTACCCGCAAAAAATAATGAAACTTGCCGAAAATATGGGAAGACAAACTTGGAAAAAAATATCTCAACCGGCACCAGCGCAGCAACCCCAAAAAAATAAGTTCACCACAGCGATTCCAAACATCCCATGGCTAACACATTCTTTGAATAATGCAAAGTAACCTTACAATTACAGAGTGCCAATTAAAATCAGCAACACTATAATTAATTTAATTAAAACCGATCGGGACCAGAACGAGAAAACAGGAGGAGTATAGAAAATACCGTTACAAGAAAACAGCGACAATAACAATAAAACTTGCTATGGCAAAACGAAAAGAACCTGCCGAACTAGAATAAAAGAACACGAAAGGGATGTACGGTTAAAAAACAAACCACTTCATTGGCAAGAGTGGTCTGTAATACCGGAATGATCCCACAATTTGACCTCACCAAAATTATTTGTGCTCCCCCGACTAAATTTCAATTGGATCTCGCTGAACAACTGGTGATATAACAAAATAGAGAAGCGTGCTGCAACGAAGATATCTACCACCCACCCCATCCATGGAAACTGCTCCTGGATCAGCGGAGCACTGCTAAAGCATCCACACCTCCACCCCTACCCGAGGCACATGGGCAGGACCACGAAACCGCAACAGTGCCACCCACTGTTGCAGTCGCACACCATACGGCGCAGCCGCACATCAACTCACACACATACACTCACACACAACTCACTCACAACTCGCACAACAATGCACACACACTCTCCGAAATTGAACTGTTTACCCAACTTGTGAAGATGACGTTAATAGTCGAAACATGTCAAGTTATCGTTCTCTAAATATCATTGTGCGATCCGTGCAACAGGAAAGGACTTCAAAAAGTTTCGACAAGAAGTGAATAATATCTCTACTATCCTGTATTCACCGATCAAAATGCTATTTTGATCTACTGGAACAATAATAAAACAGCTTGGATAGTGATTCAGATATTAATTTACTCCCATTGTTTGTAATGATGATACATGCATTACTGGCTTTAGTATTGGCCCTATAACACAGTCTGAAGTTATTTTGGCTGATTCTAAACATAAACTACATAAATACCTAGGGGTAAATGAATTTACTACGGAAATGGTTAGATCCAGGAATGTTTCGGTTACTACATGGATGATTGAAATTTTGAATACCTTTTATGGAAAATGAATGGTACCTAAGGATTTCACCAGAGCTATTATTATCCATATTTTTTGAAAAGGTGATTGCAGTTCTTGTGATAAATATGGGTGTTTCAGCCTACTTTTTGTTCCAGGTAAAGTTCTTCGCATGATTGTGTTTAATAGAATTAAGAATCTGGTTGACAGGCAATTGCGTGATGAGCATTATGGATTTAGAAGTGGTAGGGGATGTGTAGATGAGATATTTGCACTTAGGCAGATTCTTGAGAAATGTTTAGAGTTTCCGAAACCTTTGTTTGCTAGCTCTGTTGATTTCAAAAAGGCTTTCGACTCTGTTGATTGTCATAATTTGTGGTTGATTGTGAGATCATATGGTATACCAGACATGTTAGTTAACATAATGAAAGCTCTCTAACATAACACTGAGTCATGTGTGAGAGTTGGCAAGGCTTGTAGTAATTGAAATAGCATTGCTGCTGGTGTTCGACAAGGGTGCATTTTGTCTCCTTTTCTCTTTAGTTTGGTTATTGATTATGTTATGCGAAATTTGCTGCAAGGGAAAGATTTTGGCCTTAAATGGTACAGAGATTTCAAATTTTCTAATTTAGATTATGCAGATGATTTGGCCTTGTTGGCTAATGATGTTGATCAGATTAATTCTTTCATAAAATAAAAAAAAATAAATACCCCCTCAAGCAGCTGCTTGCCACAGAGATCTGACAGGAGCCTGTCAGTTTATATGCCACAGTAGAAGGTCTGAGAGGATGGCAGGATCTCAGCAGAATTCTTTCATTATGCTGTTAATGAGACTGGTAATAGAGTTAGAAATAGAGTTAGATAAACAGAGATAAAGCTAAAGTGATAAAAATTGGTCGGACAGTTGGTGCTTCAGTCGCTTTGAATAGTTGCGCCCTTGAGCAAGTGTCTCAATTTAATTATCTTGGGAGGTATGTAACAGTTTTATGAAAAAGATGATATGGGAACAAATGAATTTACTGGTGATAATTTACAGATACTGGTGATGTGCGGCATGAGATTAACAGGCGAATAGTGATTGCCTCTGGACTTTTAAGAATTTGTGGAGAGTGTGGAGAAATAGGCGTATACACCTAAAGACTAAAATTAGACTGTATAATAATTTGGTTCTTTCTAGGGTTAGTTATTGTAGTGAAACTTGGACACTTTGTAAAAAAGTTAACCGGAAACTTTATGCTTTTGATTCTAGATGTTTTCACAGTATCTTGGGTACTAGGTGGTTGAACTTTGTAAGTAATGAAGAGGTTAAGCAAAGGAGTCGGCAACCTCCTCTGAGCAGTATATTGTGCAGTGAGACTCCGTTGGTTTGGCCATGTTGCCCGTAGATTAATGAATAGGGTTATGAACAGTGTGTCTAAAGGTCTCAGAAAAGAGGGGGATTTCCTAAGATGCGGTGGGCAGGCAATGTCAAACAGGACCTTGTTAGAATTGGTGTGCAGTGGAGAGATGCAGCAGATATAGCTCAGGACAGATATGCTTGGAGAACTAAACTGCGCAGTATGTTTGGACCTCCGAGCCCATGACTGCTTGAGGATGATGATGATGATGATGATGATGATGATGATGATGATGATGATGATGATGATGATGATGATGATGATGATGATGATGATGAAGTCCAAATTCTCAGGTTGGACACCAGGAGCCCTTATAACATTTCTGTCAGTTTTTTTTTATAATTCATTTTATTCCTATATCACCTTTTTACAATCCACTATAATTCACACAGCTGGATGGCTTCTTTCAACAATACCTGTGCCATCGTTCCCGTTTGGCGAAAGACTGGTTGGAGGAGCGTTCCAATGAGTTCACAACCCTTGAACGGCCTTCTCACTCTTCGGATTTGAAAACTATTGAGAATCTGTGGGATGGAGTAGAGGGTAGTAGGGATGGAGTAGTGAGATGGATGGATCTTCGAACAAATTACCGTTTCGAACTCTACCGTTGAACGAATGACAGTTCATAAGAATAGTAACATTACATCGCTGCTGCATCTTTAGTGTGGACTATTCTTCAGTATTGAAATTTCCGTTTCGAACAAATTTCCATTTCGAGTAAATTTCTCTCGAACAAATGTCCGTTTCTAACAAAATTCCGTTAAGAAAATTTTCGTTTGGAACAAATTTTCGTTTCGAACAAAATTCCGTCGAACAAATTTCCGTTTCGAACAACTTTCCTTCCAATAAGTTTCTGTCGAACAAATTGCACCAAACCATATAGCAGGCTGTACTTTGATTAAAAATAAGAATAGTTATTTATGATAGTGTGAATTTAGTGAGTTACATAGTGAGCTATTGCTCTTATACGATTAATTACGACGGGATTATTATGTTGATGTGCTAAATAGGTGAATCGAATGGTGACTAGTTATTATCTGTTGACATTCATATATTGGAAATTTGAAATACCCCTTACAGCATTTTACACCACCCAAAACAATGCTAAAATGTATCCTCACCACAAGAACCACTGAACACCACTTAATAGAAGCATTGAATAGACCACCGAGAATTGATTTAAGTGTGGAAGTTTTGTTCATTTTCTCTGAGAATATCCCAGCAGGAAATTTTTTTTGGCTCAAAACAGTTTTGATGTACCCTCCCTGAGAGTCACCCAGAGCAGTATATTTCCTACCCACCTCGTCCCATGCAATATAAGACGCAACTTTCAGTACATTCCTTCCATCGGAACTTGGCAGTTAGAGAAAATGGACTTTCCTAGGTTCAAGGGAAGGTAGGCTTACACATGTATGGCGTCGGTGGACAGCTTATACAGCTGTAAGGGATAGAGTTAATTGCTGTTGTCACTGAGTAATCCTCTGAGGTGGAGTGGGTGTGAGGAAAGAAGAGAGCCAAAGGATAGTTGAGGCAGAATGAAATGCAATTGCTGCTTGTTTCACACAAAAGTGATCGTTTATTTCTTTTCAGGTTTCACTATTCCTAGTAATTGTAGTCAAAGCCTTGAAGAAGAGGGATTATGTTTGAAATTTAAAACTCGAATATTTTCGAAAACTACTTTTGTTCTACATAATGTTTTTTGTTAATATTGATACCATGCTGTATAAAAAAAACTATCTAAATACAGTAGACTCCCTCTTTTCCGGCCCTTACGGGACCAGCCCCCTGGCCCGATGAACGAAAGGCCGGTTAATCGGAAAATTGTGTCAGAAAATAAATAAAAACAGCAAATGACAAAAATACCAACTTTACTGTATTTTAATTAATAATTTGCTGCACAATATTAACAATTTACTTGAAAAAGTCCGTGATTTCCTTTTGTTTCTTTGAACTTAACCCTTTTTTACCTGCAAAGTCTTGCCATTTTTTAATAAATATCCCATAAATCTCAGATGAGTATTGTTGTTGTTCAATGTATCTTACTGCAACATCAAAAGCTTCTTTTCCTTCAATATGGCAAACTTTCCCTTCTTTCTCTTCTTCCTCTTCTTCATTCTACGCTTCTTCTCCGTTCCCTTCTTGGCAGACTGCATTGATAAATTCGTCATCATTCAGTGTTTCATTTTCCAACTGTTCATCACCTTTTAACCATTTTTCAATGCCATCTTCTTCAAGTGTGTCACTTGCAGGCAACTGTTTAAAGTCATTAAGCAGCGAAATATTGTCATTATCCGTCGTATCTTCGGCAGGTGCAGGATCATTCGATACCTTCGTGTTGTCGTCTTTGGTACTTTCTACACAGTTTTCAACTTCGGGCCAAAGTTTTCTCCATGACTTCACAAATATTGTACCAGGCATTTCTTCAACAGTTCTTGCCAACATGTAGATCCCATCCTTGATATTTATTGTTTTCAAAACATTTAAAAGTCCTATTCCATCATTTTCTGTTCGCTGTAGAATTTCTGAAAGAAACTTTCTCCTGTTTCACCTTTTGAAACTTACAAGCACACGCCTTGATCCATTGGTCATCTAAAGATGTTACATTAGGTGGCAAAAACATGGCTTTTACGTTGTCAGAAATGAGTTCGCTTGGGTGTGTTTGGGCATTGTTCAGAATGAGAAGGGCCTTTACAGGTATTTTAAGACTTGTCAAGTGGTTTTTTACTTTTGGAAAAAATTCTGTAGAGAACCACTCTTTAAACAAATACGAGTCGAAAGAAAAATTTAGTAGATTTTGAGCTTTGTAGAAACTGGCAGAGCAGCTTTTTCAAGCAAATTTAAATGCTTGAATGCTCGGGGTTTTGCTGATTTTCCAGTTACAGAAAGAGGAAGTTTGTGCGTACCTGCAGCATTTGTACACACAGCCACAGTGATTCTTTCTTTGTTTGTTTTGAATCCTGATGCTGAGGTTTCTTCTGCTGTCACAAACTTTTCGTTGGAAGAAGTTTAAAATTTAACCTTGTCTCATCTACATTATAGATTTGTTCTGCACATAGTCCTTCTTCAATAAGCACCACAAGTTTTTCTGAAAATTCCTTTGCTGCTAAAGGATCAACTGACAATTATCATTCAGCTGATCAGCTGACATTCCTTTGTTGCTGAAGGATCAGCTAAAGGACACCACAAACACTAAGGTAATGAGCACCATGCCGTTTTTTCCAGCGAGAAAGCTATCCTTCGCTTGCTAAAAAATCTCCCCCATTATCGATTTTCGAATGAAGGATTAATGCTTTTTCTTTCGAAATTGGCTAACTGATTGGCGTTCCTTTTCGACGCTTTTGCATGAACCATAACCAAAGTGCATCATCGACAATTTCAATTTTCGGCTTTTTAAGAGTGCAACGAGAAGAAAGCGTTTTTTCAGACTCGACTTGAGTGCAAAAATCTTGAAAAGATTTTCTATTTCTTCTCCAGTCATTTACTGTGCTTTTACCAACACCATCAGAAATATGTTTTACTGGATCACCTTTGTCAATATGTTCTAACACTTTTAATTTCATTTCAATCGTAACGACATTACGCTTACGTTTGTACCACACAATAATTAATAGACCACAATACATACTCCTGTATATGCACAGTACACTGTACACTGTAATATTCGCAAAGAAGAACTGAAGCAAATATATACTGTACTATAAACAAAACACGCGGAAACTTTCTTCCGCTTCTTGGAACGGGAGCAAAGAAACAAAACACGCGGTGACTGATAAAGCATCGGTTGAGTCGAGACCTGATAAGAGAGAGTTACTGTAATATATTTTGGGAGCGAGATGAAACATAATAACATTCCAGCATGTAAATTCTGCACTTACTATCTTATATTTTATTACTCTATCAACACTTTATGGATAAGATACACTATGTTGAAAAAAGTGTCCGGACACTTCCATATTATGTGAATGGAAAGCCACTTTCAAAGCTTCCTAACATTGAAAATAAACCTTTTACGCAAAAACTGTTATTGGCGATAAATTGTAGATGTCACTCAAATCTCTCTAAATATATTTTCTGTAATATTCATTAATATTTAAAGGACGAATGGAAGCTGAAGCATTTATCTTAAACTTTTGACACTTGTGAAAAAATACTTCAGTAGATAAAACACAACTATTGTAACAATTTGTTCACTAACATAAATTAAATATCTGAAGTTTGTATGACTATTTTTAAGATTTCATCAATTTGGAGTCAATGTGAAAGTGTCAATTTTTAACAATCTTCGATCAATATTCAAAGAGACATTTAAGCGGGACCATTTAACAAAAGACAACACTGTCATATTGCCTCCAAATTGATGAAATCTTAAAAAATCGTCCTACAAACTTCTGATATTTAATTTATGTTAGTGAACAAATTGTTACAAGAGTTGTGTTTTATCTATTGAGGTATTTTTTCACAAGTGTCAAAAGTTGAAGCTAAATGCTTCAGCTTTCATTCATTCTTTAAATATTAAACGAATATTGAAGAAAATATATTTAGAGAGATTTGAGTGACATCTACAATTTATCTCCAATAACAGTTTTTGCGTAAAAGATTATTTTCAATATTAGTGAGCTTTGAAAGTGGCTTTCCATTCACATAATATGGAAGTGTCCGGACACTTTTTTCAACATAGTGTATATCTAATGTAAAATGTAAAATTGTGTAACATAATAGTGTATACATCCATAGTATACATGAGTTTTGTGTTCATCGGCCACCTAGGTAGTTCAACATCCTGACATCCTGACACTTGGCAGACTATGGTATTGTCCGACTAATCTGGCATCTTCTATCCAGCTTGGAGATTCGTTGCTTTTAGCGTTAAAATTTAACCTTTTGCTTGTTGAGCTATTAATTTGCTACTGAATTGCTTCTTGTATGCATTCATGAAATTGCGTAGTTATTTTGAGAATTGGAATGGATGCATAATAATTAGATTGACTGTAATTTGTTTAATCATCTTCCTACACTTGTTACATGCGTAAGACCATCTTCACTGTTTTAATGGATTTGTAGTTTATTTTAAAATAAGTAGTCAAATTTGATTTAATTGTCAAGAAAAAGTTTTGGATATGAAGGAAGTAATATGAAAAGGATTCTTCCACCCTATTTGTGTCGATATCAGTGAAGGAAATTTTGAAAAATATCCAGAGATAAAATGGTTAAATGGCACTGTATTAATTACTTGATTTACAGTTAAAACAGTGCTGTGGATAAGGTTAAATCATCGGTTACAAAGAAAACTACATTAATCAATAGTACTTTGAGTGAAAGTAAGGTTTTGAGAAAGATAATAATGACAGTCTTAAATATACCGAAGAGCCAAAACTTTATGACCACCTGTCTAATATGATGTTGGTCCTCCCACGTGCCGCCAAAACAGCTTTACCGGCGAGGCATGGATGCTACAAGCTTTTTAAAGGTATCTTCTGGTATCTGGTACCAACATGTTACCAGAAGATCCTTTAACTCTTGTAAGTTACGTGGTTGAGCCGCCGCAGATCGGATATGCTGTTCCAACACAAACCACAGATACTTGATTGGATTGATGTCTGGGAAATTTGGAAGCCAGGGCAATACCTGGAAGTATTCCTCATGTTCCACGAACCATTCTCGAACAATCTGGGCAATGTGGCATGGCACATTATCCTGCTGAAAAATGCCACTACTAAAGGAATATACCGTTGCCGTGAAGGCATGTACCTGGTCTGCAATGATGTTTAGGTAGGTCGTAGACATCATAGTTTCCTGTACATGAATTACTGGACTTAGGGTTTCCCAGCAGAACATTGCCCAAAGGACTTTTCATCCAGAAGCTTGTTTTCATCCCACGGTACATCCTAATGCTAACACTTCTCCAGGTGAATGATCCTCATGTACCAGGCCATCCACATGGTGCAAAATGAAACGAGATTCATGAGAGCAGACGACATTCTTCCAATCATTCAAAATCCAATTTTGATGCTCGCGTTCCCATTGTAGGTGCTTTCGACGGTAAACTGAGGTTAGCATGGGCAATCGGAACGGCTTGCGACTGCGCAGTCCCATTTTCAGCAGGGTTCTGTGTACTGTGTATTGTGACACATTACTCCCGTCACCAGCATTCAAATTACGGACGAGTTGCGCCACAGTATCCCTTCTGTTGGCTCGTGCCATACGGGATAGCCTTCGCTCACGATTCCATCAATGAGTCATGGTCAGCCGACACCTTGCCTGTGGTTCGTGATTTTTCCCTCTTCAGACCACTTTTTTAAAGTACTAACCACAGCTGACCATGAGCACCTCACAAGCCTTGCCGTCTCGGAAATGCTCTGACCCAGTCGTCTGGCCATTACAATTTGGCCTTTGTGAAACTCAAGTAAGTCCGCTGCCTTTCCCATTAGAGGAACAAGAATAACACTGAATAACAGAGCTCAATATCATATGATATTTATACCAATTCATGACATTTTCACGCACTGTCGTTTACCTGCAGTTGCTTCGATTTGCATAAAGACTCCTGGTCATAATATTTTGGTTCTTCGGTGTATGTTTTCAGAGCTGTAAAGAGTTACCTAAATTTTGCAAGAATTCAGGACTGAAATACAAGCAGATAGTAAAAGTTTATGGGTTAAGGAAATTAGAAATGAAATCAGAGAAGATAGCAAACGTTTATGGGTGTGATGTAAAAGATATAAAAAATCATTGGAATATATTGCTTGCAGAACATAGCAAAAAATGTGGATGTGTTGTAAGCAACAATAGCAGCACAGATGAGGAAAATGACAAATTGCATAATTAAAATGCAACGCTAAGAAAAGAATTAAAAGAAATAACGGTAAATTTAAGCACTTAGAATTAAGATCTAGAGCAAGCAATGTGGAATTTGTAGGGATACCAGAAGATCCTAAAGAAAATATACCCGATATTTCGAAAAATATTTCTAGAAAATTAGATATATCTGACGTAGATAGTGTCATAGCTGCACATCGAGTTCTATAATTAATAAAATCAAGACTAGGCCTATTATAGTAAGATTCAAAGATTCCGCCTACAGAGATTTATGGTTAAAGAAAGCTAAAGAACATGAAATTTTTCAGCCAGGGAATTAATGTCAAGTTTGGAGATAAGAAGATATACTTAATGAGCATCCCAAAATCACTAAGCAACTTTTTTTACTTAGCAAAGCAGTTTATAATAAACAATGGATTTCAGTTCGCATGGATTAAGGAGAATAAAATATTTCTAAGAAAAGATACTAATGCTAGGATATATAGAATTCGAAGTGAGTAAGATTTACAGAAAATTTAAACTTAATAGAAGAGGAAACTGAAATGAAACCTGTGATATTAAAGGATATCTTTGACTTAAAAAATTATGTAGAAGTGAATGAATCCCATTTCTTAATTCTACTTTATAGCATACGAAAGCAAAATTTTGATGATTCTTTAGTAATTTTGAACTCTTTTAAATAAAGTTTTGAATTGATTATGTTAACTGAGATCTGGGTTAAGGATTATGAGGTTAACTTATATAATATGCCAGGGTACATTAGTTTGTTTAGTTGTAGATCTTACAATACATCTGGAGATGTAATTGTGTATAATAGGAATAGTTTATCAAATATTGTATATACTGATATGATTATAAATACAGTTGAATTTCTATTCAACTGTATTTATATTCATCTATATGATAATTATAATAGAAGTTCAGTAATTTTAATCTATAGATCTCATGCTTACAATATTGAATTGTTTACCGATGGATTTTTCGCATATATGAAAGATATAAAAAGTAGGACCGTTTATATAATCGGTGATATGAACATTGATTTACCTAAAGATGAAAGTAATGTAATTGAATATAAGGATTGCATTTCAGAATTAGGTTTTAGACAGTATATTAATATTCCCACATGAATTGTGGGGAATAGTTCAACTTACATAGATCATGCTTTAGTGAGAAAAAAATCCGAAATCATAGCGTAGAGGTTGCTTTATGTGAAACTAGTATAACTGATAATTTCCATTACTGCTCAATTAATATTAGTATCCAAATGGGATTTTGCACAAATTCAAAGTACCAAATGAAAAATCTGTAGTTATTGACTATGTAAGTTATAAAAATTATATAAATAAATTACAAAATTAATGTCTTGAAAAGTACTGTTAGTTTCCAAAAAAGTCTGTTAAAAACGGTCCCATGCTTCCTTAACTTCAGTAGCAAGCAAACCATGATTGTCCTAATGACTAAGTAACCTATAACTGTAAGCTTTAGCTATAATTGGGTCTTTCAGAGCTTCAGAAAAAAAGGTAAATTTTTTAACCTTAGCACAACACTTCTTAAGTTTCAGTTCCAAGACACTTTTAAGAAGGAAATGATCAGATACAATTTCAGCTCCCCTATATGACCTGGTATTCTTAACAGAACTAGCTCATTTGCTGTTAATCAATATATAATCAATCTTATTCTTATGCATGCCATTTGGTGAAACCCATGTGTACTAAGTATGTCGCGATGTTTCTAATAAGTGTTGGTTATTCTCAAACCATTTAGTTTACTTACCTGTGGGAGACGTTAACCATTGCCATTGCAGCTGCCAATACCAAAAATGTCACCTGCCAAAGGTCAGTACCAACTTTGGCAGTGAAGTCTCCTAGAACAAGGGTAACATCTCTTTTCTTGATAGATTTCAAAATATCCTGAAGTTGTCCGTAAAACCTATCCTTCTCAGCCTCATCGGCATCCCCTGGGGGTGCATAACAACAGATAACGTTTAAGTATTTAATGCTTGTCTGAAATCTTGCTGTAAGAAACCTTTCATTAATGCACTCATATCCTAGAAGAGCATTGCTGGCATGTCCGCTGAGAAGCAGACCTACGCCTTGGTATTGCTTGTTATCTTCCCTCCCTGAAAAGAGAAATTTAAGATTATATTTAAGAATCTGACCTTTATCAGTCCATCTGGTCTCTTGCAAGCCGAAAATATCTCAATTTTAACGGTGGAATTCATGTGTGAGAACATCAAGCGAATAAGCTCTGTGCAGAGTTATTACATTCCAACTACCTATGGAGAGAAAATCGTTAGTGGGATGTTTAAAGAAACCATATATTTATTGAGAGAGGGAATGCTGACAATATCAAACAACCCCCTAATCGCAAGCATGGGGCAAAGACCCATTGCCCCACTACTCAAGGCTGAAGCCATCTATACTTCATCCAATGTAGAATTTGACGATGCCAGTAGAAGCAAGAATTCAAGTGCTTGCGATGACCTCTGCTCAGGATTATCCATTAGGTGATAAAAGATATCCTGTGAATCTATTCACTTGGGGCTGTCAACCCACAAACAAACAGAAAACACAGTGGAAATTTTCCCTCCGCAGAAGCCCACAGTGCAGCAAATTCAGGATCGATAATCAAACTCAGAGCCTTAATCCAGTCCAGTTGGTTTAAATGGTCAGCACCAGAACTCTGTGTCGTTGACCACTCCTCAGTAGGGTAGAGAAAAAAAAAAAGTGGCCATAGTTGTTTAGATCAGTAGGCTACACTAATCTGGCACTCTTCCCTGCCGCTCACTTCCATAAGTGAATATCTCTTTTCAAAACCACGAGAAGGTGGGGTCGGACATTAGGCGCTAGGCCTGGCCGGTTCTATGCATCATCACAGGGGATTGGTGCAGAGCTCTCCTTCTAGTGACTTCCAGTTCTTTAGAAATAAATCTGAGGAACGAAAAATCTGAGGCAAAATTTAAACAAAAAATTAAAATTTCACTTGTTGAGAATTTTTGGTATTGTCTCCTTCGTCACATTTCCCTTGCCTCATTCTCTTTGGTTGCAATTTAATGCTGTTAATTTTTTTAATTTTCAGTTTGTTTAATGTATATTATTTCTTAACAGAGGAAGATGTAAATATCAATTTCCATATCACATATTTATGTTAATGGCACGTAATGTCTATTATTTAAGCTTTGTTATTTATTAGTCTTTTTGCCAAGTTTTAACTCTCCTAAGTATGTGTACCGTAGACGGGTTTAGTGACACCTTGGTTACAATTGCACTGACAAGATTTGTATTTTATGATTTGGTGGGTTTTTTGGTGTATTATTTTTTGTACTTTATTCTAGTTGCATAAATGTATTATTATATTGTTAATTCGTACAAGTTTTGAGCCAACTAATTCTAATAAGTCCTTGTTAGACAAATTCTTACAATGATTTCGGCATGCCAACTCTTGGACAAACTAATTCTTACAAGTTTTGGGCAGACCAAGTCCATCGGAAATTAATTATTACAAGGTTTGTGCACACCAAATTCTTGGTAGACTAATCCTTATAAAGCTTTAGGCAGACCAAGTCCTTCAAAGCTGTTGGCAAGGATTTGTAGCAATTCTTGGGAGACCAATTCTGGCTAAGTTTGCCAATATCTTAGTCAATAATCGACTTGGATAGTCTAATTCCTTCTGTGCTGATGATAGACTGACTAGGAAGTATTCGGCCAACGTGTGTCAGAATCATTCTACCAAGGAAATATAGGAATTAAACGGCCATAAAATTGGTGAGAATTAGTCTTCCAAAACGTTAATCAGCATCAGTCTACCAAAATCATAGTCAGCCAACATCTTGCAGATTCTCTGTAGATTAATTACTTCTACCATCAACATAGGAAGAATTAGTCTTTTTGAGCTGAAATGTAAATTGAAATATAAGTTTCTAAGCAAGTCTAATTTAGAAGAAATCACTCTGCTGCCTTTTAGGAGAAATTAGTTTATTATCAACTTAGAAGGAATTAGTCTACCATGAATTTAGAATTTGTTTACTATCAACTTAGAAAGAATCAGTCTAACGATTAGGACTCCTGGCATGCTCCTGGGAGACGTGAATTCGAATCCTACTCAGGACAATGAATTTTTTCAAGTGTTTCTTATCCATAGAACGTTTTCTTGTGATGCTCTATTATTTAATTAATCTGCCTAAAGATTAGTCAAAATTATTATAACAATAATTTGTTAAAATTGGTTTACCAAGAATTTGAAGAAACTACCTTGCCAAGAATTTGTAGAAATTAGTGTACATACAACTTAGTCAGAATTCATCATCATCATCCTCAAGCAGCCATGGGCTACGGAGGTCCAACCAGACCGTGCAATTTAGCTCTAGAAGCAAGTCTATCCTGAGCTACATCTACTGCATCTGGCCACTGCACACCAATTCTAACAAGGTCCTGTTTGACATTGTCTGCCCAGCGCATCCTAGGTCTCCCCTTCTTTTTGAGGCCTTTAGGCACACTGTTCATAACCCTATTCGCCAATCTATAATTATTCATACGGGCAACATGGCCAAACCAACGGAGTCTCTCTCTGCACAATATGCTGCTTAAAGGAGGTTGCAAACTCCTTTGCCTAACCCAGGGCCGCCGACAGGGGGGGGGGGGCAAGGGGGACTAGTGCATAGGGGCCCGTCAGCAATAAGGGCCCGTCAGATTAAGTGACTCTACATTTTCTTACAAAAATTATTCTTAGTTAGGCTATATATCGATCTTATGCAAAAATGTTTTATGTGACACAAACTGTGTAGGCCTATGTTTTTGCATGCCTGACTGCGCAACAGGCTTTTTTTCTTCTGTATGTCATCATTGTGTCCAGAAAAATTGCTATTAATGATTTGTAAAGATAAAAAGTTTTCAAGGGGGGCCCCGAGCATAATATTACATAGGGGCCCATAAATTCTCTCGGCGGCCCTGGCCTAACCTCATCATTAGTTACAAAGTTGAACCACCTAATGCCCAAGATATTGCGTAAGCATCTAGAATCAAAAGCATCTAGTTTCCTGTTATCTTGTTTACAAAGTGTCCAAGTTTCACTACCAAACTAACCCTAGAAAGAACCAAACTATTATACAGTCTAACTTTAGTGTTTAGGTGTATACACCTATTTCTCCACACTCTCCCTAGATTCTTAAAAGTCCCGGCAGCAATCCGTATTCGTCTGTTAATCTCATGCCGCACATCACCATTATCTGTTACATAGCTCTCAAGATAATTAAACTGTGACACCTGCTCAAGACTGCAACCATTCAGATTAACTGAATCACAGCCTGCCTGACCAATTTTCATCACTTTAGTTTTCTCTCTGTTTATAACCAAACCTACTCTACTACCAGTCTCATCAACAGCCGAATGAAAGAGTTCATCTCATCAACATCATTTGCCAAAAGGGCTAAATCATCAGCATAATCCAAATCAGAAATTTTCGTATCTGCAGTCAATTTAAGGCCAAAATCTTTCCCTTGAAGTGAATTTCGCATAACATAATCAATAACCAAGCTAAAGAGAAAAGGAGACAAAATGCACCCTTGTCAAACACCAGAAGTAATGCTAAACCAATTACTACAAGCCTTACCAACTCTCACACATGACTCAGTGTTATTATAGAGAGCTTTCATTATGTTAACTAACTTGTCTGGTATACCATATGATCTCACAATCAACCACAAATTACGACGATCAACAGAGTCGAAAGCCTTTTTGAAATCAACAAAGCTAGCAACCAAAGGTTTCTGAAACTCTAAACATTTCTCAAGAATCTGCCTAAGTGAAAACATCTGATCCACACATCCCCTACCACTTCTGAATCCACATTGCTCATCACGCAATTGACTGTCAACCAGATTCTTAATTCTATTAAGCATAATCATGGAAAGAACTTTACCTGGAACAGAGAGTAGGCTGATACCCCTATAGTTATCACAAGAACTGCGATCACCTTTTTTGAAAATAGGGATAACAATAGCTCTGGTAAAATCCTTAGGAAACATGCCTTTATCATAAAAGATATTCAGAATTTCAGTCATCCAAGTGGTAACCGAAACATTTCCAGCTCTAAGCATTTCTGTAGTAATTTCATCTACCCCTGGGGATTTATGAAGTTTAAGTTTAGAAACAGCCAAAATAACTTCAGATTGTGTTATAGGGCCAACATTAAAGCCACCAATGCATCTATCATCATTGCAAACAATGGGAATAGAACTAACCGCATTGTTTAGAATATCACTGAAATGCTCAGCCCACCTAGCCATGACAGAATCCTCACCTTCTATAACCTTACCTTGTTTATCCTTCAAGCCCTTTATACCTGACCATTTTCTACCACCCAAAACATTAACAATCTGGTACAGATCTTTGTTGTTGTGCTGTCTAACTGCTTCCTCAGCTGCTCCAGACAAGTCATCAAGACAAAGATTTTTATCTGCAGCTAACTGATTTTTTTAAACATTTATTAAACTCTCTGTAATGCTTTCTATTAGGACTAGTAGGGAATTGATTAAGGACATTCCTGCAGTTCTTTTTTTCTGAAATAAGCTCAAGTGCCTTATCACTCAAATAATTCTACCTTCTTTGCTCCTTTTTTTTAAGAGTACTGTTAGTTTCCAAAAAAGCCTGTTTAAAATGGTCCCATTCATCCACAACTTCAGTAGTAAGCACACCATGACTGTCATAATGACTAAGTACCCTATCGTGGTAAGATTTAGCTATAACCGGCTCTTTCAGAACTTCAGAATTGAAAGTATTTTTTTAACCTTAGAGCAACACTTCTTAAGTGTAAGTTGCAAGACACTTTTAACAAGATAATGGTCAGATCCAATCTCAGCTCCCCAATATGACCTGGCATTCCTAATAGAACTAGTCCATTTGCTGTTAATTAATATATAATCAATCATATTGTTATGCAGCCCATCGGGTGAAACCCATATGTACTTATGTATGTCGCGGTGTTTCTAATAAGTGTTAGTTATTTTGAATCCATTGAGTTTACTTACCTGTAGGAGACGTTGCCCATTGCCATTGCAGCTACCAATACCAAAAGGGCCTATTACTCCTCCCCAAAGGTCAGAGTCAGTACCAACTTTGGCATTGAAGTCAGCAAGAACAAGGGTAATATCTCCTTTCTTGACAGAATTCAAAATATCCTGAGTTGTTCATAAAACCTATCATTCTCATCCTCATCGGCATCCTCAGTGAGGGCATAACAGCAGATAACATTCAGGTCTTTAACGCTTGTCTGAAATTTTGCTGTAAGAAACCTTTCATTAATGCACTCATATCCTAGAAGAGTTTGCTGAGAAGCAGACCCACGCCTTGGTGATGCTTATTGTCGTCCCTCCCTGAAAAGAGATATTTAAGATTTTTTTTAAGAATCTGACCTTTATCTGTCCATCTGGTCTCTTGCAAGCCGAGAATATCTAAATTATAATGGCGGAATTCTTGTGTGAGGATTCCACCATTATAATTCAAGAGAAAAAGCTCTGTGCAGAATCCTCACATTCCAACTACCTATGGAGAGAAAATGGTTAGTGGGATGTTTAAAGAAACTATGTTTATTGAGAGAGGGAATGCCGACAATATCAAACAGCCTCCTAATCGTAGACATGGGGCAAAGACCTGTTCCCCCACCACTAAAGGCTGAAGCCATCTACACTGGAAGACTTCCTCCAATGTAGAATTTGACGATGCCAATAGAAGCAAAGAGTTCAGGTGCCTGCGATGACCACTGCTCAGGATTATCCAGCAGCTGATAAACATATCCTGTGAATCTATTCACTTGGGGCTGTCAGCCCACAAACAAACAGAAAACACAGCGGAAGATTTTCCCTCCACAGAACCGACCAGTGCAGCAAAATCAGGATCCATAATCAAGCTCAGAGCCATATATCTGTCCAGTCCAGTAGGTTTATATGGTCAGCACCAGGACCCTGTTTGGTTGACCACTTTTCAGCAGGGTAGAAAAAAAGAAAAGTTGCCATAGTTGTCCAGATCAGTAGGCCACACTAATCTGGCAGCCCTGCCCTTCCGTTCACTTCCACAAGAGAGTATCTCTTTTGAAAGGTACTAACGGTCTGCACCACGAAAAGGCGGGGTCAGACATTAGGTACTAGGCCTGGCCAGTTCTATGCATCATCACAGGGGATTGGTGCTTAACTCTCCTTCCAGTGACTACCTAGCTACCATTTACAGATCAGTCAGAATTACTATACCAAAATTTGGGATTTTCGGCCGACATTTTGATCTGCCCAGAATTTGTAGGAGTTAGTCTGCCAAATATTTGTACCAACTGATCTGCCAAAAATTTGTAAAAATGAGTCTGTCAAATATTTTTATGAATTAGTCCGACAAGAATTTATCAGATTCAGTCTTCCAAAAACATAGACGATCAACAATTTGTAAGAATTAGTCTGCAAAAAATTTGTAAAAAACAGTTTTGTAGCATTATAGGAATTAGTCACTACGCTGATTCTCACTGGTAGTATGAGTTATATCAAAATCAATCAAAATGCTTATAATTTCTACGACTTTGACAGAAAATTATAATTTAACGGTAACTATTGTATAGTAGTTACGAAGATCATTAGAAACAATTGTGTAGTTGCCATCATAATCAACAAAAATAATTGTGTGGTTCAAACAATAATACTGTAGTTGCGAGCAGTGATTATATCCGTATAGTTGTCAGCCCATGATATTTAACTCTTCATGTATAAAATACTTTTAACCCGTGAAGTAACTATTTTGTTAACAACTGTGAAGGCTTTGACATATTAGGACAACAAAATTTGGCTCATGCAACTTTTTTTCTCTAAAATACATGGAATAATCCGGAGATCGGGAAACTTGCCAGTTGTGAGCAGCAAAAAATGCTTGCTAACAGGAAAAAATAGGCTGCGAACAGTGACTACAATTAGGGTAATGTGAGTGAAACATACACTGGTTTCCATAAATTAGGGAAAAAATGAGGAGAATCGCGATAATTCGCCAAAAACTTGTGCGATCCTCACCAAACTTGTTCATGTAACCAGTAAAGTAATGCCGAGTATGTAAAATTATCTAGATTGTTATATAGGCCGAGTATGCAAAATTATCAAATATCGTATGCAAATTAATCTAGGTTGCGTCAGTTTGCGTAATCGGATAGCGGCATAAAAACTGGTGTTTTGGAGTGGATCATTATTTGTGTTGTAAATGTGAGTAAAGAAATTCGAAATAGCCATTTTGTAGGAATGACCTCGATACATAATTTTCCAAATGAACTGCGGTGGAGAGCTATTGGCCGGCTCAAAGCAGGCCAGAGTCAGTCAGACGTGGCACAATGGCTGAACGTGAGTCCTTCTGTGGTCCATGTCTTTATTGTGGAATCAATTTCTTAGCACGGATTCCGCATTTCGGAAGTTCAGCCGAGGAAAAGCTGGAGTTACGACCGCTGTACAAGACCGATATCTGCGAATAATAGCACGAAGAGCAGGACTTCTATTCCCTCCTTGTAGTTACGATCCTCCCTTGCAGCAGCCACTTGGAGGGTTCTATCAGCTTCTACTGTGCGTAGAACGCTTCATGAGGGAGATCCGTACACTAGAAGGCCAGTAAT
Organism: Ryuthela nishihirai; assembly: GCA_038380435.1. Classification (NCBI taxonomy): domain Eukaryota; kingdom Metazoa; phylum Arthropoda; class Arachnida; order Araneae; family Heptathelidae; genus Ryuthela; species Ryuthela nishihirai. Next base: position 74,112,099 of record JAWZYU010000017.1, read on the forward strand.
TTGTTTATCCTTCACGTCACGTCACAGGAGAGAGATGTTGAATTGGGTATGAACGCAAGTGAAATGGACAGAAGAGCAATGGAGGCGCGTACTCTTCACAGATGATCCAGATATTGCTTGCAGAGTGTGTTGTGCAGAGACATTGTTTGATATGGGAAGAACGAGGTATCCGCTATCATCCCAGTAACATCCGTCAAAGAGATAGTTACGGCGGAGGTAGCGTGTGTGTTTGGGGTGGCATTTCCTTATGTGGGCGCACAGACCTCTATGTGTTGAAGAATGGGAACCTCAATGCTCAAAGGTACAGAGATGACATCCTGGACCCTTATGTACGTCCTTACGCTGGTGCAATAGGTGAAACATTCATCTTACAAGACGATAACGCTCGTCCACACAGAGCTCGACTAGTCGAACAATTAATTCAAGAGGAGGCCATTATGCGCATGAAGTGGCCAGCTCGATCTCCCAACCTAAATCCGATTGAGCATGTGTGGGATGCTCTAGGGAGACGTGTTGCTGCCCTCAACCCGCCACCTGCAACAAAGGAGAAGCTTATTACTGCTTTAAAGGAATAATGGTCGTTACTCCCTACTGAGCTGATTCACAACATCATAAACAGCCTGGAACATCGGTGTCGTGCCTGCATTGCTGTAAGGGGTGCCACACTCCTTATTAAACAATTTTGCCCATTGCATTCTGACACTTCATTTTTCGACAAATTCCTGTAAGTGTTATTTTTTGACGAAAAATATTTCTAGTGTAAAATATTTTATGCCATTCTCAAACTGGTATTGTAATTTATGTTTTCATGAAATTTTATTAAAATCATACATATAGTTTTTTTGTTTATCATAATTTTTCCTTAATTTATGGAAACTAGTATAGTAAAGAGCTTAAGGAATGAACCATAAATTAAGATGGCGGATATTCTCGTTGCCAGATTGAAACGGTTTGTTCAGTTTCATTTGATATATATTGCGACTAGTAAGTAGGTAGTAAATAGTAATTCATCACATTAGTAAGACTAGTACTCATAATTATAAATTCTACTACAATTTTGATGTACAACCCAGAAAATTTGGAAATTTATTCTGAAATTCTGATTATATTGAGAGGCGAACCGCGTTTTATTTCGCCAGATTGTAGAACGCCATTAAACTATCAACATTGAAAACAAACTTGTAGCTCAGTTGGAAAAAAGTTATTGGACTTAAAATTTAAGAGTCGAACCCGTAAAATCGAAGGTAATGCGTCGACACTGCTTCCTATACAATCGACATGTGTTTCTCATCGAATGCAATCTAAAGATATTAATTTGAGAGCTGTGGTTCAATTAGAACATAAGTTATAAAGCAGCAAATTTAAGAGGGCTCGATCCATTTTCTCGGCGACGTAATTAGGGAATGAAATCCGGTAAAATAACGTTTTTTTGACGAAACAAAACGAACGTTTCAAAAACATTAGTTGGTAACCAACCAAGTACGTATGCAATAGGTTTGGAACCTATAAAAACAAAAGTAATGGGTTGAGACCACTTTTCACCGTTAGAAAAGTAACTGTACATGGAACGAATAACTCATTACATGTATTCAGTGTACGTTGCGAACAAGAATGGAAGTCGAGCGCTTTTTTTCCTCAAGATTTTGTCCAAAATTTTTTTCTTTTGAACTATTTACAATAATTTTTTTCAAAACTGGTTTCGATTGTCATCTTCAACACACTTATTCTCAGTGGACTAAAAACATTTATTCATTAATAGATTATTGCATCAAAATCTGACTTCCCATTCTGTATACCATTTTGTATCGTACAGCACCCACAAACACATGACATTACCTGCAAATTTTAGTTTTCATTTTTTTTCGATTTCTTAAATCAATTTTTTTCTGTTATCCAGTTATTCCTATTTACTGCATTTTTCAACCCAATAGCCCAATAATGCAGTGAAGTGTGCGATAAGAGTAACCCTTTCTCTGCAAACCTCAATATCTCACATCTTTTACACAGAACAGTTTTCGGAAAAATTAGTCTGAAGCTTGTCTTTCAAAACCTCTCTCCCATAGGTTAACATGGGATTCCCTATATGTTAACATTGGACCTGAACTACTGAACTCTCCCTGCTACCACTGAAATAACTCTCATAAATTTTGCCATTTTAATAAGCCATAAAATCCTAAATAACCAACCAACTTTTAATATTGTAGTAAGAGTATATAATTATTGATTTTTCAGTATAGAATTAAATGTAGGGGATACAGGGTACGCCCACACTGCATTAATGAAGACTGCATCACTTGCAAGCAGGGCCAGCAATAGCTATTTGACATACAATTACGACTTCGAGAATGCAATATTGGAGAGAAAGGGGAAGGGGGGCATGTCTGAATATCATGGCAATTTTTAAGATCTTTTCTTTCAAGCGACCCTGCTGACTCCAATAGAGTATTAATAAAATAACTATCTAGTTAAGATCTGACATACCTTTCTTGTCCAAGATCGCTGGTGATGTTGAGTTCATCGAGCTCTTGGAACGTGATGTTTTGGAGTAGCAAAGAGATCATTAATGGCAAGAATTTATTCATCATGCTCTCGATTTCATTGTCATCCAAGACTGTTAGGTTCTTTGAGGCGAGGCGTGGTGAGACCCATCCTTTTGCATTCCCATCCAAATGCACAAAGGAGTTTACTCCTTTACTGTCGTAGATGCCGACGTGGCTCCTGGCCCATGTGTACCTCAGGAAAGAGCTGATAAGCAAGAAATGGCATCGGCAGAGAAAAATCATTGGTCTAGGGAAGGGAAGAAGAGGGAGTCACTAGGCGTAAAAAATAACAAATTTAATATGTAATACAAATTCATTGATTTAAGGATGATGTTTGAATTCATCGTTATGTTTCATCTGTGGAATCTTACTTTTAAGGCCAACTGCATACAGATGTAATTGATTTCAACGAACAATGTAAAACGCATTTCTATGACAGTTTTCCTTTTTCATTTTTTATTTTAATGATTTATTTTACTTTACTTTGTTGGGAGAAGAAACAAAAATATTCGCTATCACCAATCAATATATTGAGAAAAATGCGGGATATCAGTTGTTAATTGTATAAGAATGTATATGCATCATATAAAATAAGTTGTAAGGAGAATAAAACATTTTAGAAAGTTAAGGTGAAAGATTTTTTATTGAAGTGGGATTGTTTTAGCTTTGATTGGCACTATTTTGCACACAGTGAACTAAATAGATAGGTCATAAGGACACCAAGGTCTCGGAGAAGATTGTATAAAGGGACACACTGGAAACTGTTGGGAGACAGAAGGGAAGCCTCCCATCAAGGCCATTCACGCGTTCTTTAACGTGCACAAGGTATGGCTTTCTTGGACACGGAGACACTGCTTAACATCTCATCTGATGGACGATGCCGTTTCCAAACTCATCATTGTATCCTTTCTCACAAAAAGCAGAACTGGAGTTGTGGAGAGAAATCTCAACACACACAGTTAGGACGAACTTGGGTACTGCCGATTACGAATCTAGCGCACTATACCGAGTCAACCCCAGCTCCTATCAATGACCGGAATTTTTTCAGTTCTGCCACTTGAAATTTCCGAATCATTAAAATAGAACACTGTTCCGATATTTGATGTTCCCAAACCCTTAATCAAAACGTGATCCTGTTGTTATGAGCAGATCCCAATCTGTTCATAACTTCTTAATACGAACATTTCTCAAAGTGCTGCGAATTTCGCGGTGCGTCGTGTGACCTTGGCAGGTCCGCCTCTGTTCTCCCCCAAAAAAAGGCTGCGGAAGCGCAACGAATTTCTCGTCCTAAGAGGGGGCTTGGAACCGTCAATGATGTGCTCCACACCCCGCTAGTACGCCACTAAGTGCGCCATTCCTATCAAATTAACAAGGTGAACAAGCCACCAATCCGCTTTCATATCGACACTTAAGAAGAGACCGACGCCATTTCGAAGGGTAGGATTATCTTGCGGGCCGCCGAAGACAGCTCCAATTAGCTGGCGCAAGCGGCAGACGGCGCCTACCCCTGGTGTTTAAGCGACCCCGTGACGACCCCTCCCAGTGTTCTAGGAATCATGAGCACACGGTTTAAATTGCAATTCAATTTACATTACAATTTTAAAATAAAATAATTATATATTATCCTTCAATAAAACGTGGTCCATAGTAAGGGTGAGGTACCAAACGTTTGTTGCATGTTCTAAAGCGGGTCTTTTATGTCCACCCATACAGGTCACCAGACCATATTACCCCTCAATATTTTTCAAAATTACCAATAAATTTTTTTTGAAACAAAGATTTTTTTTCGCCATTTTCCTTTTATTAATTTTTTTTACCCAAAAGCATGTTTTCATTTCATTTTCTGCAGGACAGTTTTTCAAAACAGTTACTGTGGGATAGTCCTTAAAAGGAGGGCAGAACTTTTGATAAGGGTTTTTTTAATGAAGGGGGAATAAAAATTGGGACTTTGTAACTATTTTTGAGAATTGCATCAGGCATTCTGTAGGGGATGATCTGAATGTTGTCGCCGAAAGTTTAGCTGGACTTGGCAAATTTCAGATGAGAGTAGAAATCAAGGGATTTATTTGGGAGTTTGTGATTGGTAAGGGGGAAGTTTAATAGAGGGGGCGGAACTTTTGATAAGGGGGATTAAAATAACGTGTCAACCAAGGGGCAGTTTTGATAGGTTTTTAATAAAGGGGTTGGAACTTTTGATAAGGGGGAGACAAAAAATTGGAAAAATTTCGATTAAAATAGAATGCTTACTAAACTATACACTAGATGGCGCCACCAAAAATCGAAGACTTCAGATGTTAGGATATTCAGGGGGGCTTAAAAATGCAGGTGGGTCAACCATGGGGTCTTTAAAGAGGGGGGGGTTTAAAATACAGGTGTGTTTTTTAATAAAGGCAGCAGAACTTTTGTTAAGAGGTTTTTTAATGAGGGGGAGTCAAAAATTGGAAAAATTACGACTAAAATTGAGGGCTTTTCTAAATATAGTACTCATAATATACACTAGATGGCGCCACGGGTTTTTAATAATGTGGATGCAATTTTAATAAAGGGGATTAATTAATTATGAATTAATTAATTAATTATTAATTAATTATTAATAATGAATTATTAATAATTATATATTAAATAATAATTATAATAATATAATATTTATAATTACATATAAAAATTATTATATAGTATTAATAAGGGTGAGTGGTTTGTGACGTCATATCACGTGACCGGCGACGTCATACCGGAAGTATTAATTACTGTGAAGGGGGATTACACTACTTACGACCTTTCAATTCTTCACTGCGATGTGGCTGACACAGCGCCATCTATACTCAAGGATATGCACCTTTTTCCAATCGTTGCTATTGAATTTCAGATGTTAATCTGTGTATTTACTATGGATCTTTTGGAATAATTAGGGAAGTGTGAAAACAACCACCTTACCGCTTCCCGGACTCCAACTCGGGATCTCCTGGTACGATTCCGGAAGGCTGAAGGGCGGACTTGTTTTCCGACTTGGCTAAGAGTTGTGAGATTCATTCATAACTGTTTGGAATTTCGACTTGAAATTGGTCATTACAACTTGGATGACAACTAAACACTATGAAATTTTGAAACTTCTATCAAGATATTCCGATGAGTTATGTTGACACAGACATATAGACATCGGCTATTATTATTATTTTAGATACTTTAATTATTATCGCTGTTATTGTTTCAATAGTTAAACAGTTTCTTCATAATACAAGTTCTATGCCTGTGTTTATTTCATTTTTGAATTGATGAACCTTGCTTCTCATTCTCATGAGAACATTGCGGTGTGGTATTAACACTTAATGTTCACTAAAAGAATTAGGTAAAGTATGTGCTTTAATGGGGAGGGAAGATTTGGGTGATTCCTGATGTCACTCTCACCTCCTCCGACACACACACACAGGGGAAAATAAACAAAAGAAACACCAATGTCGTGGGGGATTATTCATTATTATGAGAAATAACGTAACATAAATTTTCTTCTGTGACACGTACCTCTCTTCCACGCAGTTATGGTCAAGCGAAGATTGGAAAATGTTTATCAGCAAGGGAAAATAATGAGCAAATATGTAAAGTGACTTGAAAGCTACTATTATATATTCTGTAGATTCTCTCGGAAAGCGTCATCGGTTATTTATTAGATTTCACTTTCCGTTTCCGATTCATTTAGATTGTTGCTATTTCCTATTATTTTTATGTGTCCATCAATTTGTAATAACAATAAACATTGAAATCTAATAAAAATAATTTACATCCTATTAAAGAATGATATGCTTTACAATAATTCTTTGGTATTTGAACCAATAATCATCCGTAACAACTTTTACAAAAATATGCTAGTGTTGAAATGAAATTATGTAATTTTAACTAAACAAGTGAAAAACATCCCCGACCTGGCCATATTTATCTTCTTGTTTGTGTTAGTGCTTTTCGCGTTCGAATGGTAAGTCGGACGAAGACACTCTGCGTTGGTAAGGTACATGATTACTATGGTAACAGCTAAAAGCAGGGCAGAGCTAAGCGGGCGATAATGAGTGCAACGCAGGCTGGTGGCCAAAACAAGTGGGTCCAGAATGGTCGAATAAAAAACCTTTGAAGTCTAAAAAACTCCATATTTTGAGTAACAACCTCACAACTCGATTAATGCAGTTTTGTATAAAATGTGCATGAAATTGAAAATTTTTAATAACTACTAACTTTAAACTTCTCGCTGGTTATATTCTCTAACGTTAACATAAAAGAGGAAGTTTTCCACTGGCGACTTTAGAAACTGCGATTATCGCAGCACACAGGCTAATTTAGGCAAGAAGTGGAAATGAAATTGGGTAAATGTGTCACCTTTCTGTGCTAGCAACCTTTCTGTGCAACTGCCTGACTGCCTTTCTACGTGTGCATCTTTAGTTATTTGGAACGAAGGCAGGACATCAGAGCGACTTCGTTGGTTATTGTTTTGATTTCGGTTTCTTCTTGCATAATATTACTAGCTATTTCTAGACAATGATGGCCTTACGTAGCTCCACTCAGCTAGTAGTTCTCATTCATAACGTAGGCTACGTCAGCGACCCCCCCCCCCCCCCCAGAGAGTTCGGACACTAGCAACGGTATCCATTTCTGCCCACTGTAACTAAGGATCCTGCAATGTAACTCAACATTGGTCGAAACAAGTCGAATCCACGTACCTAATTTGGGACCAGGCAGTCGAGTAGGAGGGTAATTACTGAACCCCAAATCTGCCACCGTATGTGTCATCCCCATGGATGTAAAAGAAACACTCAGTCCTATCGCCTGACCTTCAGTCGTCTGGATACGTCTATTGTACGTACGTATATTATGATGATTGCCGTCCCGTGGCCGCGTGGTTCGCGCGCTTGGCTGCTAATCTGAGGGACCTGGGTTCGAGCCCCGGGTTTGCATGGATGTTTGTGTCGTTTTTCTGCTGAGGTCCTGCCATCCTCACAGACCTTCTACTATGGCATATAAACTGATAGGCTCCTGCCAGACCTCTGTGGCAAGCAGCTGCTCTAGGGGATATTTATATTATGATGATACTGAAACGGCATGTGCACGTGCAACAACTACTCATAAGAAAGTAATCATTTTATTACGAGATACAGCATGAGCTATGAAAATATATCATTTCTTTAATCAAACAGACAGTTGGGTGGTTTTACTTCTGAGCGGCACTTTTTTTGTACACAATGGGCTAAATGCCCAGGTCACAAGGACCCCAGAGGCTCAGAGAAGGTTGGGGAAGGGGACCCACTGGAACAGCTGCTGTATATATGGTAGCCTCCCATCAAGGCCATCCAGAGTGTTCTTTAATGTGCACAGAGTATGGCTCTCCCGCACACAAACCATGGCTTAACGTCCCATCCGACGGACGGTGGCCTTTTTAAGCCCATCAGTGTCCCCTACTGACTGTGGGCAGGGCGAGAAGTTTTGCAGAAAGAAATCTCAACGCTGACCCAGCTGGGCAAACAGACAGTTTAGTTTTAAAAGTTTATGTATTAAAAGCGGAAAGTTAGTAGTTAACTTTATTTTGATTTTATGGAGTGTCAGAAAGAAGTTACTCTGCTGTTGTGGAACGTTAAAGAAGTAAATTATTTTGTAAAAATCGATTCATAATTTGTAAAATATAATGCATTGTAACGAGAAGAGAAGCTCAAACATTCTGTTAGAATTTGTCATTAAGAGATAATATGTAGTTAAATTAATCCATTTGTTTATAAAGCGAAATTTTAAGTTTTACTTATTAAAAATTAATTGCCTTAACTATTAAATAAGCTAATTTTTTACCTGTTTGGTTATTTTGAACCCACTACCAATAAGTTTCTTCGCAGCTACATTAAGACATTCTGCTGCCGAAGTTCTATATACTGTCCCGGAAGAGAAATTGTACACCGGTATGATAGGGAACGCATGTGTACTTAATCGTAAGAGGTTTATCAGGGCAAATCTCTTGGCTTTGTGGATAAGTTATTTTCTGTCAGCACGACTTGTTGACTTTTCTTGGGGTACTCAGTTCGATTCCACCTTGCGAAACCCTCATCTCGGCATGATGCTTTCTCCTCTCCGAGAGGGGATGCCTAAATCTTATTTGGGTGATAACCAGTGATGTACAGAGATTTGGATGGGTTTCTCTCATACAGCCAGAATTAATTTAAAAATTAATGCGTCGAATTCAGATGTTGGTTTCTGATAAGATAAATAAAGGAGAATTGTTCATATGGCTCAGAAGAAAACGTAGCTCACCTTTGAGATGTATGAGGTTGGTGGTCACAAGCATGTGACCCAAATCAAATATAGTACGGTTACCGTCTTCTGATGGCTCTCTTCCACTTCACCGTGATGATCAAGTACGCCGAGGTTTAGAGGCCCTATATTCAATATAGCGATGATGTTGAAGGTTTCAGATGATCTGTGTTATACAAGTATAGAATTTGCAGGATGCAAAATTAGAGGAATTGGAACGAAGTCTACAGAATAGCAAATTTGGTGTGAGTTGTCTCGAAACGACTTGACTATCAGAGTTTAGTGACTGCATCAGAGTTAGGATTTGTTGATAGTGTTTTGCAGGGGCGTAGCTATGAGGAAATGGGGGATGAGAGGGGAGTCTCCTCCCAAAGTAAATCGGAGTTGGCAAAATTCGAAGTGACTTCATAAAACCCAGGTGAGTTCTGAAAATTGGGATTTTTTTGTACAACAAAGGAGAGTTGGCAAAATCGAGGCAACTTGACAACATCTAGAATAGTTGGCAAAACTGAATCGAGATGTAAAAGTTGAGATTTTTTTCTGTAAAGTTTTGGCGAGTTGGCAAAATCGAGGCAACTTGGCAAGGCTACGGTAGTTGGCAAAATTCGACGCCACTTGGTAAAACACAAATGAGTTGTGAAAATTGGGATTGCTTTTGTGAAATAAAGGAGAGTTGGCAAAATCGAGTCAACGTTGCAAAATCGGCACAACTTGGCAAAATCTTCGGAAGGTGCCAAATTTGAAGTGACTTGGTAATACTGAGGTGAGAGTAAACATTGAGAATTTTCCTGTAAAATTATGGAGAGTTGGAAAAATCTAGTATAGTTGGCAATATCGAGGCAACTTGGCAAAAGCTAGACAACTTGGAAAAATCTTGGAGAGTTGGCAAAATGTTGGGAAGTTGGGAAAATTGCAAGTGGTTCTTAAAAATTGAAGGTGAAATGTAAAAATTCAGATTTTTTCTGTAAAATTATGGCGAGTTTGCGAAATCAAAGGAAGTTGGCAAAATCGGCACACTTAGCAAAATTGGAAGTCAATTAAATTGTTTCGCTAAATGAAATTGAAGTTAGTTAAATTTGGCAGTTGGTAAAATTCAAAGTCACTTGGGAAAATTGAGGTAAGATGTAAAAATTGAAATGTTTTAAAATTATGTAGAGTTGGTAACATCTAGGGCATTTGGCAAAATTCGAAGTAACTTGATAAAATACAGGTGAGTTGGGAAAATTGGGATTTGTTTCCTAAAATTAAGGAGGATTGGCAAAATCGAGGCAACTTGAGAAAATCTTGGGTAGTTGTCAAAATCAAGACAATTCGGAAAAATCTTGGGAGTATTCAAAATCTGGAAAATTTTGAAAAACCTTGGGGAGTTGGGAAATCTAGCCAACTTGGAAAAATCTTGGAGGGTTCGAAAAATGCTGGGGAGTTGCCAGAATTGCAAGTGACTTGGTAAAATTGAGGTAAAATGTAGAAATTTAGATGTTTTCTGTAAAATTATAGCGAGTTTGCAAAATCAGGGGAAGTTGGTAAAATCGGCCAACTTGGCAAAATCTTGGGCAGTTGGCAAAATTGGAAGTTATTTGGTAAAATTGAAGCGAGATGTAAAAATTGAGAATTTTCTGTTAATTTATGACGATTTGGCAATTATGACTATTGTTAAATTTTGAAATTATTTGTGGTGCCCCTTACCACACACACACACTGAACGAAATCATGGGAACGTTCCTGACAGAGACAGCAATATATTTTTGTATTTATTATCTCAGTTGGCAAAATCTGATCTCCGACTTGAAAAATGTTTGATCGTTCCCTCCCCAACCATAGTACTTTAACTACGCTCCTGGTTATTTGAAGAAATATTAAGTTATCCAGTTCAAATATCAAGTACACAAGAGTAGTGAGAATTTGCAAGAATTAGCCAGTGATATTGAACAGCTGGCTAAGTTCGCCTATAGTCACACTCCAGATGTTCAACATAGCTTGACCCAACAACAATTTGTTGATTTTGAAGAACTTGAAACTCAACAATTTCTCAAAAGGAAGACGTTCAACAAAGTGAGAAAAGTTTCTCAAAAAAATAAATCATTGACGTCAGCTGTGGTGCATGCCATGAAGTTTGAGTTCTCCAAGGCATTCCTCCCGAGCTCCCAAAAGTAAAATAAGATTTGTAAATTTTGAAGAAACTTCAGAAAAGCAACGAACTACAGGTACTCACCAAGCCATCCTCTCTTCTTAAGGAAGTTAAGCATGGCTCTCCATGGACCTTCTGAAAGACTTCAGTATTGTAGCTTAGGTAAATTCCGACACATTCAAGACAACAACAAGAAACGGATGAAAATCCATATCCATCTAACAGATAACAAAAACGACGAAGGCTGGTTATTGATTGGTTGATCCCACAGGAAGTCGACCACATTTCGGCACTGAAAGTGGAGACAACAGATTGATAGCTGCTTGTGCAGTGAATGAAATGCCTGATCCCATGGTAGTAAGAGATACTAGTGTGAATGTGATCCTGCTCAGACCTGGTATAGTTCAAAAGATAACACCTCAACATATTCGGTATTTGGACATTTATAGATCACTGGAGATTGTGCTAACTTCCATGGTAAGATTGAATTTAACATCAGAGGCAGAGGTGCCTCATACACCATCCTGTTTACATCGCTTACATCTACAATGAATGAAGTTTAGGTCTTGACTTCCTAAAAAAATATGGATTTAGTATCATACCCTGTGATATTTACAAGACAGATGACATTCGGTTGCTCAGCCAAACGTATAACTATTTATAAACTGTGACCACAGTATTGGTGACGGATGACACTGAGATTTCAGCACAAAATTAAGTCGTAGTCTGTGGACATTGGAAGAAGTGTTTCTTCTGAGTAGCAGTTTCAGATAGCCCCTTGTAAAGAGCTTTAGATCAGACATCCTAGTAGCAAGGATTCTTGTCAAGGTAGATCAAGAAAAGATTCCTATTTGAGTAATTAACTGTAAGAAAACCAGTAGGTTTTTGAAAAGGGAGTCGAAATTATAAATTCAATTCATAATAAAAATGGCAATATAAATATAAATGCAAATACAAATTCCGCTTTTGACAAACAATTATTGTAAAATTGTAAAATTACGAAATTTCCTCTCTTTTCAACAGCATTATTAAGAAGTTGTTTAATTAAGAAAAAATTAGAGATGTTATAAATAAATTCAAGATATGGCTTATGAAAAGTATTTAACAACTGTTTACTCTGTGGTATCATTTAATTGTATATATTGAGTATTTCTTAATCTTATGACTGTTTATTGTATACTATTTGGATCTTGCTGACAGGCTTTTTAGCTTCATTTTGCACTAAAACTTCATTTTGCACTTCAGTTTGAAACTTCATTTTGCACTAAAACATTTAAAAAAATAGATAAGGATTTTGAATTTGAAAAAAAAACCTTCGTGAGAGCACTGAGCATAAAACGAAACCGAATCTCATCAGCCTTCATAAATGGACAGATCAAGGACTCCATTAGTCAACCTGTGCACTGCCTGCCAAAAATAAACACAAGAAATAAAAAACGAATTTCAAATATAATATTCATTATTTGTGAGACAATATCATTCTTATATTTGTTTTGAAGTTATTATTTGCTGCGTTGTGAAAAGAATCACGCATTTATTTTGTGAATTACTCGTACGTGGTCTGCTTCAGTTCATAAAATAAGACTTTTTCCGTCATGGTCTCCTCTTATCATTATCTATTATAGCGATGACACAAATGCGCATATGCTGAAATAGGAAAGCCATGAACTGCAGAGGATGGGTCAACATTTTGAAGTGGCCCGTCACACTTGATTGGGTGATTGTACCAAACCAGGCAATCGACGAAATTCTTGTTATTTAGCGAAAATCTTCGTTTTACTTCTGCTAGGTTCAAATAGGCCTAAACTTTCCTGGAAAGATGTGTTTGAATTGACATTTAACAGGGTTGTCACTTTTATTTGGCCAAGGAAGAACATTTTTATATGAACAGTTTAAAACGAACATTAGATATGAAAATGCAAAGTGAGCTGAAAAATTGGTATGCAATAGAATACTAATAATACGTTTAAGCACAAACTTCCGTCGGCAATGCTGCCTTGTGCTAGGAAATGGCTGACCTGCAACTCTAAGGTCTCTGGTTCGAAACCCACTTTAAAAATAGTTTTTTCTTCAGTCATTTTTTTCATAATTCATTTTATTACAATATCACTTTTTTTACAATTCATTTCAAAATAAATTAATAGATGTAATAATATATATAACAAATTAATGTTTTAAAAGAGATAACCATGTGAGACAACTTTTCAATTACTAATTTGCGACAGAATAAACAGGATAACGGGAGTAAGGAAGAAATTGCAGGCTGGATTGCTCGCTTTCTATCCCAAAATAATTTACGAGTAATTCAGTTGAAATAGAAAAATAAAATTTATATTGGAAACGGTAACAAAAACATACACCTATATGTTGTTGAATGGTGAGTATACATGCTTACAGGTAATTGTTACAGAATAGGGGTAAAACTAAATTCAAGTTGAAAGGACAAAAACAGCATTCGGAATTGTTTTTCCGAAATTTTTGTTAAAATAATACGTTTTGAGAATATCATGAAAAAAGAATATATATGCATTATAGCGCATCTTTTCCGTTCGGATCGGTTCAATTCAATACCAGAGGTCTCCCCAAAATTTTTGTCTATATCCGGGCCCTGACTGTGCTAGGCAAGGTGCCCCACCAAAAGGTTTAGTCACAAGGCGCCACTGGAGCAGATTATTATGAGAGACATTTTAATGAAGAAAGAGAATAATTTATAGATACCATGGAACCTAATGGAATGAATGTGAATATCTTTATTACTGAAAAAGGGATTGAAGAAGAGTTTAAAAAAATCGTAAAGCATCTGGACAAGGAGAATTGATTATGAAAATTTTCGAGTGTGGAGGGAGAAAAGTTACTTTATAAATAAAAAAAATACATGGTGGTATTTTAAATGGTGAAGAAATACCAAAAGCTATGAGATTTGAATATATTATGTCAATACTTAAAAAAAGGAAACAAGAAATTTTATTCCAATTACAGGGGAATTTGTGTAATGAACCCTATAACAAGACTTCTTAGTAGAATTTTAAGAAATAAGCTGGCACTAGAATTTAGTTTTTGAGAAGAGCAATGTGGATTAACAGAAGGCAAATCATGCATGGACCACATATTTACTATGCAGTGATAACGCCAAAGTAATTTTTTTTGACATTTAATGTCGAAAAAAATGTCAAAATAAAGCAAAAAAACTGAATTGATTTTTATCGATCTTGAAAAATCGTATGATAGGTTATCTAGGAAGCTTCGTTGGAAAGCTATGGAGGAAATAGGGGTCAAAAAATCATTTATTAATATTATTATAAGATTATATGGACACAATAAATACAAAGGAGAAGTTAATAATCGTTTATCTAGACATGTCTCCAACACTGTTCAAAATCTTCATAGAAATAGCCCTAAATAATTGGTCGAAAAAATGCAGATCATAGGTATACCGATTCAAAAAAAGATTTAAATTTGCACCATCTGTTGTTTGCTACCACCAAGTGATAATTGCTAAAGGCTGAAGATGCGAACGTCCTCTTTCGAAAGTTATTAGAAGAATAAAAGAAATGGGGTTCGAATGCAAATTTTATAAAAACAGAATTCTTTAGCCGAAACCAAACTGCAGAAACAGCAATCGAAATTATCAAAATAAAACCAATAGACAAATTTGAATATCTGGTATTATGGTTTAAACTGATGGATCATCATATGAAGAGAATCATAGAGAGTAAGAAAGCCATAGGAATGTTATTGTTATAGGATACGGTATTGCAATGGACTAAAAGGTTTAAAAAATGTGCAATTGTACAGAACATCATGCTGTATGAAGCAGAAAAATGGCAAGTACACTGATGCAGTTTGGAAAGGCTGCCATCTGTCGGATGGATACCCTGTGCACGTTAAAGAACACGTTGGATGGCCTTGACGGGAGGCTACTATTTGTCTCCCAACAACTGTTCCAGTATGTCCCCTCCTCCAACATTCTCTGAGCCTTCGAGGTCCTTGTGTGTGACCTGGCCATATAGCCCATGGTGTTCAAAAAAAAGTGCCGCTCTGAGGTAAAACAACCCAACCCATGTCAAGTTAAAAAAGACAACATAACTCTTTGTAGAAAAAATCTTTGGGGATGTTAATCAGAAAAAAAAATCAAGATAGGAAACGTTTTGAAATGAAGCCATTTTATCTTTAATGGAAGTTGAAAAGACGGTTATTGAAGCGATTCAGAAGAAACAGTTACGATGGTATGGATGGAACAATAATTCTTAAAATGATCCTAGAATGGATCCCTGAAGAAATGAGCGATAGAGGTAGTCTGAAAAAACCATGGATCAGAGGAATTAGGAACACGATGATCAAACGAAACCTCAGAGATGAAGATTGTTTTAATAGAAACGAATGAAGAAAAATAATTTTAATAAAAATTCTACTGTTGCAGAAACCATGTAACGCGGAAAATTCCGAAACATAAATAATAATCTATATGTGCAAGAAACATGGGCAAAACCAGTGCAGTCTCTCATTGCAATGTCTGCTCAAAGAAGGTTGCTGACTCCTTTCCCTAATCTCATCACTATTTACAAGGTACGCCTAAGACACTGCGTAACTGGAATCAAAGGCACCAAGTTACCTGTTATCGTGCTAAAAATCCTAGATGTTTCGCTGCCATAACTAATTTAGAAATGATCACACTAATGTATAGCCTAATTTTAGTCTTTAGATGTATACGACTATTTTTTCACATTCTCCACAGATTCTTAAAAGTCCCAGCATCAATGTCCATTCTTCTGTTTATCTCATGCTGCACATCACCAGTATCTCTTACATAGCTACCAATATAAATAAACTAGGTTAACTGCTTCAATATGCAGTCATTCAAAATAAGTGAAAAACAATCTGCGAAACCAATTTTTTTCACTTTTGGTTTCTTCTTTGCTTATCACCAAAATGACCCTATTACCAGTCTCATAAACAGTTGCATGACAGTTATCTCATCAACATCATTTGCCAAAAGGGATAAATCGTCAGAATAATCTAATCAGAGATTTTCAAATCGGTAGGCCATTTAATGCCAAAATCGTCCTCTTGCAATGAATTCTACATAATATAACGAATAACTAAACTAAAGAAAAATGGGGACAAAATGTCGAACTCCAGTAGCAATCCCTTGTCGAACTCCAGTAGCAATGCTAAAAACCAGAGTTACAAGCCTTATTAACTCTCATACCTGATACAGTGTTATTATAGAGAGTTTTCATTATGTTAAGTAACTTGCCTGGTACACCATAAGATCAACAACAAATTATGACGAGCAACAGAGTCAAACGCCTTTGAACTCTACAAATCTGGTAAGCAAAGGTTTCTGAAACTCCAAACATTTTTCAAGAATCTGTCTTAGAGAAAACATGTAAACTATATAACCTCTACCAGTTCTAACTCTACTCTGCTCATCAAGCAATTTTTACATCAACCAGTTTTTTAAATCTATTAAATGCAATTATGCTATGAACTTTACTTGGAACGAGTCTACGATATTTGGGTGAAAATCAACCGGGTAGACGACAACTGGGTAGATGCGACAATTGGGAGGATACGACAATTGCGTGGAAGACAACTGGGAGGGTGGGATAATTTGGTGGAAAAAATGAAATAATGAGAAATAATATGAATTACTAACACTAATTCTAAAATATCTGCCAAGTCAAACATATTCAGCACTACTCGGAAGTCTCTTGATAAAACTAATTTGCATAGATATCAACAGAATCGATACCTACATCTATTCTCTTTAATCCAACTTTAAATGTAGCGAAATTTTTTAACAAAGCTATTCCTTCTGACCATAATAATTCTAAATTACACGAATGCACAGAAGTATTTGTATGTTCTTCTACCTTCTTTAAATCAGATTTTGCACTACGACGGATTTTTTACGAAGTTCCTTTTAAACGTAGCAAACGGAAAATGAAAGAAATGCGCCATTGGAATAGAGCTATATAGGATAATCTGCTATTTTAGTAATACGACCTTCAATAAAACGAAATCTTCAAAAATAATTTTCTTCTGAAAGAAACAATCGGAAGCCAATCGAATGTGTCAGAGGAAACAGCAGATATTGACAATTATTCTCGCTAATTCGACTTTCGTTAAAACGAATTTATAGACTATTGCTCCATTCTTTTCGCTCAAAGGCGAACAATCTCTGATAAAAGGAACGACTACAGGAAACGAAAATGCATAAAACTATCAGTATTCTCAATAATCCGTCACTCATTAAAACGAATATTTTAAAGATCTTTTGCTTCTAAAAGAAACAATCGGAAATCAATCAAATGTATGCAAAAGAAATCAAAACAACCGATAATGAGATTTATTCTCGCTAATCTGATTTCCGATACAATGGATTCTTATACACTACAGGAAATAAAAAATGTAACACTTGCAAGAATTTATACAAATGTGACAACATTTAGGGAGACGATAGTATATGATTAATGGATAGGCCATTTATATATGATTGATGGAGACGGTAGTACATTTAGAGAGACGGTAGCATATATTTCCGCATTTATCAACGTCATATACATGGAAATGATTACGTTTGCAGGACGATCGAAACGATTGGACAGGCGCTAACTGACGTACAGGTGCGCAGCAGTCAAACACAGATAAAGTCAACCAAAGCTCCTAGTTGACAAAATGTTGCGGAAATTGTTCTAAACCGCTAAAGATGCCCTTACTCAGACATCGACAGTCGTTTCAACAGTTAATAGACTTTGAGCGTGGAAGAATCATCAGCCTTAGAGAAGCTGGTTTGTCGTATAGAGATGTGGCCAACCTTGTTGGCCGCAATCCCAGCACCATCGTACACATATGGCGCCAGTGGGTTCAAGAAGGATCCAGCACACCCCGACAAGGATAAGGAAGACGACGTATGACCATGGAGTGAAAAGATCGCCATTTACGATACATGGCATTGCGTAACTGATTCGCGATTACAACGCAACTGCAAAGGGATTGCCAACAGGTAACACATGGAATTCCTACCAGGCGGACGGCAAACAACAGGCTTTAAAAGTTTTCATTGCGACCCTATTGCCCGGCACTGCGTTTGACCCTCACATCTGCCCACATCCAAGCACGTCTTCAGTGGTGTCGCCTCATACAGAACTGGAAGGAACAAGATGGGGTACCGTGGTGTTTAGTGACGAATCTCGTTTTTGTCTTGGTTGACAACGTATTCGCCGTCATCCAGGGAAAGGAACGTCACCTAGACACCAGGTGCTGGAGCTGTGTGACGATGTCACACAGCTCCAGCACCTGGTGTCTTGGTGTGAGGTGCCATTAGTCGGACATTTCGATCAGAACTGGTCGTCATAAGTGGATCTCTAACTGCCCAACGATATATGCTACCAACGTCCAGTGGTGTCCCATTTGTTCAGCAGCACGGATTTTTTTACCAGCAAAATAACGCCCGTCCCCACACAGCACGCATTAGTCTGCAGCATCTACACGAGCAAAACGTTCAGGTTCTACCATGGCCAGCACGCTCGCCGGACCTTTCACGTATTCAACGCATCTGGAATATGATGGGCCGAGAGCTCCAACAACACCCAAGAAGTACGTCAACCATTGTCGCTGAAATGCAACAGCGACTTCACGCTATTTGGCGTTCTATCCCTCAGAAGGACATTTTAGAGATTTCTCAAGAGCCTTCCCCACGGTGTTCATGAATGCATTGCTCCGTGGGGCGATTCATCATCATACTATTTATACCAATTTACTGAGTAGGTAAAGTGGTCATTTTTCACATTTTTTTGAAAATATAATCAATTGCACATCTCAGTGTACGCTAACAGCTACCTACGTTTCAATAAAATGGCATTAATCCTTCCAAGTGTTGCAATTTTTTTTTGCTGTAGTGTATAATTATTTCCTAGTTCAGGTCTGTCATTCTTGTTTCTAGCCCCACGATGAAGGGTCAAAAGCCAATTTTTCTAGAAATTCCCAATTGGGTATTATATGAAAATGCTTTGTATATGTAGTTTATAAGATGTTCCAACGTAACGAGATTATAAAAAAATCGGGGAAGTGAAAAGTTAGCATTAAATGAAAAGTGATGTTCTGATCTTGCAATCCTTAATATAAATTTTTTTACTCTGTTCCTTGAAAATTAAACATAAATTGAAAAAAATGAATCCAAAACAAAAGAAGCTTCATAGGGGGTTAATATTTGGGAACCGGTGTTCTCAAGCATTAACCACCTCTGAAGTTTTATACTGTAAAATTCTATTTCAGTAAAGAGGAAAACCTCTCTATATATGCGGTAATTCTTGCAACGAGTGTTACCGTACATCTCCAAACCGCATATATCGAAGTTAAAAAACAATGGGAAAATTATAATTCATCTATGATGTCAATCGTCAGGATGCATGATTCAACCATGACGTCAATCGTCCAGAAGTCATTCGTCAGAAGACTTAATTTTGGCCTTTAAAATACGTTTTATCTCTGTATTTAAATTGAAATATAAAGAATAATGAAAAACAGGTAAGCTGAAAAACCTTTATTAAAGAAATGAGCTACAAAATGGTTTAAAAATGAATATGTTGCTTTCTAGAAAAATATTTGTCAAGCGCCTCTTTAACAGATGTAGCTTTCTTTTTCTGTTCGTACACTTTCCGATAGCAGCTAATTTCGTTTTCTAGGGCCTTGCTTTGACCATTATCAAACCGTTTAGTAATGTCAAGTTTCGTATCCAAATAATAAATTTACGTTTCTTCTTAACGGATTCCATTGACATATCACTTTTCCTTTTGGGCATGGTGAACTTTTACAAAATATTAATTATTATTTAGCGTGAAATGCACTAATTGGAAGACACTGCTTTGACACATCTGCCTTGGACGGTGGCTTAAGCGAAACTGAACTTTTTGCAGCATAATGGCGCGGCAGAAGCACAATTTGGCAACACTGTTTTAAGGGCGACTTTTTTGCGTTGTTAAAAATCTTTTGTTTCATAATCAGCCGCACTATTCGAAATTTTAGGGGACACATAGAGAGGAATGGTATAAATGCTTGTGACAGTATTAACCGAAACTCGCATTGATCAAAACGCATCTTTCGAAGTTTACCTGTATTAAGAAATTAGTCTTGAATATTTTTTAAAATATCACTGTAATGTAGTTGTGTCATAAACCATTAGAGCTAAGCCTTTTTTGACCGCCCCACTCGCCGAGTGGTTGGCTATGGATTAAAGTGACATGATTCGTGCTCGAGAGAAAGAATGTTGTTTCTTTACTTATGTTGTCTCTCTGCTGAAGTTTCGCCTTCTTCACATACGTACCTTCTCTATGGCGTATTATACGAACTCACGAATCAGCTGTACTGCAAGCAATAACTTCAACAGTAATTTTCTTCTTATTAGAGTAAACTAAAATGGTAATGGGCAAGCAAAACAGAGTATAATAGCAGAAAAAGTGGAACTGTATTTCTGTAACTCATCATATTCCGAAGCAATAGGAGTGACCAACATCCAAAATTTAGAGTCAGTTTAACCTGTAATCAGTAAACAGCCGCTTGTCGCAAGATAAGAAGGAACTCTACGAAGGGAAGTGAATATTATTTGCAAAGCATTCTTTATTTATTTACCTTCAGTCCTGTACAAATATAATTGTAAGTTGAATTATAAGAAACTGTTATATGACTGAAGAGTATTCCAGGCTAGTTCATTCATCATAAACCAAGCGTTTCAGTAAAAAGGAAAATAATTTCTGTGGGGAAATTATTTTTTGGCTGAAATCTAGTTCTTTGGTTTCGTTTTATTTTTTGATGACGGGTTGATTAGCTGGACGTTAGTGTTTCCCAATACTTCAGTTTTTGGCGAAGTGTTAGTTTCTTCCAATGCATTGTGTTTTGGCGGTGCATAAGGTTTTGGCAATGCATGAGTTGACTTCAGCTCTGCTGCTCCCGTTGGTAACGATGCTTCAAAATTTGGCACAAGAGGCGCAGATGGAAGTGCTGGATGAAAAGAAATGATCAATTTCTGTTAGATTGATAATTGCTCTTCAGATATTATTAGTAAACAAATAAAACAAGGGCTGCTTTATGGCATGAAAATTCACTGATTGCGAGAAACGACCACAATTGTCTAATTCAGTAGTTCAGCAACAGCGTAAATTTGAAGTCCTGCCGATAGTGTGATTTTGAAATCCTAGACGGTTGTGGGATTTTGGAGTCTTAAGTGACAGTGGGTTTGTGGGAGTAGTCCAGAACCGAATTTAACTGTTTAAGCTCCTTAGGCAGTTGTGTTAAAATGTGACATTTCTTGTTTGAAGATGGTAGGTAGAGATTTTTTTTAGATATTTTAGAAATCTTTAAAAAGGTGCTTTTGAGATATTGTGCCTTAAGAAAAATTCGGGCATGGAGTAATCTAAATAATTATAAAACTGGTTCCTGTCGGGGTAAAGTAAAAGGAAACCACCAGATTAACTGTACACGTTCCTCCAATCAAAACTTAAAGCAAAGTAGGGGTTTGGTCCCCAATCTTTCTCTCTCTACTAAAAGCTACGACTACCAAATTTAGTATAGAGTTTTCTCTTAGTACAACCTGAACAATGTAAGAGTTTGGCCCTTGAGCTTTATTCTTCCTCTCAGCCTCCCGAAAATAGCTTTCCATAAAAACGGGAAAAAATTCTCCTAAATGGAAGGAAGCGGACAACCAAATTCGATAGATGTTTTACTTTTATCATAACTTAAACAATGTAAGGGCCACTCAAACTAATAATGCCTGTAAAACTTTCGTCTCCCACCAAATAAAAGGGGGGTAATAAAAAAAAGAAAAGCGGTTCTTTTAAACAGTATGATCACTAAATTAGTAATAGTGGTTTCTCAGATGACAAAGCATCGTACGTTTTTTTCTCCTAACGCTCTCCCTCGCAGTGCAAAGATCTAATGTGATAACACACAAATGTTTGCAGAACGTAGTGTGTTTTATCTAAAAATATTAAACCTTCTGAAGTTCGGGTATCAAGAGCTATTAAAATTATGTCGTCTCCTCTCCGTCACCTCTCCACAAAAGAAAGAAGGATTTTCATAATGCCTATCTTTACAAATGACATTTCGAAAATGCGTTTACGATACGCAGTGTCGTTTACTCTATATTTTAGAAAGTTTAAAAAATAAACATAATACTACTCTGTACTTTCGATTCTAAAAATTTAAATTGCATTTTTGAAGATGAATATTCCTCACTTGTTTTTTTTTGTAGTTGTAACATTTTACATAAAACAATTGAAATTTTACTGGGGGAATTCAATAGGAAAAGTTTTAATAAATATAACAGTTCTTGTATAAAAATATTGAAAACAAGCTATTCATTATAGCCATTTTTCTAGGCTTATCAAAAGTATTTCTCTGTCAGTAATGAAATTTTGCTGTGGCAAAATGATCGCAAGATATACTATTATACACTAGTATACACAGTCGTATCAGAATAATATGACCACCTACCATAGTATATGTATGGTAGGTGGTCATAATATTCTGATACGACTGTGTAAATAATATGTGATTTTCGAGGCATTATTTACAAATGTTTTGAAATTACTTTTGAGTTGAAAGCAAATTGATCTTTGTTATAATATAGCAAAGACTAATAGCTTAAAAGTGATATGATGAAAGGGCTCTGATCAAGGACCACTACTTTTTCTCTTATATTGGTTTTCAACCTATGGGCCGCGGAAAGTTTCAAATGGGTCATCATTCTATCTCTGCAACATAATTGAATATTTTATTAACTGTAAGTAAATACAATATATTTGAAATTCATTTTGTTTATTACATAAAATCTCTATGTCATCATGCTGATTAAATTTAATTTAAATTAAATATAAACGTACGAAATAGCAACGTAGGTGGAGATACACTCAGCCAGTGTCAGAGAGGACAGAAAACAACCAAACAGCTTTACTAAACTGAACGGATGGCCACAGCGAATAGGAGATACCCATTTTAATAATTTCCAGAAAAGGGAGAATCTTAGGACAGAAAATAAATTCGTCGCAATATATCGGATAATTATACTAGCAATAAGGGTTCACCAAGATTGATAAGAAAATGCCATAAATGCAGATCACAGGAGCATTTGATAAGAAAAATAAGGTTACAGAAGGTGAGGATTTTGTCATGGCTAGGTGGGCTGAGTTTTTCAGTGACGTTCTAAACAATGTGGTTTAGTTCTACTCCCATTGTTTGTAATGATGATAGATACATTAGTCGGTTTAATGTTGGCCCTATAACACAATCTGAAGTTATTTTGGCAATTTCTAAACTTAAACTTCATAAATCCCCAGGGGTAGATGAAATTACTACGGAAATGCGTAGAGCTAGGAATGTTTCGGTTACCACTTGGATGACTGAAATTTTGAATATCTTTTATCATAAAGGCATAGTTCCTAAGGATTTTACCAGAGCTATTATTATCACTATTTTCAAAAAAGGTGATCGCAGTTCTTGTTGTAACTATAGAGGTATTAGCCTACATCCTGTTCCAGGGTAAGTTCTTTGCATGATTGTGCTTAATAGAATTAAGAATCTGGTTGACAGTAAATTGCGTGATGAGCAATGTGGATTCAGAAGTGGTAGGGGATGTGTGGATCAGATATTTTCACTTAGGCAGATTCTTGAGAAAGGTTTAGAGTTTCAGAAATCTTTGGTTGTTAACTTCGTTGATTTCAAAAAGGCTTTCGACTCTGTTGATCGTCATATTTGTGGTTGATTGTGAGATCATATGGTATACCTGACAAGTTAGTTAACATAATGAAAGCTCTGTGTAATAACACTGAGTCGTGTGTGAGAGTTGATAATGCTTGTAGTAATTGGTTTAGCATTGCGTCTGATATTCGACAAGGGTGCATTTTTTTTCTTTTCATCTTTAGTTTGGTTATTGATTATGTTATGCGAAATTCACTGCAAGGGAAAGATTTTGGCCTTGAATGGTCTGGAGATACGAAAATTTCTAATTTACATTATGCTGAGATTTATCCCTTTTGGCAAATGAGGTTGATGAAATGAATTCTCTCATTGGAGTTGTTGATGAGACTGGTAGTAGATTAAGTTAGGTTATAAACAAAGAGAAAACTAAAGTGATGAAAATTGGTCAGGCAGGTTGTGATTCAATTAATCTGAATGGTTGCAGTCTTGAGCAGGTCACAGGTGAATTTACTTGGGAGCTATGTAACAGATACTGGTGATGTGCGGCATGAGATTAACAGACGAATAGGGATTGCTGCCGGGACTTTTAAGAATCTATGGAGATTGTGGTGAAATAGGCATATACATCTAAAGACTCATCATCATCATCATCCTCAAGCAGCCATGGGCTACGGAGGTCCAATCAGACCGCCCAGTTTAATTTTCCAAGCATAACTGTCCTGAGCTAAATCTGCTGCATCCGGCCACTGCACACCAATTCTAACAAAGTCCTGTTTGACATTGTCTGCCCACCGCATCCTAGGTCTCCCCTTCTTTCTGAGGCCTTTAGGCATACTGTTCATAAACCTATTCGAAAATCTATAATTATTCATACGGGCAACATGGCCAAACGAACGGAGTCTCTGTCTGCACAATACTCTGCTTAAAGGAGGTTGCAAACTCCTTTGCCTAACCTCATGATTAGTTACAAAGTTGAACCACCTAATGCCCAAGATACCGCATAAATATCTGGAATCAAAGGCATCTAGTTTCCTGTTATCTTGTTTACAAAGTGTCCAAGTTTCACTACCATAACTAAACGTAGAATGAACCAAACTATTATACAGTCTAATTTTAGTCTTTAGGTGTATGCGCCTATTTCTCCACACTCTCCATAGATTCTTAAAAGTCCCGGCAGCAATCCCCATTCGTCTGTTAATCTCATGCTGCACATCACCATTATCTCTTACATAGCTCCCAAGATAATTAAACTGTGACACCTGCTCAAGACTGCAACCATTCACATTAACCTAATCACAGCCTGCCTGACCAATTTTCATCACTTTAGTTTTCTTTCTGTTTATAACCAAACTTAATCTACTACCAGTCTCATCAACAGCTCGAATAAAAGAGTTCATCTCATCAACATCATTTGCCAAAAGGGCTAAATCATCAGCATAATCTAAATCAGAAATTTTCGTGTCTCCAGTCCATTTAAGGCCAAAATCTTTCCTTTGAAGTGAATTTCGCATAACATAATCAATAACCAAACTAAAGAGAAAAGGAGACAAAATACACTCTTGTCGAACATCAGAAGTAATGCTAAACCAATTGCTAGAAGCCTTACCAACTCTCACACACGACTCAGTGTTATTATAGAGAGCTTTCATTATGTTAACTAACTGGTCAGGTATACCATATGATTTCACAATCAACCACAAATTATGACGATCAACAGAGTCGAAAGCCGTTTTGAAATCACCAAAGCTAGCAACCAAAGGTTTCTGAAACTCTAAACATTTCTTAAGAATTTGCCTAAGTGAAAATATCTGATCCACATATCCCCTACCACTTCTGAATCCACATTGCTCATCACGCAATTGACTGTCAACCAGATTCTTAATTCTATTAAACACAATCATCGAAAGAACTTTACCTGGAACAGAGAGTAGGCTGATACCCTCTATAGTTATCACAAGAACTGCGATCACCTTTTTTGAAAATAGTGATAACAATAGCTTTTGTAAAATCCTTAGGAACCAAAAACAAGATAACAGGAAACTATATGCCTTTGATTCTAGATGCTTTAGTAGTATCTTGGGTATTAGGTGTTTAACTTTGTAACTAATGATGAGGTTAGGTAAAGGAGTCGGCTCCTCCTTTAAACAGCATATTGTGCAGAGAGAGACTCCGTTGGTTTGCCCATGTTGCCCGTATGAATAATTGTAGATTGGCGAATAGGGTTATGAACAGTGTGCCTAAAGGCCTCACAGAAAGAGGGGGAGACCTAGGATGCGGTGGGCAGACAATGTGAAACAGAACCTTGTTAGAATTGGTGTGCAGTGGCCAGATGCAGCAGATGTAGCCCAGGACAGATATGCTTGGAGAACTAAATTGTGCGATCTGGTTGGACCTCCGTAGCCCATGGCTGATTGAGGATGATGATGATGATAGGCAAGTAACATCCGATTGTGATATAGGTTAATCATTGAAGCGATTGATGTATCTATTCTGATTACAAACAATGAGAGTGAACTAACCACATTTTTTAACACATCTCTTGCCATATAATATATAGTGGTTAGCCCAATCTAACCATGACTCATCACCTTCAATACCCTTGTCATGTTTTCGCTCAATCGCTGTGCGTCAGTCCCGGAAGTGTTTCTCCCCGTCCAAAAAAGATTAACTGCAGTTGTGCTGTCCGGCTGCTTTTTCTGCTTTGTCAGCCCAAGCTATGAAGCCAAAGATTCTTTTCAGCTATTAATTGATTCCGTTTACTCGTGATTCAGATTATTTCTGCAATTCTTTCTTTCAGATTTCCCTTTTTACCCAAAAGACTATTGTTATTGTTGTTATATTTACAAAGTAGCCTATTATGGTATACTTTAATAATACTGGATTCATTGTTCTTTAAAGGTAAATATTTTAACGGTAATTATTTCACTTTAAAGGTAAATATTTCAGTTGCAATAATTTTCTGACATTCACAATAATACAATAATACATAAATAATAATACAAAATACATAAAAACAAATATGAACACAAAAGAAAAGAAATAATAATAGGTTTCCAATCTTGAAACCAAGGGGCAGGCTATCTGCCCATCCAGGAATCAAAGGATTCTACTACTGAACACTTTCTAGTGGCTGTGGCTACACTGTGTGTGACTTAAAAACCAGAGCGAAACAGATAAACGCTACCACAAATTATGACGATTAACAGAGTCGTATTCTTCCAAATTCTGAATATTAAAAACATGTTTCTTCAGACCTTTTTCAAACAGTGAAAGACTTTTTTCCATCCTCAAATTATAATTAAGTAAATATTTTTTTTTGGTGCGACGTAAAGGAAATGATGCTTCATAATATTTCTTTGCACGTAATATTTTGATAAGATAATTCTTCTTTTTTTCTTTACAGCTGGAGTAGTGAAAAGGGATTCATTAGATAGCTGTTAAGACACAGATGTAAAGCTTCCGTCAAAGCTGCCCACCCTGTTCTTTAATTCAACAAGGTATGGCTCTCCTGTATGGGAGGCTTATCTTGTTCACTAAGTATTTTCCCACGCGACAAATAGAATCATTGAAAAACGACCTTACCAAAAGTTTTTTTTTCAAGGATCATGAAATATAATAATAATAATCAAATATTTAATAAAAATACATCTAATCAAAAGACTGAAAATTGTTTCATGATAACAATACTTTCCCTCTATTTTGCTTGAGAAATTAAAATTTTGAATGTTCCCATTTTCATCACACGAGACTTGTCGTTGTACATCTAACTGTGATTTAAACTTACAATCGCAGGAGTTATGGGCCTTCAAGTTAAAGTCAATGAGTTGTTACACTGAATGTAAACTCAATAAAAAAATGGTGTTGCCAAAAGCTTCCTTACCAGGATCTCTTATGGAGAATCTTCTCTTTGCCAGAAAGATGTCGTCATACGAATAAATAACGCAAGCGACGTTGCCATGCTGTTGCTGAGTCAATTCTGAGATCGCCAGAGTTTTGCCATTGTTTTTAATTCTCATGTTGGGAGGCAGAGGTGCCACTTCAAAGGGAGATTTCTCCATCTTCCACTCGAACTTGAGAGGCCCGGGAGGAAGTGTGATGTAGTTCTCGACATCGATGGTCAGCTCTTCACCTAAATAGACGTATCCCATATCTGCAAGCAAATTCAGAAGCACATAAAACAAAGCTAAGCTATAAGTTAAAATACGACAAAAGAAATAATTCTCCTTATTCCATATTTTGCATATAGTACCACTCTATCAGTGGTACTTGAGAAATGATTATTACAATACTCTACTTGATAAATGATTATTACAATACTCTACTTGAGAAATGATTATTACAATACTCTACTTGAGAAATGATTATTACAATACTCTACTTGAGAAATGATTATTACAATATTAATTTACGAATTAGTGATATATAAATCATCATTTTCAAATAGTTCGTAGCCATTTGTCGGCAAGTCTTTTCATTACTCTTCTATATTATGTTTGTTTCTTGGAGGTGAAAATCTCCCGACATCTGTTTCGACTTCATGAAATGTTTGAAACCACCTACCCAAAAAAATTATGAGCCATGATGCGAATCGGAAGGAACTAGGTCCGGACTATATATTCTGGGTGACGAAGAAGCTGAAATACCATTTCTCGAAATTTTTCTTTGGTCAGAAATGCGGTGTGCGGTTTTGCGTTGTCTTATTGGAGTAGTATCTGATATACGTTTACCAATCATGAGTAGCAATGAAGCAGTACAGAGTACACGACCTCCAGTTGTGCTAAGTAGAAGTCGGTACTGGTCGCATTCGGAAACCAGTTCCTCAAAATTCCACCAAACACACAACATTGCCTTTGTTTCAATCGTTTTTCTCTTTGCGACGAAAAGTGCGGACTGGCCTGGGTCAAGCCATTGCCTTTTGAAGTTGGGATTGAAGAGTCGGATTTTACCTTTTTGAGGCTTTAAGCGCAAATTTGATTTCAGGTCCCTTAGGATATTTTAATGTTTAGGTTTTTGGTTCAAGAAAATCATTTAATAACTTTATTTTTAAAATTTTAGGAATTGTACATAAACGACAGGGCAATTCGTACCTGAATTCGCTAATGCAGTTTTTTTTTTTGCGTTCCCGCGGACGAGTGGTTAGCATCCTTGGCTACTGATTAAAGGGACCTAGGTTCTAGCCACGGGTAAGACATGGAGGCTTTTGCTTTCCTGCTGAGATCTCGCCTACCTCACAGACCTTATACTATGGCGTATAAGCTGAGATGCTCGAGCCAAACCTCTCTGACAAGTAACTGCGTAGGGGGTATTTTTTTTACAAAAAACATTTATAGTAAACAAAAAAGGGTACGAAATATTCATAAATGTTACATTATTTTTGCTATGAATTGCAGTTTACTATAAAATTACAAATTTCAATATCAATAATCATAATCACTTCAACAAAACCTTTTATATCAAAAAAGTTTTATTGCGCGCTTATTTGATTGGCGAAACTATGAATTAAATAATATTAATTTCACGAATTTGTCAAAAACATTCAATAAAGATTAAAGATAAATTTGATATTTTTGTTTATGTTAATAAATTCATTGAATATTTTTTTTATCCACTTAGAACCGAAAATGATCTTTCTCCACTTCCAAAGGCTGTGGAATGGTAAGAAATATTTTAATAATTATTTCCACGTTTGGAAATGTTGATCTTAAACTTTCGATAATAGTTTAATATTCTTTGACAATATAACCTGAAAACTTGCACAGTATAATAAAATACTGGGGGATGGAAATACGCGCAGGAAAAGTATTTTCCATTTAACAACACTGCTGTTCAGAATTTAAGGAAATTGAACGAAATTGCGAATAGCTCAAGAAATTTTTTTGGAATTTAACGAAAGTTTCAGCTCACATTTATCGATAATTAAATTTGCTTTTCTGAGTCCAAAAGACTCTGCAATATGCAATAGCTGGCGAAAAAGCAGCTTCAGGAACTGTCGCTTCTCATTTCCGATTAAGAGCGTCTTTATCGAGCGTTTCGGATTCCAGTTTTGTTAAAATGCAAAGGAGGAACCATTTGGAATACGGTCAGTGATGGAGAGCCATCTACACGGATGGAAGCAAGACAGTTGCATAGAAAGGTTGCCAGATTCATGAATGTGTCGATATTTTCCAGACTCTACAGATGTTTTCGAGATACTGGAACGTTCTCCAGAGAATGAGCCGGGGTAGGCATAGAACACCAATAGTTCAAGAGTATCATTTCTGGTCTCTAACTGCAAGGTCAATGGAATGATGCTAGCGCATCAACTTGCATCGTAGATGTCAACTGCCACAGGAAGTAGGTCTCTAACTGTAACTGTGTCCAGACGACTTCATTAAAGAGGGTTATATGCTAGAAGATCTGTAGTGTGCATAGCACTAATCTCAGCACATCAGAGAGAACGACTGGAAGTATATGGTAACAGGCAGAAACTCAAATGGAACAACGATCAATTCTCTTTTCGAATCAATCACGATATAGCGTAAGAGAGTATAAGCGTGAGCGTAAGCTGAGTGATTCTCGGCGCTAGTGTATCAGAAGAGAGCTTGGGACGCGTTATCGCTCCTGAATATCATGGAATTTTTTGGTGGGAGTAATTGGTTGGTCTGGGGAGTTTTTACTATTAATGGCCGCACTGACTTGCCTATGTTATTAGAGGTGGAGGGGTAGGGTGCTAACTGCAATAAGGTACAGAGACGAGGTAAAAGAGCCTTATGTAAGACTATTTAAATGTGCCATTGGATCAGAATTCATTTTTATGGATCATAACACTCGTTCCCTGGAGCTCAGACAGTGGAGGAATACCTTGAGAGTGAAGATATGAAGAGAATGGATTGTTCAGCGAGGTCCCTGCTCCAAAATCTCATTGAACATGATTGGGATGCTTTGGGAAGACGAGTTGCAAATCCTCTCTAAGGGCCCTTCATGAGCTGAGAAATGCTATGCTAGAGGAGTGGGATTTCCTGCTGTCTGCATTATTGGATAACCTAATTAAAAGGATGAGAGCACGTTGTACAAGTTGTATGCTGTTAGCGGTAATCAAACATACATACAAAATCCTCATGCAGCTATGGGCTACGGAGGTCCTACCAGATTGTGTAATTTTCCTCTCCAAAAATATCTGTTCTGAGCAACAGCTGCTGCATTTGGCGACTGTAGGCCAATTCTAGCATGGTCCTGTTTGATATTGTCTGCCCATCGCATCCTAGGTCTCTCCCTTTTCCTGAAGCATTTAGGCACACTGTTCACAATCCTGTTTGCCAATCTATAGCTATACATGAGGGCAACGTGATCAAATCATTGCTCTCTGCACAAACTGGTGCTCAAAGGACGTTCCTTCTTCTAATCACATCATTACTTACAAAGGTAAACCACCTAATGCCCAAGATACTGCTCAAGCATCTAAAATAAAAGACATGAAGTTTCTTGTTATCCTGTTTCCGAAGGCTCCATGTTTCGCTATCGTAACTAACCATAGAAAGAACCAACTACTATACCGCCTAATATTAGTAGCCAGGTGTATACGCCTATTTTTTCGCGCTCTGCATAGATTCTTAAAAGTCCTGGCAGCACTCCCTATTCGTCTGTTAATCTCATGCGGCACATCACCAGTATCTGTTACATAGCTCCCAAGATAAATAAACTATGACACCAGCTCAAGACTGCAACCATTCAGATTAACTGAATCACAGTCTTCTTTGACCAATTTTCATCACTTTATTTTTTCTCTCTCTTTATAACCAAACTTAATCTACTACCAGTCTCATCAACAGCTCGAATGAAAGAGTTCATCTCATCAACATCATTTGCCAAAAGGTCTAAATCATCAACATAATCTAAATTAGAAATTTTCAGATCTCTAGATCAGTGGTTGTCAATCTTTTATGCTTCACGTACCCCCTGGAAATGTGTTGATTATATATTAATTAACAGAAAATGGACTAGTTCTGTTAGGAATACCAGTGCATATAGGGGAGCTGAAAATGGATCTGACCACTGCCTTGTTAAAAGTGTCTTGGAAATTAAATAAAAAGTGTTCTGCTAAGGTTAAAAATTTTACCTTTAATTCTGAATCTCTGAAAGAAAGACCCAGTTATACGTAAAGGATCTTGATAAGTTAGTCATTATGACAGTCATAGGTGGCTTACTGCTGAAGTTGAGGAAAAATGGGACCGTTTCAAACAGGCTTTTCTTGAAACTAACAGTACTCTTTTAAGAAAATAAAAAGGCAAAGTTATTTGAGTGATAAGACACTTGAACTTATTTCAGAAAGAAAGAACTGCAGGAATGTCCTTAATCAACACCCTACTAGTCCAAATAGAAAGCATTGCAGAGAGCTTAATAAACGTGTAAACGGTCAGTTAGCTGCCGACGAGAATCTTTGGCTTGATCGCTAGGCTGACAAAGCCTAGGAAGCAACTAGACAGCACAACAGCAGAGAGCTATACCAGATTTTGTGTGATAGAAAACGGACAGGTATAATAGGGATTGAATAATAAACAAGGTAAGGTGGTAGAAAGTGAGGAATCTATGACGGCTAGGTGGGCTGAGCATTTCAGTGATGTTCTGTACAATCTGGTTCGTTCTATTTCCCTTGTTTGTAATGATGATACATGCATTACTGGCTTTAATGTTGGCCCTATAACAGAGTCTGAGATTATTTTGGCTGTTTCTGAACTTAAGCTACATAAATCCCAAGGGGTAGATGAAATTACTACGGAAATGATTAGAGCTGGGAATGTTTCGGTTACCACTTGGATGACTGAAATTCTGAATATCTTTTATGATAAAGGCATGGTTCCTAAGGATTTTACCAGAGCTATTATTATCCCTATTTTCAAAAAAGGTGATCGCAGTTCTTGTAATAACTATAGGGGTATCAGCCTACTCTCTGTTCCAGGTAAAGTTATTTGCATGATTGTGCTGAATAGAATTTAAGAATCTGGCTGACGGACAACTGCGTGATAAGCAGTGTGGATTAAGAAGTAAATCTCTCAGTTGCGTAGGTCAGATATTTTCACAGGCAGATTCTTGAGAAATGTTCAGATTTTCAGAAACATTTGGTTACTGGCTTTGTTGATTTCAAAAAGGCTTTCGACTCTGTTGATCGTCATAAATTGTGGTTGAGTGTGAGATCGTATGGCATTCCAGAGAAGTTAGTTAGCATAATGAAAGCTGTCTATAATAACGTTTAGTCTTGTGTGAGCGTTGGTAGGGCTTATAGCAATTGGTTTAGCATTACTTTTGGTGTTCGACAAGGGTGCATTTTGTCTCTTTAATTTGGTTATTGATTATGTTATGCGAAAGCTACTGCAAGGGAAAGATTTTGGAATGGGCATACAAAAATTTGAGATTTAGATTACGTTGATGATTTAGCCCTTTTGGCAAATGATGTTGACGAGATGAATTCTTTCATTCGAGCTGTGTACTGCGGTGCACCGGGGTTGTCACGCATTATTACGTTGTTGATGAGACTCCCCCCCCCCCCGATAGGGGACCACCTTGACGTGGTGGGGAGGGCTGAATGGTGCCTCTGTAGTAGGGTCACGGCTGGTTGTTTCTTCATTTGCACGATGGGATGTGGCCTTTGGTGGCAGAGCTTGTGAGGGTCCACGGACTGGATTGCTCAGGGAAGCTTTAGGTTCACAGCCCCGATGGAGAGGTTGTGGCTGAGAGTACTGCGGACCGGGCTTAGAGGGATCCGGTCCAGTGGGGCTCATTGGTGCAGCCTCAGTGAAGTTGGGTACAGACTGCTTCTGGGGGACAGCTATGGAGAGGACGAAGTTGAAGGCTTGCGACTGGAATATGGCACAGTTGACAGGCTTATCGATGGAAAAGCCAGACTAAGAGTCTCCACCCTGGGAGCCGAATCAACTTGGTTCTATATACCATTTTTGTGGTTGCAGTGGATGAGCTGTGTCCTTGTGTCACTGTGTTGCCCGGCGTAGTTAGTGGAGATTTTGGCATTCTCCCCATAGTTGGTGTGCAGCCTTATGTTGCGGAACAACTGGGATTTGCCTTTACCAAATGTAAAATGTTGATCAGACTGGTAGTAGAGTAGGTTTTATTATAAACAGAAAGAAAACTAAAGTGATTAAAACTGGTCAGGCAGGCTGTGATTCAGTTAATCTGAATGGTTGCAGTCTTGAGCAGGTGTTACAGTTTAATTTTCTTGGGAGCTATGTAACAGATAATGGTGATGTGCGGCATCAGATTAACAGACGAATAGGGATTGCTGCCGGGACTTTTAAGAATCTATGGTGAGTGTGGAGAAATAGGCGCATACACTTAAAGACTAAAATTAGACTGTATAATAGTTTGGTTCTTTCTAGGGTTAGTTATGGTAGTGAAACCTGGACACTTTGTAAACAAGATAACAGGAAACTAGATGCTTTTGATTCCAGATTCTTACGCAGTATCTTGGGCATTAGGTGGTTCAACTTTGTAACTAATGATGAGGTTAGGCAAAGGAGTTTGCAACCTCCTTTAAGCAGCATATTGTGCAGAGAGAGACTCCGTTGGTTTGGCCATGTTGCCCATATGAATAATTATAGATTTTCGAATAGGATTATGAACAGTATGCCTAAAGTCCTCAGAAAGAAGGGGAGACCTAGGATGCGGTGGGCATCCTAGGACCTTGTTAGAATTGGTGTGCAGTGGCCAGATGCAGTAGATGTAGCTCAGGATAGACTTCCTTGGAGAACTAAATTGTACGGTCTGGTGGGATCTCCGTAGCCCATGGCTGCATGATGATGATGATGATGATGATGATGATGATGATGATGATGATGATGATGATGATGATGATGATGATGATGGAACCGGGAAAGTTTACGTAGGAAATTTCCCTATTATTGAACTGGACAGTGAGTTAATATTCCTCGACTTGGAATGTTTCCCTTGGGATCATTGTTAAGTTGTGCTGCCAGCCAGTGGAAATGGCTAACATCATGAGAGTTTGCAAAAACATTATTTTATTGGGATGACTAAGCTTAATGATTAAATCATGATGCCTTTGAAGCAAAATAGTGGAGAAAACAATAAAAGGGAAAGAATTAAAAATTGGAGAGATTGAATTAATTGAGTGCGTTTAGGGGGAAGAGGGGGCCATACCCTTTGAGAATGTTAGTAAGGGTAATGCTAATAAGAGATTGTTAGTAAGGCCAAAATGTTTAAACTTTCGTATATTTCATGCATTTTTCATGAATATGTGTAAAACCCCTAAAACGGAGGAGATAATTGCAAACTGCAATGGAAATCCAGTCTTGTGTTTTGCAACACAAGACTGGATTTCCATTGCAAACACTTTTTCCGGCTCGATTGCATCGCTTAGCCTCCTCCTCCTTTTTTCTAGATCCGGGCCTGCTACCACTGATGGCGTCAGTTTGAAACAAAAGAGGGTTTAAAATTAAGTGGAGGTAACACAGTGACAGATGTTTCAGTTCACTGGACCTTAAATGGTGGGAATGAATAAAAGGGGAATAAAAGGGTTAAAAATAACATATGAGATACGAAAATTTGGTGAAGTGATGCCAGTACTTATGATAATGTCGTCAGACATTTAGAAAATGACTGACCTTTAATAAAGATGTCCCGAGGTTTAATTAAGAGTTTTTTTCGCTTTTATGACCCGCACCACTGCTGCAATACAACAGAAGATGTCTCACTCAGTAAAGAATGGCAGGTACAAATTAGGTGCTGCTACATTCTGTAAAAGACTTTGTGAATTTTCAAGAACGTTAGCAGAGGATTGTTTATTTCATCCTTATTCGAAAGGGAAGCAAGCTAGACAGTTGTAACTATTCAGTTGCATACTTACAAAATCACCGACAAATGGTTTTTTTTTAATAAGGGAGACGGAAAAACCTAATAAAAGGGTTTTTTTGATAAGGGTGATGAATTACGTTATGGGGAAAGAATATTTCTTTCACAACTGAATTCCAAAACATGTCAAGGCACAAAATACCTGATGCAATACCAATGCTGTTGTCATCAGTCTGAAATAAACCTAACGAAGGGCTTAAAACTAAGAGGCTTCCTCTTTCCCAATAGGGAAGATGTATGCAAATTTCAATAAGTGAGAGGATGAAGGAGACGTCACCATGGATTTGCAGGAAGACCAAAGGAGTTTTTAAGAAGGCAATTGATTTTAATAGTAGCCGCCCAGATGGTAATTTTCGAGATG
This sequence comes from Ryuthela nishihirai, assembly GCA_038380435.1. Classification (NCBI taxonomy): domain Eukaryota; kingdom Metazoa; phylum Arthropoda; class Arachnida; order Araneae; family Heptathelidae; genus Ryuthela; species Ryuthela nishihirai. Next base: position 74,147,959 of record JAWZYU010000017.1, read on the forward strand.
AGTTATTTACTTCGCTCTTCGGGAAACAAGATGGCGCCATGGTACTTTTCAACTCTTTACTTCCAAGATAGCTGGAAGAAAAATTGAGTGTGCCATTCTGGAGTTACACTATTCATGAATTTCTTTTCAGCTCTCAGTGGTATGCTAAAAATCGTCCGTGTGCCAGTTCGCCATCCCTCTCATCTGACATTCCCCACATTTAATTCATTCCACTCTGCTTTTGTGTTCAAAAGTTGAAGTAGACCAATAGTTTACAAGGGGGGAAGGATGGCTACATTTCACCGCCTATGACACTGCTGAAAACACAAGTTATCATTTGGTACGTAACTTGTTGCGATGGGCCAAAAGATTGGGTAAATACGGTGAAACAACAGCTTTGAAAAATCCACACACTGATCAAAAAACAATAGGAATGACAATAATAAGATAAATGAAATATTGGCAAAGTAGCTTTGTAAATACTAATCTACATATTTAAAAACCGAAATTGGAGAAATATTTTGGCAAAAGTAAAGTAAAAAGTCGGAATTCATTTCCCTGGAGCAGTAAATTTGGCTTTGCAGCAGTTAGCTAATTAATTAGAAAGTGTTGAAAAAGAAGGCATCTTACCCACAGGCAATACATTGAAGCGAAAGATGAGCTCTCCCAATTTGTAACCGTCATCTACTCTGTCACGTCCAACAGCACAGGCGAAAGCGTGGAAACTATTGTAGTCCATATCTGCGTCTCTGATGGGGCTGATTCTGATGCTTAGTCCACCACTGCCCACGATCACATTGCTTGATTCGTTACTCGTCAATGCTGGAAAAGCAATCCAACAGATAAAAACTACTGCATCCAGAACAGAGCATATATTTTCAAACGTTCAATGGCATTCGATTACCCGTAATAACAAATTATCTATATTAAGTGCAGCAAAGTATAGCAGGCCCTCACCAATCGTGGAATTTATGTCTCGAAGATTGAAGAAAAAGGTAAATCCATGATCCGCGAGACAAAAGTCCTGTATGAAAAGTAAGCCTAAAGACCAATAACATTACAGCAGTGTTCCAAAAGTTCTTCACATCATCATCATCATCATCATCATCATCATCATCATCATAATCATCATCATCATCATCATCATCATCATCATCATCATCATCATCATCATCATCATCATCATCATCATCATCAAGCAGCCATGGGCTACGGAGGTCCAACCAGACCGTACAATTTAGTTCTCCAAGCAAGTCTATCCTGAGCTACATCTACTGCATCTGGCCACTGCACACCAATTCTAGAAAGATCCTGTTTGACATAGTCTGCCCACCGCATCCTAGGTCTCCCCTTCTTTCTGAGGCCTTTAGGCACACTGTTCATAACCCTATTCGCCAATCTATAATTATTCATACGGGCAACATGGCCAAACCAACGGAGTCTCTCTCTGCACAATATGCTGCTTAAAGGAGGTTGCAAACTCCTTTGCCTAACCTCATCATTAGTTACAAAGTTGAACCACCTAATGCCCAAGATACTGCGTAAGCATCTGGAATCAAAAGCATCTAGTTTCCTGTTATCTTGTTTACAAAGTGTCCAAGTTTCACTACCATAACTAACCCTAGAAAGAACCAAACTATTATACAGTCTAATTTTAGTCTTTAGGTGTATGCGCCTATTTCTCCACACTCTCCATAGATCCTTAAAAGTCCCGGCAGCAATCCCAATTCGTCTGTTAATCTCATGCCGCATATCAGCATTATCTGTTACATAGCTCCCAAGATAATTAAACTGTGACACCTGCTCAAGACTGCAACCATTCAGATTAACTGAATCACAGCCTGCCTGACTAATTTTCATCACTTTAGTTTTCTTTCTATTTATAACCAAACCTACTCTACTACCAGTTTCATCAACAGCTCGAATGAAAGAGTTCATCTGATCAACATCATTTGCCGAAAGGGCTAAATCATCAGCATAATCTAAATCAGAAATTTTCGTATCTCCACTCCATTTAAGGCCAAAATCTTTCCCTTGAAGTGAATTTCATATAACATAATCAATAACCAAGCTAAAGAGAAAAGGAGACAAAATGCTCCCTTGTGGAACACCAGAAGTAAAGCTAAACCAATTGCTACAAGCCTTACCAACTCTCACAAACGACTCAGTGTTATTATAGAGAGCTTTCATTATGTTAACTAACTGGTCAGGTATACCATATGATTTCACAATCAACCACAAATTATGACGATCAACAGAGTCGAAAGCCTTTTTGAAATCACCAAAGCTAGCAACCAAAGGTTTCTGAAACTCTAAACATTTCTTAAGAATTTGCCTAAGTGAAAATATCTGATCCACATATCCCCTACCACTTCTGAATCCACATTGCTCATCACGCAATTGACTGTCAACCAGATTCTTAATTCTATTAAATACAATCATCGAAAGAACTTTACCTGGAACAGAGAGTAGGCTGATGCCCTCTATAGTTATCACAAGAACTGCGATCACCTTTTTTGAAAACAGTGATAACAATAGCTCTGGTAAAATCCTTAGGAACCATGCCTTTATCATAAAAGATATTCAGAATTTCAGTCATCCAAGTGGTAACCGAAACATTCCCAGCTCTAAGCATTTCCGTACTAATTTCATCTACCCCTGGGGATTTATGAAGTTTAAGTTTAGAGACAGCCAAAATAACTTCAGATTGTGTTATAGGGCCAACATTAAAGCCACCAATTCATCTATCGTTATTGCAAACAATGGGAATAGAACTAACCGCATTGTTTAGAATATCACTGAAATGCTTAGCCCACCTAGCCATGACAGAATCCTCACCTTCTATAAACTTACCTTGTTTATCCTTCAATCCCTGTATACCTGTCCGTTTTCTACGACACAAAACATTAACTATCTGGTACAGCTCTCTACTGTTGTGCTGTCTAACTGCTTCCTCGGCTTTGTCAGCCAAACCATCAAGTCAAAAATTCTTATCAGCAGCTAACTGATCTTTTACACGTTTATTAAGTTCTCTGTAATGCTTTCTATTAGGACTAGTAGGTATTGATTAAGGACAATCCTGCAGTTCCTTCTTTCCCAAATAAGCTCAAGTGCCTTATCACTCAGATAATTCTGGCTCTTCTGCACCTTTTTTCCTAAAAGAGTACTGTTAGTGTCCAAAAAAGCCTGTTTAAAATGATCCCATTCTTCCTCAATGTCAGTAGTAAGCATACCATGACTGTCATAATGACTAAGTAACCTATCCTGGTAAGCTCTGGCTATAATTGGGTCTTTCAGAGCTTCAGTATTAAAGCAATTTTTTTAACCCTAGCAGAACACTTTTTAAGTTTAAGTTGCAAGACACTTTTAACAAGGTAATGGTCAGATCCAATTTCAGTTCCCCTATATGACCTGGTATTCCTAACAGAACTAGCCCATTTGCTGTCAATTAATATATAATCAATCATATTTTTATGCAACCCATGGGGTGAACCCATGTGTACTGACCCATGTGTACTTATGTATGTCGCGGTGTTTGTAATAAGTGTTAGCTATTGTGAAACCATTGAGTTTACTTACCTGCAGGAGACGCTGCCCATTGTCATTCCAGTTACCAATACCAAAAGGGCCTATTACTCCTCCCCAAAGGTCAGAGTCAGTACCAACTTTGGCATTGAAGTCACCAAGAACAAGGGTAATATCTCCTTTCTTGACAGAATTCAAAATATCCTGAAGTTGTCCGTAAAACCTATCCTTCTCATCCTCATCGGCATCCTCAGTGGGGGCATAACAGCAGATAACATTCAGGTCTTTAACGCTTGTCTGAAATTTTGCTGTAAGAAGCCTTTCATTGATGCACTCATATCCTAGAAGAGTGCACTCATATCCTAGAAGAGCATCACTAGCGTGTCTGCTGAGAAGCAGACCCACGCCTTGGTGATGCTTATTGTCGTCCTTCCCTGAAAAGAGATATTTAAGATTTTTTTTAAGAATCTGACCTTTATCTGTCCATCTGGTCTCTTGCAAGCCGAGAACATCTAAATTATAATGGTGGAATTCTTGTGTGAGGACATAAAGAGAAAAATCTCTGTGCCGAGTTCTCACATTCCAGCTACCTATGGAGAGAAAATGGTTAGTGGGATGTTTATTGAGAGAGGGAATTCCGACAATATCAAACAGTCCCCTAATCGCAGACATGGGGCAAAGACCCGTTCCCCCACTACTAAAGGTTGAAGCCATCTACACTGGAAGACTTCCTCCAATGTAGAATTTGACGATGCCAATAGAAGCAAAGAGTTCAGGTGCCTGCGATGACCTCTGCTCAGGATTATCCACCAGCTGATAAACTTATCCTGTGAATCTATTCATTTGGGGCTGTCAACCCACAAACAAACAGAAAACACAGCGGAAGATTTTCCCTCTACAAAAGCCCACCAGTGCAACAAAATCAGGATTCATAATCAAGCTCAGAGTCATATATCTCTCCAGTCCAGTGGGTTAATATGGTCAGCACCAGGACCCTATGTGGTTGACCACTCCTCAGCAGGGTAGAAAAAAAAAAGAAAGTAGACATAGTTGTCCAGATCAGTAGGCCACACTAATCTGGCAGCCTCCCCTTCCGTTCACTTCCACAAGAGAGTATCTCTTTTGAAATGTACTAACGGTCTGCGCCACGAGAAGGTGGGGTCGGACATTAGGTGCTAGGCCTGGCAGGTTCTGTGCATCATCACAGGGGATTGGTGCATAGCTCTCCTTCCAGTGACTACCTAGCTACCATTTACAGACCAGGTCTGTAAAGTACTTTGCAGAACTTGGTCTGTAAAGTTCTTGACACGTGTCTTTAAATTTGCACTTCCTCAGAAGTTAACGAGCTGTGAATTGTTTGAAAGCTTGTCTAAATGTGTCATAGCATGCTAAAAACAAAGGCTGTGTCATCATTTCTCTCTTTGCTGGCAGCGCGTAAAGTTCAGTCTGTGAAATCTGTGCATTGTTACTATAATATAAATAAATAATAAATATATTCTCAAGCAGCTACTTGCCACAGAGCTCTGACAGAAACCTGTCAGTTTAATACGCCATTAGCAGAAGGTCTGTGAAGAGAGCGAGACCTCAGCAGAAAGACAAACAAACAGCCATGCTTCACCAGGGACTCGAACTCAGGTCTCTTTGATCAGCAGCCAAGCGCGCTAACCACTCGGCTGCATTATTACTATGGAGACTACTAAAAATGGGGAAGATTTTACATTTCAAAAGAATGCAGCTTGGAGACTACTTGTAAAAAAATCAGCCGATTTATCACACGTATATGGGTATCATGCTTGTCCATAAACACAGTTACGGGATGGATGCACAATTTCAGAGTAGGACGGCAGGGTTTCGTATACCTCTCTCGTACATGAAGACCAAAGGAGGCTGTGAACGAGAGAAAAATCGCTACTTTTCGTGAACCCATTACGGAAAATCCCACACATCACCATTCAGGTAATACATTTAAATGTCAGTGTATCGATAGTCAGCGTGGACACAATTAGTCATCAACATTTAAGGTTCCGAAAGATCTACGCCAACTGGGTATCCCACAATCTGACAGAACAGCGAAAAAGGGCTAGAGTCAACTTCTGCAAGGAGATGCTGCCAAAGTTTGAACCCAGTAACCCCAAACGGTTAGCAGACATTATGACAGGTGATGAGCCTTTTTTTTATTACTATACATGTCCCAGAAAGGTTGCGGAAGATGAACCACAACCTTAAATTCTCCGACAAGACTTTCACTCAAAGAAGATGGTCATAATTTTTTTTCAATTCCCAAGGAGTGAAGTGGGAGCCCTGGACACCTTAGCGGAAAAAATTGCCATAACTGGTCAATACTACACCTATATTGTTTTTCCCAAAATGGTTGAGGTGAAAGAGCAGTGTCCAATAACAGGTGTGTCATGGGTTGTCCTTCTTCATACAATGCCAGTACTCACAGAACCTTGAAAGTCACGACCTATCTGGAGAAGGAAAAATCCAAACCACTGCCCCATTTTGCATATTCATCCAATCTTGCACCATGCGTTTTTGGTAGTTTGAAAAATTTAAAAAAGGAATTTGAATTTGAAGCCATATTCAAGTGTTCAAGACCAGTGAAACCAAGCGTTAAAGAATTAGTGTAGAGGTCTCTAACTCTGCATAGATGATGGAGGGGAGTGATTTGAAAGACATCAAAAGTTTCATTGAGGTAATTGCAATGCCTTTTATTTTGCTGATTCATGTCAAGAACGTTTTGAAGTGGCGGTTACATGTTAACCCTATGGTGACCGCCACTCACATGACGGAGTTAGCTAGCGGCGTTTGCTTGCAGGTCCCAAGGTGACAAAGCTACGATAGATAAGAGGTTCCTCACTCTTCCTCACTCTGATCAATGTAGTCTACGTGCGAGGGTGGAGTGGCTCACTCTGATCAATGTAGTCTACGTGCGAGGGTGGAGGTGGCTCACTCTGATCAATGTAGTCTACGTGCGAGGGTGGAGTGGCTCACTCTCATCAATGTAGTCTACGTGCGAGGGTGGAGTGGCTCACTCTGATTAATGTAGTCTACGCGCGAGGGTGGTGGAGGTGGCTCACTCTGATCAATGTAGTCTACATGAGAGGGTGGAGGTGGCCTACTCTGATCAATGTAGTCTACGCGAGAGGGTGGAGTGGCTCACTCTGATCAATGTAGTCTACGTGTGAGGGTGGAGTGGCTCACTCTGATCAATGTAGTCTACACGCGAGGGTGGAGGTGGCTCACTCTGATCAATGTAGTCTACTTGCGAGGGTGGAGTGGCTCACTCTGATCAATGTAGTCTACGCGCGAGGGTGGAGGTGGCTCTGATCAATGCAGTCTACGTGCGAGGGTGGAGGTGGCCCACTCTGATCAATATGGTCTACGTGCGAGGGTGGAGGTGGCTCACTCTGATCAATTTAGTCTACGTGCGAGGGTGGAGGTGGCGATGTACATAAAAGGCATCGCGTCGAATTTTTGTCATTTACGTTGATGCTGCGGGCGATTGCTGAAGTGTCCTGATTGCTCTGTTACGTGACCGGCTGAGGATCAATCTACGGTTGGAGGCTAATTTCATCATTATCTTTCATCAACATCTTGAATCTTGAACCCATTACTATGGTGGTGGTAAGTAATCCCTACGGAAATTTCCGGTCAACCATATTTCACATTGAAGATTTCTTATCTATAGCTTCTATATTTATAAACTAAGCTTTATATGTCGGTAATTTCTTACTGTTAGTTTTTTTTAATTGAAAAAAATCCATTTGTCTTTAGAGTGGTTACTGATTATAATAATAATAATAATTTATTTCATGAAGAGGGTTACAGTAAAGCCAAGGTACAGGTAATTTTGAATATTAATTTAAACGTTCAAGTAGCTATATTATGCAGAATTCACTGCAAGGAGAAGATTTTGGCTTTAAATGGTCGAGAGATTTTAAAATATCTTATTTAAATTAAGCTGATGATTTAGCCCTTATGACAAATGAAGTTAATGAGATGAACCTTTCATTAGAGCTCTTGATGAAATTGGTAATAGAGTAGGTTTGATGATAAACAGAGAAAAGTAAATTGATGAAAATTGGTCAGGTAGATGGTGCTTTAGTTGTTTTTAACAATCACGTTCTAGTACAAGTGTCACAGTTTAATTATCCTGGAGCTGTTTAACATATTGTGATGTGCAGCATGAGATAAATATAAGAATATGCTGCTGGGACCTTTAACACTGTTTTGAGGGTGGGGGAAAAAAGGCATATAAACCTAAAAATTAAACTACGTACATATTTGTTTGGTGGGGAGGGTGGTGGTAGTGTGTGTGGGGTGTGTGTGTGGGGGGGGGGTCGGCATAAGATTCTGACATATAGTGTAACCTGGATTATCTGTCCCTTTGATTGTCTGTTTAGTGGTTTAACCAGTCTAACTACATTGACCCTCACATCTTGTCATAAAGTTACACTTCGTGGCAAATCCCACTCAAGAGAGTGTTTAAAATTTCTCAGACGAAAATCAGTAGATTATGGTTACTAAAGTTTCCACATTTAGCATTAATTTATTTAGTGCAATTTAAAAAAAAACATATTTACTTACATAACGTTACTCTCCTCCATTTTCCCTGATTAATGTACCCTAAAATGTTTTTAAAAAAAGCTTTCATCATGGACATAGAAATCATTCATAATATTTCCGGCAAAAAAATGCGGAAATACGAGAACATTTGATTAAAATAAGTTTTACCTTTCACGTAGCACCTCTTTACATTGTTAAAATGATCTTTGACAACTATTCACTGCGTGGAATAATTCTTTCGATATAATTTTATATTAAACATTATGCCTTATTTAAACTGTTATTGTTTCTATTTCCTTTATTGCTCAAAATTAAGCCATATTTTAATTTTTTGCAAGCCTTTCTTAATTACTCACATTTTCCCTAAAATTTCCCAAGTTTAGATGTGTCTAGTCACCCATATGTAGGCCGCTTAATCGAAGTTCTACTGTACACCTGATATCCATATTATAACCACTAAGAGATTTTGTAGCCCTAGCAATGACGCGAATTATTAATTAATTAAACACCATTCTCTTTTCAAAAATTTTTAATGAAGAACATTTTTAACCTTTATATATAACAACGTCTCAAAAGCATCTTTCAGATTATTCGGCCTTTGGCATATTGTATAATTTCGGCTTTCCCAAAATATTTTTTTGGAAGTGATGCATATTTTCATCATATTCAGTAAAAAATCGTATCTGCAATGGCTCGAGGCATTTTCACGCATCGAGAAACACTCGAAGCAAAAACGTTTATGCTTGAGAATATTTTTACAAAGAGTGTTTTGAATCTTATAAAGGAAATATTTTTGTAAAAATATCATTGATATTTTCACATTCAGAGCAGTTATCCTGTTCCAGTCAGTCTGCAGCGATCCTGTACATTAAATAAAAAACAAATAAATACCCCCCTCAAGCAGCTGCTTGCCACAGAGTTCTGACAGGAGCCTCTCAGTTTATATGCCATAGTAGAAGATCTGTGAGGATGGCAGGACCTCAGCAGAAAAACGATACATACATCCATGCCTTACCGGGGACTCGAACCCGGTCCCTTAGATCAATAGCCAAGCGTGCTAACCACACTGCCACGGGACGGCTCCTGTACATTAGATACTAGTAATACCCACACCCATACCACACCAGTTTGGCGTGAAACTCTTCAATAACTTCCGCAAAATTCTCCGCCCTGCCCACGGTCAGTAGGGGACACCGATGGGCTTGGAAAGGCCGCCGTCCGTCGGATGGGACGTTAAGCCGTGGCCCCGTGTGCGGGAGAGCTATACCCTGTGCACGTTAAAGAACATGCTGGATGGCCTTGACGGGAGGCTACCATCTGTCTACCGACAGCTGTTCCAGTGGGTCCCCTCCCCCAACCTTCTCTGAGCTTTCGGGGTCCATGTGACCTGGCCATTTAGCCCATGGTGTGCAAAAAAGTGCCGCTCAGAGGTAAAACAACCCAACTCAACCCTTCAATAACTTAATTCATACCAAGCGTATGAAAATCGATAACGGCAGCATGGAACCCCATCTGTCACATCAGAACTAAATGAGATCACCATGACAAATCTCAAGCAGCAGCACAACCACAGGGGAAAATGCTAAAACCTGCCACCGACGGCGTCACACCTGTCTTTCCGCCCTTTCGCCAGTTACCTTCGCCCGATTACCCCTTTTATTTAATAATAGCTGAACTTCACCGGCGCTGTCCGGGTGCCACTTTTAACCTGTATATTCTTATTTTCTCTGCATTAAAGGTAAATTTTGTAAGAACCCCCCCCCCCCCCGACACTTTAGCACAGATTTTCAACAGGAAGAAATTTGTTCGGTTCGTTATTGACGTCAACGAGCACTCCTCATTGCCCGTGGCTTAGTTTCAGTGTAAGCTATGGAGATTTTATTGCCGTTACCACCTATTTTGCCGCCCTATGGCTCCCGCGATATTCGTTCGCACTGTCCAAATTTCCTGCACAGCGTCCCCCGTGTGGCCTAGTGATTGGTTTAAGAAATAGGTTCCAACTTAGCTCGTGGCTTCGTTTCTACACAAATAGTGACAGCTTATGTCTCACTTTTAATCTTCATATTCTGTTTTTTCTTGCACTAAAGGTTAGTTTTGTGAGTATCCCCCATCCCCCGACATTTATCACAGTTTGAACAACTACGCACATATTTGTTTGGTTCTTTCTAGGATTAGTTATCGTAGTGAAACTTGGATCCTTTGTATGCAAAACAGGAGGCTTAATGCCTTTGATTTTAAATCCTTACACAGTATCTTGGCATTAGGGGGTTTGACTTTGTAAGAAGTTTTTGAGTTTAGGCAAAGGAATCGGTAACCTCCTTTAAACAGCATTTGTCCAAAGAAAGACTGCTTTGATTTAGTCATATTGCCCTATTTAACTGTTAATTGGAGAATAGGGTTATGAAGAGCATGTATAAATGACTCAGGAAAAGGCCCAGACCTAGGAAGTGATGGGGAGACAATGCCGAACAGGAGCGAGCCAGGTCAAACAGGACCTTGCCAGAACGGTCTACAGTAGCCAAATGCAGCAGCTGTAGCTCCGGACTGACATGTTTGGAGAACAAAATTGCACAATCTGGTTCGATTTCCATAGCCCACAGCTACTTGAGGATTTTGTATATATGTATTTAGGGGTGCATAGTCTTTGGCAGAGATTCCACAAGGATGGAGCGTATCCAGATGATTCAGTAGTGGATGACAGTGGGCTGAAAGTGACCTGAAAGTTGGACCATAATCTGCACCTGGAGAATAACTCCAGGACTCTAAGGAGAGTAATGCACCTGGAGAAGCTGGATGTCAACACCACGCATCCGCGTTCGGATCTTAAAACAGCGAGTAGAATAGACATATTCACTAACACTATACACCAGACTTCATGATCTCTGCTGGGCTATGCTAATGGTCTGTATGTCCCAGATCTGCTGCCACATTGGGGACCATCTAAACGGGTGCAGCCATCATGTCAACTGGACCCATGAGCAATGGTGGTCCATGGTGTTCAGGAAAAATCGAGATTTCCCCTCCATGGCAATTCACGGCATCAACTGATATGGAGAGAACCATGTATATGCTATCATACCACAAATATCCATGAACGGGACACCTTCTGTGGTGGTAGTATCATGGTTTGGGGAAGGATATCTTTCACTGGCCATTCAGGCTGTATGTGCTTTTAACATGCTATGCTACCAGTCTCAGGAATTAAATCTTGGATACCTTTATGTAGACATATGCGAGTGCAATAGTTGACACTTTTCTCCTACAGGATGATAACCCTGCCTACCCACATGTACTGCTGTCAACTTGGCGATCACTATCTGGAGAGAAACACTAGTAACTGTACTGAGTGGCCAGTCTAGTATACCAATCTAAATCCAATAGGATGCTCTCAGAAGATGGGTTGCTACCCTGAATCAAGCTCCAGAAAGCTTCCTGGAGATTCAACATGATTTGGAGGGAAAAAAGGATATTACAACCCACAGCGCTGTTAGGAAAATCTTATTGTTGCACACTAACTCTCATAGTTTAGCAACTTTGGTGTGCAAGATACGATTCCGAAGCCACGATCGTAGACATTTTTGCCCTCCTTATTTGTCCCTCGCAATTTGCGCTGCTGGTGAAGCATGTTAGAGTTGAGAGAAGAAATAAACAAGGCACAAGACAGTTGGCCCCATGGATGAAATATAATTATTTGAGTGTCAATCAAACGTATGGATAAACATCGAAAGAATAGAACTTGAGAATCAACTAAGTGACAAACAGTTCCATGAAAAGACATGATACTAAAGCACAAGGTTTCTATCTAGTACACTAAAAAAATCGAGCAAGCCTCCTGTGAGAACAATAGGACCTGAGCAAAACGTGGTAATCAAGGAGTCACTTTGGGCACATGGCAGGTCAATAAAGAAGTCGTAGTGACCTGAGACCGATTAGTGATGCCGATGAAGCGTAGTGTGGTTGGGGGAGAAATACAGTGTAAAGCATCGATCTGCAGGGCATTTTCCTGAAGAGCAAGGCATTTCCTTTCTCAAGACAGAGAGCGACTTTCACTATTGGAACATTTCTTCAAAACCTGACACTTTTGAGATGACAACAGATCGTACTGCAATAAAACTTTCACGTCAGCCAAGCCACGTTATAAGGCTGCAAACATTCAACTTCACATAGGGTCTGCAGAGATCTAGCCAATTGTTCAAAACATGTGCACACCTTTTTTTTATTTTGTCTTCATTGTGTGATGAGGTAGGAAGACCATATGAGGAGAGAAAGCATTACTTCACCATTTTACGGACTGCTAAGTTTACCCATTCAGTTTCCTCTCGTCAGACTTATGCTTAATTGAAACTGCCTCTAGATACCATTCGTATTGCCAAGTGTGAAATCTCCACCCCCTGATAGGACTTTCTTCGAACTTTCCCGTTTCATTACTTCCAGATGAAATTGACAGTGATTTAATGACTAGTGTAAGGCTTCAAATTACAAAGGAATCTTTTGCAGTGTGACACCCATGGAAGAAGTATTAAGCCAGTAAGGGCCAGTCAAGTCCTCAGGAAAAGGCACAGACCTAGGATGTGACAGGAGAGACAACGTCAAATAGGACCTAGTTAGAATTGGTGTACAGTTGATAAATGCAGCAGCTGTAGCTCAGGTTTGGCATTTTTGGAGAACAAAATTGCATTAACTGATTCTGTATATTTCGATTATTAGATATTTAGATTTAGATATATATTTTGTACGTATATATGTAGGGGTGCATAGATTTAGGAGGAGATTTCACAAGAATAGAGTGCACCCAGAGGATTCAGCAGTATACGATAATGGGCAACAACCTTAAAGTTGGATCATTAACCTAAAGCATCATCTCTCATAACTTGCACATCCTGTTTTAAGTTATATAGATTGTATAGCTTTTATGGGAGTAAGACTGAGTTAAGAAGTTAAGTCAGGATTCTCTTAAGGTTAGTTAGGAGTTTATTTATGAGTACTGAGTAAGTATATTTATTTGGCAAATAAGGTTAGAAGTGCTTTAATTAAGGAATAGTCTTTATAAGTAAGAGTAGTTACAGGGGTTTATCGAAATAATGGAAACACCGACGGTGACTGGAGTACATGCAATGAGCCGTACGCATATCACAGGAGTGACGTCACCCGCAATGTGAGGTATATAAAGGGGATAAGTATGATGTCGGCTATCATGCAGTAATGTCACAGGCGCAGGTGAAATAGCTGCTGTGGTGTAATTGTGGGCAATGTCAGATCTCAGTGAACTCCAAAAAAGCATGATCATTGGTGCTCGTCTTGCATGAGCTTCACTAACCAAAACGGCGAATATAGTAGGTGCAACACCAGGAACTGTATCGAAGATTATGGGCACAAGACCACAGCACCGCAAATAGCAGCAGAGTTGAACACCAGTCGGAATGATTCCATTTTCGTCATAACAGTTCGTCGGCAACTTCAGTCCATGCTGCAATCCACAAACATTTGATTAACCAACATCAATGCAACAAAACGAGTAAGGTGGTGCAAAGCAGATAACAGTTGGGATGTTAAATACTGGCAGAGTGTACATTTGGCAAAAACCTTCAGAAACAGACCATTCCGACTGTAAAGCATGGAGGTGAATCCCTGATATTGTGGGGTGCCATATCATGGCATTCCTTAGGGCTATTAGATATTCTGCGAAGTCGTGTCACATCTGCAACGTACGAATGCATTCTCGGGGGCCAGCTGCACCCAATGTTGCAGGCATTGTTCCCTACTGACCGTCCATGGTCAAACTGATATGATAGCTTTCACTGATATGAAAACTGATATGATACTTTTGTGTGAAACATGTCAAGTTGTGTTTGCAGAGCATGAGGATGAAGCACAGCAGCTACCCTGGCCACCTCAATCTCCAAACCTCAATATTATTGAACATTTGGGGGAATATCTGGAGCACAAGGTTTAGCAATACAGATATATATGGCAGAGTTCGGCCATATTTTACAGGCTGAATGTCCCACATTCCATTACCATATGTTCATGACTTGTATAAGTCTATTCCATGTCGAATTACGTCTGTTCTGAACGTCCGAGGTGGGCCTACAGCTTATTAATAAAATGTTCTCCACAAACAGTTCGTGTTTCCATTATTTTGATAAACCCCCGTATATATATATATATTGTTTTATCTTCTGCTGTATAAGAGAGAGACTCATCAATCACTGCTCAGGGTGAACAACTGTGAACCATATTACACTTAGATTTTTTCTTATATTCAGGTGCCTAACCCCTGTTATTTCAAAGTGGAATAAATCTGATGTCATTTGTTTAAACGAACTTGTCCGACTTACCTCTTCAAAGTGCATTGTATTTACTTGTCCAGTGAAAGAGGTCCTTGTAGGTCTAAGGGAAATTTCTGCACTATAATCGTTTTTATCTAAAAGAAGACAGAGAAGGGCATCCGACTGCCGCTGCACCGCTATTTAGCCCTATGAGCTCTCGAATCTCGAGTGTTCCGATAGAAGGAGAGCAAAGAGGGATCAGGCAGACGTCCATATCCTATGGAATAGCAGTCGATAGGCAGCTTTTGCTGCTAATTGCTATCTGACGCGATCGTGTCTAATTGACTGTCCTTTGAGTGAGTTACTTTATATTTTTTGGACAGCTTTAGAACATAGTTTAGTGTACCTTAAGTACCATTTATCAACAGATTTAATTTTATTCAACATTGATGCCCAGGTTAACTTGTGGGATATAATTGTGTGCAGAAAGGGAGGCGCTTCAGCAACAATCTGCACAGTTTACCTCGTCTTCATCGGGTACAGTACGTCAACCATAAATGCTTCACGAGCCATATGATTAAACACAATGCTAAACATTATTGATCACACTGCAGCCAACAGAACATTAAGTTTCCAATCTTTGGGAACGTATGGCATTATCAACATCATGAAACATTTCTTCAAGACCTGCGTAGCGGTAAGAGGTGAACACACTTCATATTAAACCACTTGGGCTGTCGCAGTAGACCTTCACCTTTTTAGCATGTTCTTGTATCTGCAAACGATTTTGGAAATTGAAAGTGTTTTTAAAAAATTCAATTGTTTTTCTTATGTACAGTGTTTTTATACTCAACCTTCCAATTCACATCTGTAAATCCAGCCAGTTTTCAGGATGTTCCTTAATTTATGGAAACCAGTGCAATATAAATGGCACTTGTTTCTATTGATAAGCCACTTAGTCTTTGTTCAGTCTTCACATGGAGAACCTGACTTGTATTGTCATGTATTGTGTTCTTTTTTCGCCTTCATTTGCTGTGTAACTTTGTACATATTGCAATGAGTGGAAATATTGTGAAGTGGTCTGTTAGTCTCTGGTGAGCATTTTCGTGCAATTAGAGTGTAAGATATCTGCCCTAATCTGCAATCGTCCCCATCTTTCCTCTTTTTGTCAACAAAGCATCTTTTCATGTTGGTTGTATTACGGTAGTACAAGTTATACAGGAGTTGGTCAAAATATTGGAAACACGTACTGTTTGTGGAGAACATTTTATTAATAAGCTATATCTCGGACGTTCGGAACAAACGCAATACGACGTGGAATAAACTTATAAAAATCAGAATGTGGGACAATTCTTCCTCTAAAATATGGCCCAACTGTGCCAGTGATGCTAGAGGTGAAAAGTGTGAGCTGACCTTATGCTCCCGATATTCCCACAAATGTTCAATAATATTGAAGACTGCGGATTGAGGTGGCCAGGTTAGCTGCTGTACGTAATCCTTATGCTCTGCAAACCACAACTTGCACTTTCGCGCAATTCATGGGGGCATTATTAGCTTGAAACCAGGGATGGTCATTAGGTAACAAAGCCCACAACATTGGGTACAGGTAGTTCCCGAGAATGGATTCGTATGTTGTGGATGCGACACAATCCTGCAGAATCACTAATGACCCTAAGGAATGCTATGATATAACACCCCACAGCATCAGGGATCCACCTCCATGCTACACAGTCGGAACCAAACAGTCAGGGTGGTATGCTTCTGAAGGTTTTCACAACACACACCCTACCAGTGATGGGAAACAATGTGTAGCACGATTCATCAGACCGGATAACATGTTAGCATACCAGTATTTATGTGCTTTGCATCACCTTACACGTTTTGTTGCATTGATGTTGGTAATCAGAGATTTGTGGATTGCAGCACGGCCATAAATACTGGCAAGATGAAGTTCCCGATGAACTGTTATGACGAAAACGGGATCATTCCGACTGGTGTTCGACTCTGCTGCTATTTGTGGTGCCATGGTCTTCTGCTTCCGTTGTGCAATCCGTGCCAACGTTCGCCTATCCCTTTCTGACAACTTCGTATGGCGTCCACAATTTGCACGTTTGGAGGCAACGTCCTGTCTTTTTTGATAGACAGTCATAATCTTCGATACAGTTCCTTGCGTTACACCTACTATTTCCGCCGTTCTGGTTAATAAAGCTCCTGCAAGACGCGAATGATCATGCCTTTTTGGAGGTCACTGAGATCTGACATTGTCGGCAATTACACCACAATAGATGTTTCACCTGCGTTTGTGACACTGCTACGTGATAACCGACATTGAACTTCTCTCTCGTATATACCTCACATAGCGGTTGACGTCGTCCCTGTGATATGCATACGGCGCATTGCACGTATTCCAGTTACCGTCGGTGTTTCCATTGTTTTGATAAACCCCTGTATGTCAACACCATCTGTGCTCACAAATTAACAAGCAGCCACTTGAGACCTAATAATTGTCTCCAATGAACCAACAATTGGGGGGGGGGAATCTGTATGTCATCAAAAGGGAATATTAATAATGTTACGAGGAATAAGTGACCCCTACACAGGAATTCGTGGAACATTTATGCATTACTATGGGCATAAAAGAACAATTATATTAGGAGTGAATGAGAGAGAAGACTACAAACTGAAGCCCTTAGACCATGGAGTCTACCAGTCAGTTAATCGTAGTTCACTCAAAGGTTTTGCAACAGCAAACCTTGAGGGACACTTCAGATCAAACAAGAGAGGTTGGATAAACAGGTCATTTTTACAAACTTTTCTTTCACATATTGGTAAACAAGCTAAGGTGTTATTGCAAGAAAAAAGAATAAGGACTTTAAAACTTTATTGACTGTTTGGAAATTAGCTCAGCCATTTACCATGCGATCTAGCTTTGCTTGAAAATATTAAAAATTAAATTTGAAAATATTAAAGTCTGATGCTAAAAATAAGCAGAAGCGTAAAAGACTTTTGGAAGGCTTTTAACAACAGACATGCAAAGGACATCGTTGTAGAAGCATAAAGGGATATTTCATAAACCTGCTTGAATGGTGTAAGCTGCTGGTTCACACATGGTTCATGATTTTTGTGGGTTCGAGGAGCATCTTGAACACTTAAAGAATACCTATAAGCTGTATGTTATACTAACAAGACAGGAAGATTTCAATTAGTGGAATAACTGTTTATGAAACTGCTGAAATCCCTTAAGCAGGAGAGAATTAACAACTGTGGAACTATAACTAACGGCTGTGAATGAATATTTTTCAATTGCAGATGATGGCATCTGGAAGATACACCATTTTATGACATGAATGTTGCAATTCTGTTATTTGCCATGCAAGGTGTCGAAAGGGGTTTGCAATAGCTGGAAGATACAATTACAATGCTGAGAGCAGTGCCAAAGTAATTAGAGGGGTAAAGGCTCAGCTGGCACCCTACACTGAACTCCTAGTAAAAGAAATGAAGGATCGACAAGCAGATGATGGACAATTTGTTTCGTCAAGGATGAGCCTTAACCCATGGAAGAATAACAGCCATCAACTTCAAAGGGACATCATGGAACTGCGGCACTATTTTTTCGTCCACGAACTCCTAAAACTCATACAGGAATTTAGTGTCCCGTTCATGGATATTTGTGGTATGATAGCATATACATGGTTCTCTCCATATCAGTTGATGCCGTGAATTGCCATGGAGGGGAAATCTCGATTTTTCCTGAACACCATGGACCACCATTGCTCATGGGTCCAGTTGACATGATGGCTGCACCCGTTTAGATGGTCCCCAATGTGGCAGCAGATCTGGGACATACAGACCATTAGCATAGCCCAGCAGAGATCATGAAGTCTGGTGTATAGTGTTAGTGAATATGTCTATTCTACTCGCTGTTTTAAGATCCGAACGCGGATGCGTGGTGTTGACATCCAGCTTCTCCAGGTGCATTACTCTCCTTAGAGTCCTGGAGTTATTCTCCAGGTGCAGATTATGGTCCAACTTTCAGGTCACTTTCAGCCCACTGTCATCCACTACTGAATCATCTGGATACGCTCTATCCTTGTGGAATCTCTGCCAAAGACTATGCACCCCTAAATACATATATACAAAATCCTCAAGTAGCTGTGGGCTATGGAAATCGAACCAGATTGTGCAATTTTGTTCTCCAAACATGTCAGTCCGGAGCTACAGCTGCTGCATTTGGCTACTGTAGACCGTTCTGGCAAGGTCCTGTTTGACCTTGCTCGTTCCTGTTCGGCATTGTCTCCCCATCACTTCCTAGGTCTGGGCCTTTTCCTGAGTCATTTATACATGCTCTTCATAACCCTATTCTCCAATTAACAGTTAAATAGGGCAATATGACTAAATCAAAGCAGTCTTTCTTTGGACAAATGCTGTTTAAAGGAGGTTACCGATTCCTTTGCCTAAACTCAAAAACTTCTTACAAAGTCAAACTCCCTAATGCCAAGATACTGTGTAAGGATTTAAAATCAAAGGCATTAAGCTTCCTGTTTTGCATACAAAGGATCCAAGTTTCACTACGATAACTAATCCTAGAAAGAACCAAACAAATATGTGCGTAGTTGTTCAAACTGTGATAAAATGTCGGGGGATGGGGGATACTCACAAAACTAACCTTTAGTGCAAGAAAAAACAGAATATGAAGATTAAAAGTGAGACATAAGCTGTCACTATTTGTGTAGAAACGAAGCCACGAGCTAAGTTGGAACCTATTTCTTAAACCAATTTCTAGGCCACACGGGGGACGCTGTGCAGGAAATTTGGACAGTGCGAACGAATATCGCGGGAGCCATAGGGCGGCAAAATAGGTGGTAACGGCAATAAAATCTCGATAGCTTACACTGAAACTAAGCCACGGGCAATGAGGAGTGCTCGTTGACGTCAACAACGATCCGAACAAATTTCTTCCTGTTGAAAATCTGTGCTAAAGTGTCGGGGGGGGGGGGGGTTCTTACAAAATTTACCTTTAATGCAGAGAAAATAAGAATATACAGGTTAAAAGTGGCACCCGGACAGCGCCGGTGAAGTTCAGCTATTATTAAATAAAAGGGGTAATCGGGCGAAGGTGACTGGCGAAAGGGCGGAAAGACAGGTGTGACGCCGTCGGTGGCAGGTTTTAGCATTTTCCCCTGTGGTTGTGCGGCTGCTTGAGATTTGTCATGGTGATCTCATTTAGTTCTGATGTGACAGATGGGGTTCCATGCTGCCGTTATCGATTTTCATACGCTTGGTATGAATTAAGTTATTGAAGGGTTGGGTTGGGTTGTTTTACCTCTGAGCGGCACTTTTTTGCACACCATGGGCTAAATGGCCAGGTCACATGGACCCCGAAAGCTCAGAGAAGGTTGGGGGAGGGGACCCACTGGAACAGCTGTCGGGAGACAGATGGTAGCCTCCCGTCAAGGCCATCCAGCGTGTTCTTTAACGTGCACAGGGTATGGCTCTCCCGCACACGGGGCCACGGCTTAACGTCCCATCCGACGGACGGCGGCCTTTCCAAGCCCATCGGTGTCCCCTACTGACCGTGGGCAGGGCGGAGAATTTTGCGGAAGTTATTGAAGAGTTTCGCGCCAAACTGGTTTGGTATGGGTGTGAGTATTACTAGTATCTAATGTACAGGAGCCGTCCCGTGGCCGTGTGGTTAGCACGCTTGGCTATTGATCTAAGGGACCGGGTTCGAGTCCCCGGTAAGGCATGGATGTATGTATCGTTTTTCTGCTGAGGTCCTGCCATCCTCACAGATCTTCTACTATGGCATATAAACTGAGAGGCTCCTGTCAGAACTCTGTGGCAAGCAGCTGCTTGAGGGGGGTATTTATTTGTTTTTTATTTAATGTACAGGATCGCTGCAGACTGACTGGAACAGGATAACTGCTCTGAATGTGAAAATATCAATGATATTTTTACAAAAATATTTCCTTTATAAGATTCAAAACACTCTTTGTAAAAATATTCTCAAGCATAAACGTTTTTGCTTCGAGTGTTTCTCGATGCGTGAAAATGCCTCGAGCCATTGCAGATACGATTTTTTACTGAATATGATGAAAATATGCATCACTTCCAAAAAAATATTTTGGGAAAGCCGAAATTATACAATATGCCAAAGGCCGAATAATCTGAAAGATGCTTTTGAGACGTTGTTATATATAAAGGTTAAAAATGTTCTTCATTAAAAATTTTTGAAAAGAGAATGGTGTTTAATTAATTAATAATTCGCGTCATTGCTAGGGCTACAAAATCTCTTAGTGGTTATAATATGGATATCAGGTGTACAGTAGAACTTCGATTAAGCGGCCTACATATGGGTGACTAGACACATCTAAACTTGGGAAATTTTAGGGAAAATGTGAGTAATTAAGAAAGGCTTGCAAAAAATTAAAATATGGCTTAATTTTGAGCAATAAAGGAAATAGAAACAATAACAGTTTAAATAAGGCATAATGTTTAATATAAAATTATATCGAAAGAATTATTCCACGCAGTGAATAGTTGTCAAAGATCATTTTAACAATGTAAAGAGGTGCTACGTGAAAGGTAAAACTTATTTTAATCAAATGTTCTCGTATTTCCGCATTTTTTGCCAGAAATATTATGAATGATTTCTATGTCCATGATGAAAGCTTTTTTTAAAAACATTTTAGGGTACATTAATCAGGGAAAATGGAGGAGAGTAACGTTATGTAAGTAAATATGTTTTTTTTTAAATTGCACTAAATAAATTAATGCTAAATGCGGAAACCTTAGTAACCATAATCTACTGATTTTCGTCTGAGAAATTTTAAACACTCTCTTGAGTGGGATTTGCCACGAAGTGTAACTTTATCACAAGATGTGAGGGTCAATGTAGTTAGACTGGTTAAACCACTAAACAGACAATCAAAGGGACAGATAATCCAGGTTACACTATATGTCAGAATCCTATGCCGACCCACCCCCACACACACACCCCACACACACACACCCCACACACACAACCACCACCCTCCCCAACCCCTAAGAAATCTTTTTGGCTACGTCCTGCTCACAGCAATACCAATACTGAAGATTTCATTTGTAAATAGATATAACAAAAAAGTTATCATTTCAGTATAAATCACAAGAATTAAACGCTAAAGTCACAAAAAGAACCTTATAAAACTCAGTAATGAGTAAATTAAACAAATATTAAATCATGTAATTACACTCGCACTTTCAGTTTGATTTGCTTCCGAATTTCGTACGCTAAAATTTTAAAATTTGTGTATGCATATGTATAATACATGAGTAAATGTGGTATTTATTTTGAGCGACCTATTTAGGATATTGTCAAACCTCAATAACAGGCAGCAACGCTTAATACAATTTTAGAAACGTTAACCCCTTAACACACTGCCTTTCAATTTCATAAGAATCTAAACTAATTATTTTCGTAAGCAGGTTGAAAATAACTACTTACACTGAGAAAGTGGTTCAATTTTTTCTTTCTCTGTGGTTCTGCTGTAACGATGTTTCTCCCACTGCACTTCGAGATGACCTCCTTCCCATTCATTTTTCTCGTACCCAATGATGCGCACAGACAGTGTCAATGTATCACCCACCTGCCGCTGGAACCAGCAGGTCTTTTTTTCGGAGTTATAAACGTCACATGCTGTCAGCGATTCCAAGTACACGGAGCTCAGTTGACTGCCGCTACAAAAGGAAACAAACTTAGCACATTCGGATCACTCTCATTCATAAAACCAGGTTTACACAATCTACAATTTGGAAATTAAAATTATTAAATTTTTTTGGCAAAAACACTTTAGTTTAGCAAACTCCCTTGTTGTAAAAAGAAATGAAATTTCCTTGTGAAAAGCAAAAAAGTGCATTCTCCTGGAGTTGTAAAAAAAGTAAAATTCTTTTTCAAGGTGGAAAAGCAAAACTGTCTTTGGGGATAGAAAAAGTAAAACTCTTTTTGGAGAAGGCAAAAATAAAACCTTCTTTTGGAGGTGGCAAAAAGCAAAATTTTCTTTGGAGTTTTTGAAAATAAAACTCTCTTTGGAGGTGGCATAAGCACATTCTTTTTCGCTTGAAAATAGTTAGGTAACTGAAAAGGGAATTTTTTTAATGCGCCTTTTCCAATTTCGTACCTCTGGCAATTGCTGAACTTGACTGTCCTGGAATTAGGTATTTTTGAGTACGGGGTTAAAAAAGAGGCGCATTAAAAAAACAATAACTCCCTTTTCAGGTACTTAACAATTTTCCATGCAAAAAAGGAATGTGCATATAACGTAATTTTCGACGGATTGAGGATTAGTTGAATCGATGGAATAATATAATTGTGGATTTTTATACTATATTTGAAAATAAATAAAAATTGACAGTGAAGTATATCAGTGATTGTACAACAGAGGCAGGGGGAGAGTTTTATGTAGTTATAACTTCTACCACATCGAAGGCTTAAAAATCGTATATTTTCCACTTCAGTCCTAAAAACTTTCATATTCAAGTATGTCAAAAAATATAATTAAAAAACCCTACCTTGGACTCTAACATGTCAAACTTTCCCTCCATTAGCATATTTTACGTTAGCCACTGAGGTATATAATATTAACAATAAATAAAAAATTTTACATAAGGAAATAAAAGTCACAAAAAATAAGAGAATATTAGTTTTTTAAAAAATCCCAAAAACAGAATATTGCAAAAAATATAGTTGTTTTTCAAGCGTCTATATAAAACCAACTTGTTTAACTGTGCGAACAAAACATAGGATCTAAGTAAAATACTGTCTACTTCGTTTGTGTAATCTCGTTCTTTCTTACACTACAGTAGGAATATCAAAAATAAGGCCACAAGACCATTTTATTCCACGAGTGAAATTTTTTTACGATATGGCAAGTGTACGACCGAGGTTTATTAATGAAGAATTAAGAAAATTAACTTCGGAAAGCTTAAGTAATGGTTATTATTTTCAATCGATACAGTAAGAGTAATCGCCATCTGACTAAGAGACAGTGATTTCAATGTTTTTGTTTAAAACGAGCTGGGCTTTAAATGCGAAGTTTTATTACATAAAATATAATGAAGCACGAGCTAAAAAATTCTTTCGCATACTGGCGGCTCGTGACTAAAACTTTAGGAGGGGAAACTTTGATTACTATGATCAAGGCCCGGATGTGAAAGGGAAGGCCTGATATTGAATTGAATCGAATAAGAATTAAAAGATATTTCGTTTCGCAATTCATACATTCTTTTCCTTCTACTATTCTGAAAACACATTATTTAAAAAAAAAGAAATCAAAAACCCAAAAAGATGTTTTCATCCTTTCTACTTCAATTCGGCATTTTGCTCTCCACTGTAAAAATTTAATGGCCAGAAGACTGGGTCAGAGCATTTCCGAGACGGCAAGGCTTGTGGGTACTCACGGTGAGCGGTGGTTAGTACCTTCAAAAAGTGGTTCGAGGAGGGAAAAACTACGAACCGCCGGCAAGGTGTGGGTCAACCACGGCTCATCGATGCTAGAGGTGAGCGAAGTCTATCCCGTATGGTTCGTGCCAAGAGAATGGATACTCTGGCGCAACTCGCCTGAAATTTGAATGCTGGTGACGGGAGTAATGTGTCATAATACACAGTATATCGAACCCTGATGAAAATGGGGCTGCGCAGATGCAGGCCGCTCCGAGTGCCCATGCTAACCTCGGTTCACCGTCGAAAGCGCCTACAATGGGCATGCGAGCATCAAAAATGGAACTTGAATGATTGCAAGAAGGTCGTCTGGTCCGATGAATCTCGTTTATTGTTGTACCATGTGGACGGCCGGGTATGTGTATGTCGTTTACCTGGGCAAGTGTTGGCATCAGGATGCACCATGGGAAAACAAGGCGGTGGAGGAAGTGTATACTTTGGGCAATGTTCTGCTGGGAAACCCTGGGTTTAGTCAAGAAACTATGACGTCTACCGCCTACTTAAATATCATTGCAGACCAGGTGCATCCTTTCATGGCAACGGTATATCCCTCTAATAGTGCCTCCTTTCAGCAGGATACCACACTGCCCGGATTATTCGAGAATGTTTCGTGGAACATGAGGAAGACTTCCAGGTATTGCCCTGGCCTCCAAATTCCCCAGGCATCAATCCAATCGAGCATCTGTGGTTTATATTGGAACAGCATATCCGATCTGCGGTGGATCAACCATATAACTTACAAGATTTAAAGGATCTGCTTGTAACGTGTTGGTACCACAAATACCGCAAGCCACTTTTAAAAATCTTGTCGTCTGTGCCTCATCGGGTAAAAGCCGTTTTGGCGGCACATGGAGGACCAACATCATATTAGGCAGGTGGTCATAATGTTTTGGCACTTCGGTCTATATGTACTGTATGTATGTATGGATGGATGGATGGATAGCGATATCTGTGGCGGAGCGTAACTAGGTTTCTTTTTTATTTGTAGAGTTGTAAGAGTTTTAAATTTTCTTCCTAGTTAAATTTCTTGTCTCTGTCTCTTATTACTTTTTGTTCTCCGTTGATTCTTGTTGATATGGTTCTTTTATGTTATATTTTAAATTCTATGGTAATGTCATGATTTTACTATTGTTTTCAATTTTATTTTACTATTGTTTTCAATTTTATTTTACTATTGTTTTCAATTTTATTTTACTATTATTCTGCTTGACACTTTTTCACTCTTTCAAATTTTTTATATTATTTATACATTACGTATTACAGTCTAAGTTACGTTATGTATTAGAGTAAAGTTTTTATTTTTGTTTGGAGTAAGTATACTAGTGTACCGTTCATTCCTTTAAATAAACGAGGTCTCGGTATCTCGCTGTCTATTTCTTTCACTCCGAATTTACCATTAACGAAGAGCTGAAACATTTTTTACTTACATGTCTGGGGCTAGCGTATTGACATCGTCTGGATAAGAGCTCTTCAACTTCGATAACGTGTTTGCTCCGACGAGTCTGCTCGCTCTCAGAATCTTGGCTATTTTCTTTGCCAACTTTGCGATCAGTGGGGCATATTTACGGTCATCTTTATTTGTTATTTCTGTGGCAGAATTTGTCGGTTTTTTCATCTTCTCGACCGTAATTGCAACATCCTTTGCTATACGAAGTTCATCATCATGTGCTGCGTTATTAACATCATCACCTAGAGCCATTCTTAGAGGAAGTGAAAGATCAGGCAGCTTGATTAGGTAGAAGACTTGATTTGAGGTAGTTGGCGAAAAACTCCCTCTGCAAAGAAAGTATTACTGTTTAAGTATATAGGTTGCGTTATAGGAAGTCATTTTGATATTATCTTTAGAAATTCATTTCGCTATTGGCCAGCGATAAAAATAAGGAGTTACAGTGTCCAAAGATAGACTAGGAGGGGCCATATATTTTACTCAGTATCTCGTATCTCTCATCTATGTTCAAGCCCCCCCCCCCCCGATAGGGGACCACCTTGACGTGGGGGGGGGGGGCTTAATGGTGCCACTGTGAAGTAGGGTCACGGCACATTGTTTCCTCATTTGTACGATGGGATGTGGCCTTTGGTGGCAGGGCTTGTGAGAGTCTGCAGACTGGTTTGGGAGAGGCCAGTCTAGTGGGCTTATTCGCTCGCTCAGGGAAGCTTTAGGTTACAGCCCCGATGGAGAAGCTGTGGCTGAGAGTTCTGCGGACTGTAGTTATGGGGCACCGGTCCATTGGGCTCATCGGTGCAGCCTCAGTGAAGTTGGGGTACAGACTGCTTCTGGGGGGCAGCTGGTGCGTGGCACTATGGAGAGGACGAAGTTGAAGGATTGCGACTTGGGTATGAACAGTTTGACAGGCTTATCGATGGAAAAGCCAAACGAAGAGTCTCCACTCCGGCAGCCGAGTCAACTTGGTTCTATATAACATTTTTGTGGCTAACCGGAGAACAGATTAAATTTAGGTTTTGACCGATGGATGAACCTTCCTCCTATAGGATTGTTCGCCATAGGTAGCCATGGATGAGCTGTGTCTTTGTGGCACTGTCTTGCCCCGGCGTAGTTAGTGGAGATTAAGGCATTCTCCCCATAGTTGGTGTGCAACGATACGTTGCGGTACAACTGGGACTTGCCATTACCTAATGTATCTATGTTCAAGCCTCCTTAGTTGTATTATGACATAGGCACAATCGGTACTGCGTTCTTTAATGAATGGAGTGACTTAAAACGTTTATCTTGAAACATACCCATGGTGGACTGAGCTGCGTGCTTTTCCTGATAGCATAAGCGATTAAATGGGTGTTCCAATCAATCAATCAATCAATCAATCAATCAAATCAAAATTTATTATTTCCAATATATTAGACTCCAGAGGTCGCCAATCTGTGGTCCGCGGGAAAATTTTGGTGTCCTTGGAGAAATTTGGACACTGACACAGGATCGCTGACAACTTTCGTCTAAGGGACATTTGCAAGAACCTATTTGTGTGAAAAGGCATTCTCATCTGTTACGGCAATAAAAAACAAGTACTGCTGTCGGCTTGAAATAGAAACGGCTCTCCGTGTTGTAGTGACGTCATTGGAGCCAAGAATCCATAAACTTATTTCAAACAAGCAGCAACATATATCACACTAATAATTTTGTTATAATTAAATAAGTGCATTTCATATTAATAAAATGCAATTTTTATGATCATTATTTTACACACGTTTGTGCCTTTTTAAAAAAATTCATGTTAGTAGTCCGCGGGATTCAAAATTGTGAGTTTAGTGGTCCGTGAGGTCCAAAAGATTGGCGACCGCTGCATTAGACTCTACATTTAGTACGATATCTAAAATCCAAAAACATTCGCTTATCTATCCTCATCGGCCACTAACCATTTTCTCTCTATAGGTAGTTGGAATGTGAGGACTCTGCACAGAGCTTTTTCTCTTGAAGTCCTCACACAAGAATTCCACTCTCATAGTTAGATATTCTCGGTGTGCCAGAGACCAGATGGACTGATAAAGGTCAGATTTTTAAAAAAATCTTAAATTTCTCTTTTCAGCGAGGGAAGACAATAAACAACACCAAGGCGTGGGTCTGCTTCTCAGCAGACACGCTAGTGATGCTCTTCTAGGATATCAGTGCATTAATGAAAGGTTTCTTACAACAAAATTTCAGACAAGCGTTAAAGACTTGAATGTTGCCTGCTGTTATGCCCCCACTGAGGATGCCGATGAGGATGAGAAGGATAGCTTTTACGGACAACCTCAGGATATTTTGAATTTCTTCAAGAAAGAAGATATTACCCTTGTTCTAGGTGACTTCAATGCCAAAGTTGGTAACTGCAATATTTAGAGAGGAGTGATAGACCCTTTTGGTATTGGTAGCTGCAATGGCAATTGGCAGCGTCTCCTACAGGTAAGTAAACTCAATGGATTCAGAATAACTAACACTTATTACAAACACCGCGACATACATAAGTACACATGGGTTTCACCCGATGGGCTGCATCAGAATATGATTGGTTATATATTAATTAACAGCAAATGGACTAGTTTTGTTGGGAATACCAGGTCACATAGGGGAGCTGAAATCGGAACTGACCTTATTAAACGTGTCTTGGAACTTAAACTTAAGAAGTATCATGCTAAAGTTAGAAAATTATTACCTTTAACGCTGAAGCCCAATTATAGTTAAAGCTTACCATGAGAGTGTAGGTTACTTAATCATTATGACAGTCATGGTTTGCTTACTACTGAAGTTGACGAAGAATGGGACCTTTTTAAACAGGCTTTTCTTGAAACGAACAATACTCTTTCAGGAAAAAAGGAGCAGAGGAGGCAGAAATATTTGAGTGATAAGGCACTTAAACTTATTTCGGAAACAAAGAATTGCAGGAATGTCATTAATCATACCCTATTAGTCGCAATAGAAATAATTATAAAGAGCTTAATAAACGTGTTTTTACACGTTTATTAAGTGTACGGTGTTAAGTGTGTTAAGTTAGCAGTTGATAAGAATCTTTGGCTTGATGGTTTGGCTGATAAAGCCGAGACAGCAGCTAGACAGCACAACAGCATAGAGTTGTACCTGATAGTTAATGTTTTGTGTGGTAGAAAATTGACAGGTATTCAGGGATTGAAGGATAAATAAGGTAAGATCAGAGAAGGTGAGGATTCTGTCATGGCCAGTGGGGTGAGTTCTCATGGAGTAGTTTTCTCCTTGCATTACTACAGTGCGATTTATCGGGAGACGAGTTCGACCGTCAAATCTGCAGGTGTGTGATGCACAAAAATTAATTGACCGCACTTTAATCAAACATATCTGCTGAAAATTCTAACATTTTTGAGAACCGCGAAAGGCAATTTAATAGAGGTGATTAGGCACAGGCCTCCAGAAATTTACGTAATGGGTTTGAAAGTTGAGGGAGAAGAGTTATATAAAGAGAGATATTAATGTACATTTAACAACCATAAATCATTACTATTTGCGGAAAACAGAGGGAAATGGAAAATACTGAGGGCACTGTATTTTAGTCACCATACACTTCACTTTATTACCCGTGTAAGATGTCTTCAGTGGCTTGATAGTCTGTGCGTGATTTTCCCCACATAGCAGGTTTGAAGAGTATAGGTAAGAAAAAAATATATATATATACTTTCACCACTGGCACTTTTATACACGTAAAGATTAAAAATAGACCGTATAATAATTTGGTTCTTTCTAAACTTAGTCATGATAGTAAAACTTGGACCCTTTTTAAACAAGATAACAGGATACTTACAGTACTGTGCGAATTAATTGGGGCAAGCGAAGACTGGAAAACCTCTTCGATCCGGGCACATCCAGCAATCCCCCAAACACTCACCCAAGGTCATGTTTTTGGGATGTTTCACAGCTTCCGGGTCACAGACGCTTCACCCCATTGAAGGAATGATGGACAGCAAAAAGTACATAGGCGTTCTGGAGGCGAAATTGGTCCCAACACTGCAGAAGCTGTTTCCTAACGGCGATGGGGTATTTCAACGGATCTGGCTCCATGCCACAATTCTAAGCTTGCTAAGAGCTTCTTTGAGCTTGCTAAGAGCTTCTTTACCCAGCAACATTTGAATGTATTGTAGTGGCCAGGAAATTCACCGGATCTAAACCCCATTGAAAATTTGTGGGCCATTATTAAAGCGCGCATATCTAAGATGGATTGCACGACGAAAACCAAAATTATAGAAAGTGTCATGAAAGTGTGGTACCACGACCCTGAAGTGAAGGAGATGTGTGGAAAGTTAGTGGCATCAATGATTGAGAGGGTGAAAGAAGTAATTAAAGCTAAGGGGGGGGTCACATTCACTATTAACTATACTATTAAACAAATAAATATTTCAGTTGTGTCTTTGTTACTGCATTTTCCTGTTGTCCCAACTAATTTGCACAGTACTGTAATGCTCTTGATTCTAGATGCTTGCGCAATATCTTGGACATTAGGTGATTCAACTTTGTAAGTAATGACGTAGTTAGGCAAAGGAGTCGGCAATCTCCTTTAAGCAGTATATTGTGCACATAGAGAGTCCGTTGGTTTGCACAGGTTGCCCATGTAGATAATTATAGATTAGTGAATAGGATTATGAACAGTGTGCCTAAAGGCTTCAGAAAGTGAGGGAGACCTGGGATGCGGTGGGCAGACAATGTTAAACAAGACTTTGTTAAAATTGGTGTAGACAGTGGCCAGATGCAGCAGATGTAGCTCAGGACAGATATGCTTGGAGAACTGAATTGCATAATCTGGTTGGACCTCCGTAGCCCATGGCTGCTTGAGAATGATGATGATGATGTAACCTAATTGTGTATCTGAGTAGAAAGTATCCAGTACTTATTTACTAGTTTTTCCAGAATGTTTCCAAAGAGCAGAATAACAAATGTAGGTCTATAATTTTAAAGAGTAGTTTTGCATCCTTTTATATATAGGAATCGCGATTGCCTTTTTTAATGTATCAGGAAATACACCACTTGCAAGAGATAAATTAAACATGTATGTCAACGGTGCAACGACATAATTAAGACGATTTTTTATAATTGCTCCAACAAACCCATCAACTCTTGGACTCTTGTTTTCTTTAATAATTAAAGATTTCTTGAATCTCTCCTTCGGAAGTTGTAATTTAAAACAAAATAATTGCTATTCCTAGCAATATAATTACAATATTTAAATTACAGTTAATAGTTGGTTTTTCCCTGATATTGTCTGGAATATGAACAAAGTATGTATTAAAATCATTAGTAATTTTTGAGGAGTTCTTATTTTCTTTGGATCATAATTTGGCAAATGGGGTTGGACAATTTAGCTTTTTTCTATTTTCTGTTAAGTTATTGATAAATTTTCATTGCTTTCTACTGTCGCCTTCTTCTATTTGCATTTAAATATGGCTACAATCATATGAAGAAAGCCTATCCAACGAACTGCTTGCATAATCATTACCAAGAAAAGGGTCAATATTAAGATCACCAATAAAAATAAATGTACTATTTTTAATTAAATTTAATTCGTCATTTAATTCATCTCTAAACATTTTTCATGTGTAAAAAATTAGATCTATATATATATATTGCATACAGGCAAATATCCTAATCAGTCCATGTTAAACAAAGCGATGCAGCAGTCACCAAGCCATTATTTCCGTTTAAAATATTTATGTATTTCTAATAAAAATTAGTATACACTTGATTTATTATAATGCGTATATTTGCAAAATTTATTACATCCGTTTAAGTTATACAAGCAAACTTCATCTTCCTTACTTAAATCCATATCTCATTCAATATAAGAATATCGACTGGATAATTTAATAGTCAATAGTTGCTTCAGTTGTTTCAAACTGTAGATCTTACATTTCGTACCCTATTATTAAGCATACGTGATGATTCATTGTTGGAATCAAGATAAAGAAACCTTTGAATCATCGACACTTATGCTATGTAACATATATTCAGTAGAAATATATTTTTTAATGGTCTAGCTACAGTCAAATATCGTAATCAGTCCATGTTAAACAAAGCATTATTCATATCATCCTAATTTCTAACTCTCCCTATTTTCAGGGTTTCGTTACGTGTCATATATATTTTACCATCTTTTTAATTACTACAAATTCTTGGCACAGAAATTCTGACTAAGTCGTTGGCAGACCAATTCCTAGTCATTCTTGGAATATTAAGATGCTGTCCAAATAATTCTATGTTTTTGGCAGACTAATTCGGACAAGTTGTTGTCACCCCAAGTTGTTGTTACATTAATGTCTAGAAATGCTTGGATGATTAATTCTAGATTATTCTGCCAAAAACATGTTTTGGGCAGAATAATTCTGACTACCTTGCTGTCAGACTAATTCTTACAAATTCTTGGCCGATTAATTTCAACAAATTCGTCGCAGACAAATTCCAATGCATCTTGGCAGACTAATTCCTAGAAATGCTTGGTAGAATACTTTTTACGATATTTGGTTCATTAATATTACCCGGCTAAATTTTTGGTCGATATTTTTGGACAAGTATTTGTAGCAATTGATCTGCCAAGAATTTCAGGAAATTTGTCGGCAAAACCTATTTATCTCCAACGGTCAGAATTAGAACTTAGTCGGGCAAAATCTTAGTCTGCCAAATATTTGTAGAATTTGTGTACCAAGTGTTTCTAGTGTTCTCCCCTTTTGTCCTGCGACCACTGCCAGCTACAAACGTGCGTTACTGAGCTCCCGACTTTGCCTTCGAATACGCTTTTTGCAGACTCTTGGTTCTGTCTTCAACTACCTGTTGCTTCTTCTGTTGCAGCACAACGGATTCTTCTGCTACCGTTGGTAAGTGCTTTTTTTATTCCTTCACTACTGTAGTTATTTGTTTTCTTTGTTAGCTTTTTAAATGTATTTTAGAGTTTTTATTTGTGTACTTGTTACTTAGCTTAATCATTATATTTCAGGGATCCGATTGTTCCTGATATAATAATGCCCTCTCCTCCTGGATTCAAGAGGAAGAAAGGACCTCCTGACATCTCAGGGTCAGACCACACTCCTAAACGTATCGTGACCAAGTGCACTGTTATCATAGTGCTTGCTTCTCGCCCTTCGGAGAAGCCTGCTACTGCTGGTAACTTGTTGCAACAGCCCCGCAGGACCTATTCTACAGAGAGAGTTCCTGCTCCCCCTTCTTCAGATAAAAAGTGTTACCATACGTGCTCGAACTCTATGCCTAGAAGCAAGACTCTTCTTAGGCCCCCGTGCACCCCGGGTGCAGGTACCTCAGGCACTGCCTTTGAGGTGGCGGGTCTCCCCAATGTTGTTTCTAGGAGAGGCGAGACCTCCTCTAACAACTTCGACATTGCCCCGGTTGCTTCTTCTGCTACCCCAAGCAATGCCAGACACGGCAGAGGCACAAGGGGAGCCCTGTGTCTCTGCCGTGTCTGACAAGGTCGCAGTGGCTGCAGCTGCCGAGCTTTCTGCCATCCCTGACAGCGCGACAGCCGTGCCTTCTACTGCCGGACCTCCCCCGGCAGATACACCTGAGGATGAGTAGCCACTCATCGACCTATCCAGCGTTAAGGATGTTGATCTCAGTGTGCCTGAGATCCAATATGATGGATTTGTCGTGTGAGTTGAAAGAAGAAGAGAGACGATCATATTATTGTACCTCGGCAAAATCACGTCTCCTCGGATCCTACAGTCTAAACTCCATCTCCACCGAGATTGTTAAGATTCTCAGCAAACGGATTGTGGAGTCCTGTTATATGTGGATGGGAAGCCCCTACCTTGCTCTGGGAATCCTCGTAAAAGTGGATTACCCAATCTCCTACTGTCAGCCATATGACATTGAAGGTACTGACACCTCCTTATCTAATGAGGCGATATTTGATGCCATTTCGAGTTACCGAGTGACAGCGGTTCGCCAAATGTGCCCTATCTGCCCTCTGATTCTGGGGTCAACAAAATTGCCCTGAAGGAGGTAGCCCTTACCTTCGATGAATTCCCCTTACCTGGGAATGTCATACTCGGTTTCTACAGGATCCCTGTAGACGACTACGTCAAGAGCACTCCTAAATGCCTGAAGTGCCAACGCTTCAGGCACATTGCTAAGATTTGCAAAGGATCTGTCCGCTGCAGGCGCTGCAGTGAGCCACACTCCCACAACAGTGCAAGCACACTGGCCCTCCCATATGTACTAACCGAGGTGGACTTCATGCAGTCACCTTCTCTGGGTGCTGTTCCATAAAGCTTGCCTGCGAGAAGAGGAGGGAGGTCCTTGGTCCTGTCCGTTCTTCAGAGAGCACTAGATTTTTCAAGTTCCCTCTGAAGAGTGCGATGGTAATGCCTCCTCCTCTCGTTCCTCGGAAGGTCATGTGCAGCAGGAGCTTTTGTGATCCTCCAATCAGCTTTGCTGCTGCCAAAAGGAGTCACGTGACCCTTACTGCTGCCATGCGGGCAGCGCCAGCGAAGATGCCTATCCTTGATATTTATCACCTATTAGTATATAATATACAGAATTGGGATGATTCTAATGTTAAGATCTTTACCAAATATACACGTTTATCATCTACTATGCATTTATCCATATGGTTTCCTAAAAAATATCCAAAAATACTACGTTTATCTGGCACCAAAACTTTTCAATACTCTGCCGGCTAACATTAGAAATGAAAGAAATATTTATGCTTTTAAAAGATTAATATGGGATTGGTTAGTGGATTGTGATGATGTAGAGAAATATCTATAGAAATAGAAATGAGCAAGTGAAACGTGGATGCCGGCCAGAATTTGTCTTTCACGGAACAAAGTGAGCCAGACTATTTTTATACCAGTATGGCCGTTTTTCACCTAAGACAGGTAATAGACAATCTATTGGAATGAAGGTTTATCATGTCAATTAAGTGAATGTAGATGGCATTAAAATTCTCCTCTGGTTATCATGCAGTACATTAAAGCACATTAGATCTGTTGCATGTGAATTGGTGTATATAAACATTGTGCGCAATAACAGTTGAAAAATGGAATAACACTTTTACTTCCCAAAATTATATTCGAATACATATAGGAATACAGGGTCAACTGACATAGTCCAAGTGGAGTACAATATTCACTTGGACTATCTCATTTGGAGTGTGGTCACTTTTTACCGCTATGCAGGTCTTGAAGGGATAAAGATGTTGTTGATAAGATTATGTCCAGCAGCATTGTGGGTTGTCTAGCAGTCATGATGTTAGCAGCATTGGATAGTAGCAATGGTAGTAATGGCATATAAAGCATGGAGTAGCTCTGGGAGGCTTGCTGGTGCGGGATTCAACGGATCAACCTGTCTCCCAAGAGCATTCCACGCATGTTCTATCGTATTTAGGTCGGAAGACTGGGTTGGCTATTCCAAAAGATTTAATAGTACTATTCTTCAGATAGCGATCGACTTGGTGACAGTGGTGCGGCACTCACATAGGGTCTCACGAAGGGATTTAAGATTTCATCCCTGTACCCTGACACTGGTGACACAATATCTTGGAAGCACATACTAATCTGTGCGAATTCACAAAGATATACGTCTCCAAACCATGACACTAGCTAGCATCACTGTAGATGTTCCGTTCAGAGATATTTGTATTAAGAAAGCGAGCACCTGGTTGCCTCCATATGAACTGACGGCGCGAATTGTTGTGGAGAGCAAATTTCGATCCAGTACATTTGAATACAAAAATTCGCAACGAAAAACGTACATTTACATAAATTTTTACGGTCCAAACGTTCATACACATGAATTGATTAACATAAATTATATTGTAAAGTATAAATTACAATCTGTTTTATAGGTAGTTATTTAAACAAACAAACTGAACAATATGAAAGAAGTAAATAAATAGAAGTACTCCACTTGAGTGCACGCTCGTGTGTGGAGAAGTTCACGAATATAACGTTTACAGAATTAGTTGCAACAGTGTTATGAAAATTAAACAAATGTTTAATTTTCATAACACTGTTATTAAACTGTTTTATTTAACTGTTATTGTAATTATTAACACTGTTATAATTATTAACACTGTTATATGCACCAGCAAGCCTCCCAGAGCTACTCCATGCTTTATATGCCATTACTACCCATTGCTACTATCCAATGCTGCTGGGGGCGGGGGTGGCTCAGTCGGTAGCGCGCCAGGCTCGTAATCTGTACTTCCCAGGTTCGAGTCCCAGCTGGGTAAGCGTTGAGATTTATCTCCGCAAAAATTCCCCGCCCTGCCCACGGTCAGTAGGGGACACCGATGGGCTTGGAAAGGCCGCCGTCCGTCGGATGGGACGTTAAGCCGTGGCCCCGTGTGCGGGAGAGCCATACCCTGTGCACGTTAAAGAACACGCTGGATGGCCTTGACGGGAGGCTACCATCTGTCTCCCAACAGCTGTTCCAGTGGGTCCCCTCCCCCAATCTTCTCCGAGCCTTCGGGGTCCATGTGACCTGGCCATTTAGCCCATGGTGTGCAAAAAAGTGCCGCTCAGAGGTAAAACAACCCTAAAACAACCCAATGCTGCTGACATCATGACTGCTAGACAACCCACAATGCTGCTGACATCATGACTGCTAGACAACCCACAATGCTGCTGGACATAATCTTATCAACAACATCTTTATCCCTTCAAGACCTGCATAGCGGTAAAAAGTGACCACACTCCAAATGAGATAGTCCAAGTGAATATTGTACTCCACTTGGACTATGTCAGTTGACCCTGTATTCCTATATGTATTCGAATATAATTTTGGGAAGTAAAAGTGTTATTCCATTTTTCAACTGTTATTGCGCACAATGTTTATATACACCAATTCACATGCAACAGATCTAATGTGCTTTAATGTACTGCATGATAACCAGAGGAGAATTTTAATGCTATCTACATTTATTTAATTGACATGACAAACCTTCATTCCAATAGATTGTCTATTACTTGTCTTAGGTGAAAAACGGCCATGATGGTATAAGAAATAGTCTGGCTCACTTTGTTCCGTGGAAGACCAATTCCGGCCGGCATCCACGTTTCACTTGCTCATTTCTGTCTTAGACTGTCAAAACTTGCTATAATGTTTATGGAACAGTATAGCCTCGACGCTAATGCTTGTAAGCAAAGTGACTATTCGTTAAATACGAATTTAAAAGCATATGACTGCTTATGAAGAAACAGAAAACTGCTTGGTATCTGAAACACTGTGATGCAAGCCGAACAAAAATGATTCTTTGGTAAGAAATTAGTGGAAAACATTATTATATTTCCTAGGCTTTTCCCTATTTTATAGTCGCCTGCATTTAGCTAGAATCTATCTACACTTCTTTCTGTCAATGTAACCTTGATCTCGAAAGTTTCGATTTGTCATCATTTCCTCAACATCATCTTTCCACTCCTCTTTCACAGACTTGCCATTTGCGTATTTTCTTTTGGTCGTCTTCCATCTTTCGTTTTATTCATATGTTCCTATTAGAGGTGAGTTCTGGAGTGGGAAGTTTGAGTCCAGTGACGGATTCAGGAATTCATTCTGGAAAGGGGAGGGTTATGTGCGTGTGGGGAGGGAGGGGGGGAGTGCATTGTTTTTCAGAGAAACAAAATTAAAATGTCTGAAATTATTTGTCAGAGAAATATTTGTTCCGGCAGATAAAACCCTTGTTTTTATTGATTAATTACCGTATTTCTTCGATTCTAAGACGCCATCGATTGTAAGACGCACCTTAATTTCAGTACCACCAACAGAAAAAAAGCTTTGTTCTAAGAAAAATATAAATAAATAAAATAAAACGCTAAAATATATCTAACAAATATTTTTATTATAATAGAATTCAATTTACTAACAACAATAGTACCTGTTTATCAGTAGGTATGTTATTCATCACTTCCTTCTGAATCAATATCAGAGTCTGATTCTTCTGAGCTTTCGATATCTGCATCTGAATCTATATCAGAGTTTACTGAGCCATATTTATCTTCATTATTCCATAATATATCGTCTTCTGAGCCATCGAGAGGGTTGGTGATGCAACATATTTCTTTAAATGAGTGCTGCACTATTTTTCTGGGATTAGCTTCCAAGTTGTTTATATCCATTCAGCCAATTTTGATGCCGTCGCTTTCTTAATTTTTCCGGAAGATAGTCAGTCAACAACCAGGTTCCAACTTTCTAATTGTTGCTGAGTGAGCTCCACTAGAATGAAATAACGGTGGCTTCACATTTGGAAAGTGCGGGAAAATAGCCGCACCACTTTATTCTCCAATGGAATTGGAGAATGCGATAACGGTCAAACTTAGAGGCGGGGTTTCCGCGTAAAAACAAAACGTGTGGTGCCGTGTGAAAAGCGCGGTAAAATTCGAAAAAAAAAAAAACTGCGATTCTAAGCCGCCATCGATTCTAAGCAGCATCCCGTTTTTAGAGACGTTTATATAGGAAAAAAAGTGCGTCTTAGAAGCGAAAAAATATGGTACATATTTTTCATTGTGGTATTCTGCAAAGTTGTTCAGAACGTTTTACTGTACAACGTTCGCAGAACACTGTTCTAGGTGACAACCAATAACGCAGAGTGTTGTGTTCATGGTGATCACTTGGAACAGTGTTCCAAAAGTGTATACCCAAAAAGGATTACGTTCGACGAATCATTTTTGTTTTCACACATAGCATTATGTCGAATATATGGCTTAACTCTTCATATGCTATAACTCTCCTGGCTCAGAGGGTTTCCACATCACGAATGTCTATGGAATAAAGTCTCCTGCTTATACCAACCTCAGAGGACGAACCAAATGATCCTGTACGAAAAGAAGGCGTTATCCAAAACAGAAGTACCCATCCTGCAATCCAGCAACGATGGAATGTAGGTCGATGAAAGTTCTCAAATGATAGCTCCCAACGTCTAAATGACCACAGCATTCGCACAGGAAAGTTACCAGTCTGAAAACACAACTAGAAGCAGGCTCGGATTTAAAAAAAATTGTGGGGAGGAAAAGAAAAACAATCGAGTCGGAATAACATAAAAGAGGGGAGGGGTGTAAGACATTGCATTTCCGATGCAGTATAACATTTCCCCTCCGCTTAACAGCTCTTTAAAAACATTCTTAAAAAATACATGAAATATAAATAAGTTTAATAATTTTTGCGCCTCTTTTGGTGCCACAAACATTTCTGATGTGAAAACCCTCTGATCAAGGATGGTTGCAGCATTTGGAGAGTTAAGTCGTATATTCGACATAATGCTATGTGTGAAATAAATGATCCATCGAGCGTAAACCCTTACTAGCATTCTGAAAGGGGGTGAATGGCCCCCTTGCCCCTCTCGTGATACGGCTCTGACTAGAAGGATAAAATATCATCTCTGGCGAATATAGGATACTCGTTTTTAAGGATAAAGTTCTTCATTTTCCGAATTTTGCAACCTTTAACAACATTAATTGGAATGAATGAATGAATGAAACCTCCCACCTTATGAATGCTTCCAATGTTTAACATTGACTCATCAGCCTGATTTAGGAACTCAGTTTATAAATGTATTTAAGAAAATTAATTTAAAATAATTTAATAGTAAAGTGATTGTAATTTGACTAATTGAATGGAATTGATTTAAATATATGTAAAGTTAAGTAAAATTATATTAAAAAGTAAAATTAGACTACTGACCATTGAAAGTGCAACACCAGGAAAGACAAGAGATATCAAAGCCATATTTAGTGAATACATTGCTTATGTTACAAGGATCAAATGATTACAAATGCAACTCGATTAGATTTGTGGAATACAAAGATATCATATCTTGTGTAGCCACCATGAGCGGCAATAACCGCTGCTACACGGTCCGGCATTGAGAGGATGAGACGTCGGATGTGTGTTTGGGGAATGTCAGTCCATGCAGTTTCGATACGTAGCCAAAGTTCATCTGTTGCAGCAGCTGCTGGTGTCTGAGGTTCCAGTCATGATCATGGACCAGACATGTTCAATTTGGGAACAGTTCCGGTGAACGCACAGGCCAAGACAGAAGTATCACATGGTGGCTATCCAGGAATTGTTGGACGATGCATGCCGCATATGGTCGGGCATTGGTAAATGGCACCAGAAAGCCCATGAAGATATGGTACGACCACAGACTCCACATTTCAGTGATGTAATGCTGGCTGTTCAAAGTACCGGTAATGTGTACTAGGACCATGCATGAGTCCCCATACCATGGCACCCCATACCATAACACCAGGGGCCGGACCTGTACGGTGCTGCATTGTGCATGTCTCACTGAGTCTGTCGTCATGGTACTGCCAGATACAGATTCGTCCATCATGGTGCTGCATACTGAAGTGAGTTTCGTCTGAAAAGACGATGTGATGCCATTAGCACATCCATGTGAGCCGTTCTTGGCACCATTGCAATCGCATACACCTGTGCTGTAGTCAACGGTAGCCGAAGCAATGGCCACCTAGCAAAGATACCCCAATTTTGCAGACGACGTCGAACCATACATGCGGACACTGGTTGATGTGCAACACACCCTCACTGTTGAGCTAAGGTGTTTGATGTGGCTGTACGATCATTCAAAGCCATGTGCACGAGATGTCTGTCCTCTCGTTCGTTTGTGTGACAAGGCCGTTGAAATCCACGTCGGTGAGTTAGTTTCTCTTCTACCCACTGACGCCATATTCTCATCCCTGTGGCAGCATTCCATGCAACACGAGCACCGATGTCTCGGTACGATAATCTGCCTTCCCGTAATTCCACAATTCTCCCTCGATCAAAGTTGGAAACCTGGTTGTATGGATGCCGTGTTCAAACACAATTCCAGTGCTTTACACCGGCTCTTTGTAATCTCCTGTTATACCACTTCCAGGGGGCGTTACTGTCACATATAATGTGCATATGCGCTGCGCTTTGAATCATTTACATGTTCTTCTATGGGCTACCCATCGTGCATCTTTCGGGACAATCTGATGAGTTCTTCTCGGTGTTGCACTTTTAATGCCCAGCAGTGTATTTAAGCTATTAAAAGCTTACTTAGTATTTTAAGTTAAAAGAGAGAGTTAAGATATTAAAAATATTAATAAATAAAGATAAGAACGCAGAATGAGTTATGCATGAAAAGTAATAAAATGTATTAAAGAAAACAGTAGATATTAAAATAGTTTGATGCGAGGAAAAAGGAAAAGGAAAATTTTGCCATCTCCTTTCAGGAGATTGCAAAACCGATATTGAACTTAACCGCTCTTGAACCATGGATATTTGTAACTATTTTTTTTCTCTGACGACTTGAAAAGAAATACTTTTGTCAATATTTAAATAAACAAAGTGTAGCACTTTAATTCTCACTCCTTATTTTATTGGCGTCCTCAGGCAAGTGCCCAAAGTGCCTTATGGGAAATCTGGCCCTGTTTATCCCATTTGACAGACGATACCATTTCGAGCATACTGATGTCTCATTTCTGATTTGGGCAGCAAAAGGCAAGCGAAAGGGGAAATCTTCGATTCTGGAATAGACATGATCTGAACTCATGCATCGTCTCGAGCTTCAACATCATTCGGAATGAGCAGAAATCGAAATTAAGTGGCCAAAGTATTCCACCTACCTTTCAGGTCTGTTTCCTGCTGTGCTCGTCACAGGCAGCATTTCGTAATCTTGAGATGAAACACCATTTTGGATGGCCACGGCGTCTTTGTCTTCGACTTTACTTCCTACCTCTAACAATTCTCTGGTCGGAAACACGTCGTGAATGAGGTTGCTTTGTATTATGGTTTCCGTCGCGTATCTTAGAGATGATGCAGTGGCTGCACTAAACAACTCATCATCTTTTATCACATTGTTTCTTTTCAGAACATCTACTAAGCGCTCAGCAAATTGAGGAACAAGATCGATCATTCGCTTCTTGTCTAGGATCACTATATTTGAATTCGAAGCTTCCTCCAAACGATTACGTGCCAATGGAAGCTTTGAAGTTTTCGCTTCTGTTTGGTTAACTGATTTCAACCGAGGCATCACGATGCCTTTCAGAGGAAAAGAGGATTTATCTCGCTGCTCATAAGCGAGAATGTCAGGGTGATTGCCCAGAGCCTCGTCAAGCAAAGGAGGGAGGAATTCCATCACCAAACCTTCTATGTCTTGATCTCTGATGCCGTGGACGTCAACGACTGATCCAACCATTGAATGTTCTCTGAGGATGTTGCTGATATCATGAGCATCTCTAGACGATATAGGAGAACAGAAGGTAACATTGAGGAACAGTGATGAGAAGAGACTCAAGTGAAAAACACTCGGAACGAACATGTCTTGTAGTTTACGAATCTGTTAAGAGATAAAATATTTTATTCTAAGTAATGCAATATGTGTGATTCTCGAAACAAATTTAAGTTTAAAATTTTATATCATCAAAACGTTTCTAATTATTAACAGTTAATATTTATTATAACTGAACTAAAGGGATCGATTATAAAAAATTGAAAAAAATCTATGCCGTTAGTAGTATATTACTGTATAAATTTCAGGCTTCTCCTGTGCCTAAAATCAAATCAAATAAAAATTTGATTTAAAACTGATTATTTTA
Organism: Ryuthela nishihirai; assembly: GCA_038380435.1. Taxonomy (NCBI): domain Eukaryota; kingdom Metazoa; phylum Arthropoda; class Arachnida; order Araneae; family Heptathelidae; genus Ryuthela; species Ryuthela nishihirai. The sequence continues at coordinate 74,189,812 of JAWZYU010000017.1, forward strand.
TTATTACTGAAAGGCTGTTGGTGGCAACCGACGGCGTTTACTCAGTAATATAAGTTACTTTTTTTTTCTAAAAATCTACAATTTCGCTCATATGTTATAATTTATCTTTAATTTAAGTCGTCTGATTATTAATTTCCAAGAACTTCATTTCCATAAACTTAAACTTTATTTTAATGGACTTGAAAAGGATTTCAAACATTTCAAGAAGTCGAAATTGATTTCAGGAGAGTTTCACCTCCAAGGACCAGTCATGATATCGAAGAGGAATGGAAAAACTTGACGACAAATAGCTACGAATTATTGAAAATTATGGTCTCCATTTTGATTTTTTGGTCGTTATTTATATGGTAATAATCAGTTCTCAAGTAGACGATAAAACACACAGACTTATGAATCACCCTAGTATAATAAATGCTCTTATTTTTGCCAACAACGAATGAAAAAAAAATACTAATGCAGAAATGAATATTGTAATTTTGTAGGCATTTGTGCCCCCCCCCCCACTTCCCTCTACCCATGTAGCGTGATAAAGCACAATCACTAAATTCTCCCATATTCCGAAGTGTTACGAATTTATGGACGAACCCTAAAAAAATTTTTATGATTAAGATAAGAAGGACAAACTGCAGTTTGACAAGATTTAAGGATCTAAAAATACCAAATTTCTTAAAGTTTATTCGTAAAACTTTTATAGCTTATGCTGCTGTTTCATTATTGAGTAAAGTGTGAAATGATTTTAAATAAAAAAATTAATGAAACGGATTGGATTTATAAAGTTAAGTGGTACCTACTGTTGACATAGACAGTATATTAACTAGAGGTTTTTAATCATTACTTTATTTGTACATACCATATGTAATTTTATCATTTCACCTGTAATACCTATTTTTAGATTTGATCTGCATTAATTTCCATAAGTTATTTTGCCGTTTTACAATGCATAATTCATTAATCAAAGCGTATCTGCTTTATTGAGTTTACCAAAAGCGTGGTTCTCTTAGATGATACATAAAACTATGAACAAATATGATAAGTAACTCTTTTGAATCTGAAATTTACTCAAAAGCGAAACCAATAGAAGTTGCTTTTGTTTTGCTTCGAAAAATTTACAATTTCAAAGGTTATACTTTATCTTTAATTTATATCGTCTGATTTCCCAAATAAAGAGAGTGCCATGGAGATTTGTTACGTCTGCGATGAATCATCAGATGCGACACCAAGTGGAGGTCCTTCATCGTCACCTAAAAAGAGCGAGTCGTGGCTCCTCCTCCGGGGAGAACAAAGTAAAAAAAACCCTTTACCATTGATAGTTTTTAACCATCAGCATTGAGTCTTTCTTCTTTCAATTAATAAAATCATCGCAACTGGAAGAAATGCACTCATAGTGAAAAGTGCAGCAGCATTTTATTTCTTCAATGCCATTTCAATAATCCAATTAAAATCTTCACTATCATATCTCATGCAATAAGATTCCAATACTTCAACCAGTGCCAGTGTTTCTAAATCGCCTTGTCATTTGAAATAGTATTTGAAATGTGAACATATATTTTAAATTATTTAACCCTTTTATGAATCATATAAGAGAGTTCAACATTTTAAGCAATATTTCTCAATAACTAACTCTTTATTCGAAATTGCAATATTTATCCAATAATTAATATTAAACCATACCTAAGCATTGGTTAAGGGGATGGAAAGGAAAAAAAAAGGTTTATGGGTCGCTTTGTCCCTGAAGAGTTGTAAAATTGCTTTTTTCCATTCTACCTCAAAGGTCCGGTAAAATAAGGCATCAAGATATGAGTAACTGAATGCTAAATGCTGGTAATTGTTATGTTAATAAGTGAGTCTTAATAACTCTTTTAATTAAAATACAGCCGGAATTTGTATTTCTTATAACAAAAATCGTACCATAGCTGTTTACAATAAAAAACTTCAGGATATGCTGGCTTGTGTGAGAAATATTGCTGAAGAACGGAAACGGAAAGCTACTGTAGTTTTTAAACTTTCTACAGTAGCCAAGCATTTGCAGTGTAAAAAAAAAGATAAAAAAGTCGCGACAAGTGAAGAATTAAAATATACGTTACTAGCCTTAGTTGCAACCGGATGTACTCAATTAACTATTGTTACCAAATAATGTAGTATTTACGTACTATACACGTCATTTCCAGTTATACAAATATATTACATAAATTTTAAACGATTCCTTTGCGATTCCCTTCATCTACAGCACGAACCTGTAAGTATTAAATTTTTAAAGAAATTAAATTAAGATTATTAAAAGTTTCAAAAGTTTAAAAAATGTTTTCGTTTGGAAACAAAAATCACTCTTTGACATGGCATTAACAAAAAAGAACAAAATGCGACTTCTTCAAGTGAGTCTAGCGAATGAAAATCCAGTTCGTATTTCGTTGGACTCAAATAAACAGCGTGCCATGGAGATTTGTTACGTCTGCGATGAACCATCAGATCCAACACCAAAATGGAAGTGTCCTCCACCGTCGCCTATAAAGAGAGAGCCGTGGGTGCCTCCTCCTGGGAGAACAAAGAAAAAAATACCACAAACTCCAGTTATTGCATCAAGATGGAAAACGTTTGAACAGATTGTGCCACAAGTAACGGTTGATATAGGATTTGGAGAACAAGATCCGTCGAAACTGAAAAATTTCAACCCCTTTTCTACTCGTATCTGTCCGTCTGGTGAGGTGTTTTCGATGTATGCTGAGAACTTGGAAAAGTTGCCGCCTGCAGCTCACCAAAACTATCTCGAAAAAGAGAAAAGTGGTTCCAAGAGCGACCAAAACGGGATTGAAATTGTCGAAATTAAAGATACAAAAGTTCTAGAAAAGGTGAAGGAAAATCTGCAAGAGCAAAGAAAAGTGGTAGCGCTGTCTCACAAGGCATTAATGGATCAAGGTAAGAAATCAAAGTGGATGCACAAGGATTTAAATGTGTTAAGAAACAATCTCGATGCGCTGCAGTCTTCTTTACGAGAGATGGAAGATGATAAGATCATTGGAAAAACAGACAGAGGAAGCACGTGGGTCTCCATGATTGCATCTGAAAGAATGGTTGCTACGACGAACGTAGAAAGAGAAAAGAGTGCTGATAAGTTTTATTCCGTCAGGCCGGCTACTTGCACGAAGATTACATCTGACAAATCAGATAACGAAATGCAAGCAGAAGGCGCTTTGATGAAATTAGCTGACACGCTTCGGCAATCGAAAGAACTGGCGGATGCAGTGTGTGAGCAAGGGGAGTCGCTCGGGAATCTTCAGAGAAACTATATATCGGAAGTGGAAAGTCTTTATAACGAGCAGCAGGAATTGCTTCTGCAGTTGCAAGAAGCCTTTGAATCAGTCAACAATTTGTTAACAAGCAAGGTTGGAAGCGATGTAATGGCTTCTCGTCAGTCAACAGGTTACGGGTCCCGAGTGGAGGTGCCTGGATCCCAAAGCTTGGAGAATAAAGAAAAACCAACGACTGATGCACGGTTGCCAAACGAACTGATCGCAGAGCTGGATAATGCTAAAAACAAAATAAAAATGTTAGAAGAAGTAAATATTTCTTTGGAAAATGCAATGAGAAAAATTCAAACCGAGATGAAAGTAAAAGAAGCTGAACTCGAGCAGGTTAAAGAACACTCACATGAGCTTCACAAACTGATGAGAAAAAAATCGGAGCAAAAGCAGTACGCGAAAAACGAACTAAACGAAGCTGAACTGAGGATAAGTTCTCTAAGCAACGAAACCGAGACTCTGAAGAAAGCAATAACTGAACTGGAAATGGAGATCAGAGATAAAGCTCTGGAGATTGAAAAGTCAACGCTTCAAATAAAAGCACTTCAGAAATCTTTAAAGGAAGCAGATAGCAGAGAAATGAAGCTGATGAACAACATGGACGAGGCAGTTTCTGAGGGAGAAGCATTAAAAAAAGAGCTCGAAAAGCAGAGAGAAAGAGCTGATGCAGCTGAAGCTTTGCTGAAGAAATACGACGAGTCAAAGAAAGAATATAGCCGAGATTTGCAAGGTGAAAGTAAAATGTACGAAGCAGCAAATGGTTTAAGCATGGCTATCGAAGAAGAAGACAAACTAGTGAAAGATTCTACAGAAACCTTTAAAGGTGAAAGAAAACACATTCCAGAGCAAATACCCTTTGACACTTTTTTGCATGAAGAACACATTTCTGAAAGAGCCAAAGAAAATGAAAATTTACCTGAGTCAAAAGAGATTCGAGTAAAGATTCTGCGCGAGACCTTGAGCAAAAGACAGCTTAAGGAGCAGCAATTTGAAAAGAAATCCAAATTAAATGAAGATCGACAAGGAAGTATGGATGAAAATGTTAATTCTCAAAATAAAGAAATTAAGAACGAAGAGATGCACACTATTTACGGTCTAAAGCAGAGATTATTGGACATTGAAGATTATGTGAAGCAATTAGTACCCTGCTCGAACAGACTGTCAGAAAATTATGGTCAAAATTTGCTTTCTGATAAAAGGATAAGACTCGAGCATTTCAGAGAAACGTTCTCCGTGATGTGGGGAGGAGCCCCGACTACTAATGGGATAAGCACGAGTGAGAGAGGAAACATTGAAAAGACAGCGAGCAAACGAACTGATGAGGATGATGCAACTGGCTGCTGGGGGAATAAGAAGAGCTTTCAATATAAGCCTCGTAGAAGATCTGGGATGGTGAGACACGATCGAACGAAAGCAAGTGATTGGTTAGAAGATAATCATCACAGAAAGAGAAGGGAAAACAATTCTAGAGAGGATGGTTTGAGCAACTTCTCTGATCAGCCAAAGACAGAACAACATTTGCCCTCTAGATTGAGAGAGGAGGTTCCTCGATGCCTCAGTGATCGAGAGTCCCAGGCCAGAAGACAGATCAATTCATCTCACATATCAATGCAGGAAAATTACAAAAACGTAGTCACGGCATTGCAGTAATTTTTATGTTTCCAATTTTAATATCCCAGAGACCATTCATTACTCGGCATGTTTGTCTTAATAGAAAAATAACGTCTTTTAAAACGTGCAGGATGATGATAAAGTGAAATGTTAAACCCACGCTCTGTTTTGTTTCGTTTTTTCATTTTGATAATATTTGTTCATCATGTGGGAAAAGGGTCAGCTGCAAACACAGGCGTAATATCATTTCCTGTGGATTATGTGAAGGGCATATTGAGACATGTACAAATTGCTCATTAGTGATAGAATGCAGTTTCTAAAATGAACACAAATGTTAATAATCGCGTTACATCTATGGAAAACAAGCTGATACATTTCATTAAAATACATTTAAATTACTTTTTTCTAACAGAATTTGAAACTATTGAGGATAGCTCGTTTCACAGACATTGCTATGTTTGATAGGGCAGATAGACAAAACAAGAAATGACACCTCCTCCCACCACCACCATCCTCCTCCCTCCACCCACCATCAGTTGACGTGAGCGACGTATTTCTATTGTTTAATTACATTTTCAGTTCAGTGTTGGACTTTACACAGGAACGTTCTTTCAAGGAGCATTTTTCAAATCGAAAACGTTGTCTGCGACACGAAATTCCATCTATCACTGTTTCAAAATGCCCTTTTTTCCCCGGCAACGCGACAGGCTATGAGCTATATTTTATTACTTGAAATAATCGGTTGCTTCGGCACCTCTTGATTTCTATCTCGTCATTTCGACCCCTAGTTGACCTTGAATCTGAAAATTCCTCTTATTTCTGGGGTCTACCACCTGAAATAGCTTTATTCACTAATTTTTAGCTATCCAGCACAAGTATATTGAAATTTGACCTCTGACCTCGAAAGATTCATCGCATCCAAAATTTGAGACATTCCTGAGATCTACGACGCAAAATACCCAGGGTATCAATTTTTAGGAAATCAATTTTCACCACTCTAGCTGGAAGATCTAAATTTGACCTTTGATCTCGAAGGGTTGTCCGGATGCGAAATTCTGTATCATTTCCTACACCTACAACCCAAAACACCTCCAGACAAAACTTTTCATGTTTCTAGCACTTAGTTTGACTTGAAGAATACGTCGCAGTCAGATTTCGTATTTTTCGCGAGATCTACGACCCTGATTACTCCTAGGTACAAATTTTCAGAGTTTTACTCATTTCAGCATCACAATCGTCTATATATATTAGGTCTATAAATCATTACAAGTGTTATCATTTCTAAACAAGGTTTAGCTTGATTGAATATATTTTGTACGCCAATAACGTTTGTAATAATTACTTAATAAATATAATATGTGAATAGATTTTTTTAAAAGAGGAAGTAGGTACTTCCCTACACAAAGGACGGAGATAACTTAGAAGCTGTGTTAAGCTTGTCCTGATTTCTCATATAACACTTACACGTGGACACTCCCGCCGGTCTAGTAGTCAGGTACGCTAACTACTGGACCAGGTAGGGCTTTAGTTACCTAAAGTAAATACGCAGATTACCTGTAGATATAGACTTCATGAATTATTCATGGGAAAAAAATTATCACTGACGCTGCGGGAATCGAATCCACAACTCTCCAGATACATGCCAGAGCGCTCTACTAATTAATGGATCTAGAGAGTTGCGGGTTCGATTCCCGCCGCGTTAGCGATAATTTTTTCTCAGATCAATAATTGTTGAAGTCTATATCTAAAGGTAATCTGTGTATTTACTATGGATGGACCTCGGTATTATTAGTTCGGCACCTCTTGATTTCTAACTGAAGCGTGATTGACGTCCTCATTAACATCTAAATCATTAGCAACAATTGGTAAAGTTGCCTCTCCTGAAGTATAAATGGCGCTAGGTCCGCCACATCTCAGCGAAAGATTCATGGTCTTATTCTGGAAGATTATTAACGTTTGAAACAAGGTTTAATGGTAAAGCGATCTGGCACGTATCTACAGACTTGCGAGTTGGATTCCCGCACAGTGAGGCATAATTTTTTTTTCCCAGATGAATAATTGTTGAAGGGCTTTATTTAATTTCATTTGTTTTCTTTTTTTTTCAGAGAGAGATCTTTTCTCTGGAGGGATAAAACGGAACGAGAATCTTGAGCTTCATGATGTCCGGAAAATTGTTCTAGTACATTTGTTCGACAGAATTTTGAAAATTTGTTCGAATTGGAAATTTGTTCCACTGAAACTTGTTCGAAACGGAATTTTCTCCAACGAAATTCTATTCAACAGAAATTTGTTCGAAATGGAATTTTGTTCAAAACGGAAATTTGTTCAACAGAAATTTGTATGGAAACGGAATTTTATTCGAAACGGAAATTCGTTCAAAATGGAATTTTGTTCGACGGAAATTTGTTCGAATCATCGCAATGTTCGAATCATCGCAATGGAAATTTGTTTAAAACGGAATTTTGTTCGAAACGGAAATCTGTTTGAAAAGGAATGTTGTTCGACTGAAATTTGTTTGAAGCATAATTTTGTTAGATGGAAATTTGTTCAAAACGTAAATTTGTCCGACCGAAACTTTGTTTGACCCAGAAATTTGTTCGAAACGGAATTACTCATGAAACGGAAATGTGTTTCTGAATGCTTCAGTAAAAGAGTCTGTCTATCTAGATGTTGTGAGCAGACAATGTCAAGGAGGACATCGTTAGAATTTAAATACCCCACCCTGCCCTCGGTCAGAAAATGAATCCCTTGTGCTTCAAAACACTACCATCCATCGAATGGGATGGGTCTTGCATGCAGTAGAGGCAATGCCCTATGGACATCAAATAATATTCTGGCTGGCTTCGACGGGAAGCTACCTACCAACCTATCTCCAAATAAAAAATGTATGTATGCATGTATACGTTCATATGATAACTACTTATGTACATATGTATAAAGTATATATGAGAATATACATCGAAGAGCCAATACATGATGAGAGCGTCTTTATGCAAATCGAAGCAACTGCAGGTAAACGACGGCGCGTGTGAAGAGCATGAAACGGTATAAATAACACCTAATAATGAGCTCTGTTAATAAATCTTATTCTTATTTTTCAGTTGGGAAAGGCAGAGAACTTAAGTGAGTTTGACAAAGGCCAAATTGTAATGGCCAGACGACTGGGTGAGAGAATTTCCGACACAGCAAGCTTGTGGGGTGCTCACAGTCAGCCGTGGTTAGTACCTTCAAAAAGTGGTCCGAGGAGGGAAAAACCACGAAACGTCGGCAAGGCGTGGGCCGACCACGGCTCATCGATGCTAGAGGTGAGCGAAGGATATCCCGTATGGTACGAACCAACAGAAGGGTTACTGTGGCGCAACTTGCCCGTCATTTGAATGCTGGTGATGGGAGTAATGTTTCACAGCACATCGAACCCTACTGAAAATGGCGCTGCATAGCCATAGGCCGCTACGAGTGTCCATGTTCATTGTCGAAAGCGCCTACAATTGGCATGCGAGCTCCAGAACTGGACCTTGAATGGTTGGAAGAAGGTCGTCTGGTCCTATCAATCTCGTTTCCTGTCGCACCATGTGGACGGCCGAGTATGTGTGCATCGTTTACCTGGTGACGGGAGTAATGTGTCACAACGTAACAGTACATCGAATCCTGCTGAAAATGGCGAAATGAGAACCCTGGATCCAGTCACTCATATGCAGGAAACTATTACGTCTACCACCCACCTAAACATCATTGCAGACCTGGTACACCCTTTCATGGCAACGGTATTCCCCTCTAGTAGTTCCTTCTTTAACCAGGATAATGCGCCATGCCACACTGCCCAGATTGTTCGAGAATGGTTCACGGAACACGAGGAATACTTCCAGGTATTGCCCTGGCCTCTAAATTCCCCAGAGATCAATCCAATCGATCATCTGTGGTTTGTGTTGGAACAGCATATACGATCTGCTGCAGCTATACCCCGTAACTTACAAGAGTTAAAGGATCTGCTGGTAACGTGTTAGTACCAGATACCACAAGACACCTTTAGAAATTTTCCATGACTTGCCGAGTAAGAGCCGTTTTGGCCACACGTGGAGGACATCATCATATTTGGCAGGTGGTCATAATGATTTGACCCTTCGGTGTATATGCATATAGTACATGTGAGCATGTATATACAGGGTGAATCTGAAAAAGTGGGCAAAACTTTACGGGGTGGTAGAACGCAGCTATACGAGCAATATTCGTCATAGAAAGTATGGGCGGAACGCAAACGGCGAGCCGCTAGGTGGCGTTGGAAATGGTATAAAAGGGTCGGTCCTCGCACCCAACGGCATTTCTACCGTGGATTGCCAAGAGGATGGCTGGTTATACTAACCACGAAATGGCGGATATGCACTTTGTGTACGGTGCGGCGGACGGGAATGCAAGTGAGGCACAGAGTATCTCCTCTCCTTCTTGTGTTCATTCTTTAAATGTGACAGTGGAAAACTACCTTTTAACTTCTCACCGCTTGCGTTCCAACCATACATTCTATGACGAATATTGCTCGTATAGCTGCGTTCTACCACCCAGTAAAGTTTTGCCCACTTTTTCAGATTCACCCTGTATATGTATGTTTGTTATGGACAGCACAATGTACATATTCAACTAAAGGTTCTTTCTTGGAACATACATATGTTCTTGGGGACTCACAGGGCCGCATCTAGGGGAAGGGACATGTCCCCCTTTCAGAATGAAAATGACGGTAATAGAGGCAAAAATTATTCAACTTATTTATAGTTCCTGTATTTTTTTTTTTATTTTTTTTTCAAAAACTTGCAAAACGGAGAGGGTAATGTTATAATGCATTGAAAATCCAATCTCTTGCCTCCCTGCCCTTTTGCATTTTTTCTACTCGACTGTGCTTCTTGCCCCCCCCCCCCCTCTCGAATTCGTTTAGATCCGGGCCTGTGTACGCATGTGTGTATGTATGTATGTAACCATAAGAAATATATACTTTTGTTCCACGTTTATTATAATTTGATTTATTCTTAAGGTGACTTCAATTTGCTTTATTCGATTGATGTAAACAACTTTTACTGAGATATTTTATTATCGTTTCGCTCCTTTCATCGTCCATATAAGCAGACAATTATTTTTATGACTGCTATGACACTTTACCTATTAGTTGGACATGACAGAAAAATCAGTGCAAGCTGAGAACACTTAAGGGCTCACTATTTACATTAAAGCATCGCTTATTTCATGTATTATATAGTATTGACCTATACATAATTTTAGATATGAAAACCCAATGCTATAATAAATAACGCACCAAATCAGATTTATTTGGCATCAGACGTAAGATGGATATCAAGCTGTTAGCCATTACTGGATGAAATGGATCATCACAGTGATCCCATTTAACATTTTTCCTTGCAAACTATGCTAGCTAGCATATAAGGGTGAAAATTAGGAATGACCATTTTACTTACCTGGATCACTTAGCTACCTTACAACAGCTTGCAAGCTTTTTGCTTTTTTACTATTTAAATGAGGAATAATTAGTTTTCAAAGGGTAAATATCCAATTGCTAGCTTCTAGATATATTAGACATCAAGTATGGTAATTTGGTATTACATTCAGTAAATGTACTGATATGGGCATGTACAGTTTGAATATACACAATCTTTACATGTCCATAGCTGTTCAGTCTAAAGTAGTCAGATTTCTTCGCCAGATTCTTACACTTGTTGTTTCATTAACATATTGCGAGACAGATCGCATTACAGTGCTAAGAATACACTTTTAGCAAAAGAATATGAATACAATTGATGCAGTTTGCGAACTCGCTTTCACATTTCGCTCATATCTCTTTAATATTTCTTTGTTCTTTGAACACTGCGAGTCACAAGGACCCTAAGGGCTCCAAGAATAACCCGTTCATCAGATCAGTTGACACTAATCTCTTAATGAAAGTTGCTCAGTGTTTGTAGGTAATTGCGAGTATAAAGTGCTAATATGAAGAGTAGTAATGCAACTCCCCTAGGTCAAGGTTTGATTGACAAGAAGGTCCTAGAGCAGACTTGGTGTCTCAGGGTGTTTCCCAATCTCTCCTCTGACTCTTGCTCTAGTTTGATGCAATGTGTTACTTCGGGCATCTGTTGCCTCAGGCTGATGACACAGACTTCAGGCATCATGGCACAGACTCGGGAGTCATTAACTGTTAGACTACCACATGGTTGGGTTGTTTTATCTCTGAGCGGCACTTTTTTGCACAGCATGGGCTAAATGGCCAGGTCACATGGACCCCGAAGGCTCAGAGAAGGTTGGGGGAGGGACCCACTGGAACAGCTGTTGGGAGACAGATGGTTCGTTGCAGCTCCAGAATGCTGGACACTCGGCACTAATATGTGTAGTTCTAGTCAATTAGATTCCTGATTATGAAGCCCAATTTGGTGCACAGAGGATGGGCAATGGTACCACAGACGAAACGCGAAAAATAAATGGGCTTGCAGTGTGTACTTTTATACTGCGTTACCAAGAGTTTTTGGCTGCCATATAGAAGCCACATGAAAAAAGAAAAACCAGAAATAGTTACAATGATTGTTACCCTTTCCCAGTGTATATGTTTGATTTCATTATTTTCTGCAAATTCTCACTTACACTTCAAAATTAAAACCACAAATGAGCATATTATCAACTATACAGCCTAATAATCTCTTTTACTCAACTGGTGGCTTTTGCCCAGGAGACAGTCAGTTAATCTCGATCGACACACAATTGTAGCAAGGGCCAGACATATGTCCCACCAAATAAAGGGAATCCTGCCCGAGTCTCTCCATTTCCTTCTAGGTCTCACCTTTAAAAAATACAGAGCTTCGGGGTCTTATTAGATCGAGAGACAATGTCTCGGAAAATCTAAATGCCCTTTCCCTCTTTTGGGAGAGTTGTCACTTAGTCCGATAACTCCTGCTGGGAAAAGAATTACGTTCCCTGACACAGCACTCAAGTTTTATAATTTAAGCAATATAAAGTACCCTTCATCATTCTAAATAAAAACAGTAGCCAACTGCATAGAAACCATTCACCATTCACCTTTTTTGAGAGCTCGTTGGAAGCTTCTTTAATTTCTTCCTGCTTTCTGGGATGGAGAAGTAGAACATGTACATAGTTAATGCAATGCTGAACCATCTTCATGCCTTTAGGAGAAATCTGCCTGCAGTTACCCATGGTAAAATGTATCTATCAGGGTTCAAAGGTTATGAGAGGCATATAGCCCAGTTCCCAAATACTGAATTTGCCATATTTCACTATGGACTTCAGGGGAATATCAATCGAACCAATGAGATCGTAGCATGCACGGTAATTGGCTTGACACCTGTGAAACCAGCCAAAGAGAGACAGGTTGGGCTCTAGCCATCATCAAAAACTAATAGATTGACACCAGATATAATTATTGTTTAGCCAATGCCTACATTTTCAATATCATTGGTGTCTCACTTTGATTTAAAACACTATGCAGAAAAATGTTTTATCATTTGGGGAAGTAGATCATGCCAAAGTCGAGAGCATAAGTATTCCTGTCAACCAGAAGCATATTGCCTATTTAGAAAGCCTCCAAATAATTATAGAGATCCTGATGGAGAAGATTCTAAAGGCCTTGCACATTATAAGCGAAGATGTGATTCTCACGCCCCTCATCGAAGTGGGCGAAATTGCTCACGGGTATTTCTGTTAGGTATATTTTGCAGAGGAAACGATCATGAGACATGCCAAAAATATATGATGTGGTTCAGGACACATGATGTCTATCAAAATTGGCGAACGTGTACAGGAAGTGGGTTGAATCAAGTGGTCGCTTGAAGAAAGCAACCAAAAGGTTCTGTTCAGAACCCCCAATCTCATAGAAAGGACTGAAATCAAACTCACAGTCACTTACTACAATAACAGTTTCGAAATTTACAAATCGTCTACATGCTTTCAAGGAATGTGAGCGAAAACGTACGTATTGAAAGTAACACAGCGGAAGTAGCTGTCAGAATAGTAACTGAATTTGACAAATAATAATGGGAACACATCTTCACCACTTGTTACCAGATGTACATCACTTACAACTCTATCATTTGTATTCTCTCATTGCTAATATGGTGGGCCGAAAAACTGATTGTCTGGAAAAGTTTCAGGAAATATCAAAGAGAGAAAGTGTGTAAGATGTGTGGCAAGTGTTGTTCCTTGGATTAAAAATGCAAAGTGTTGTTCCTTGGATTAAAAAACATGCAGAAACTGAGCATAGTGGCGAAATTATATATGATCTCAAAATGGTTAGATGAGAAAGGTAGAACCATTTTAAGTTCATCAGAGAGTAACAAATTCCCTAACTATCCGAGAGCATTGCAGAATCACCTATGAGCGTTGCAAATTTAAATTTTAGAATAATTTATTGCAGAGTCTGAAAAATCTGTTACAGAGTAAACTATTGTCATCAATCATTGAAACTTTCATTACTAACACTGCAAAATTATACTTCTTCTATAACAATTCGTCATGAAGCCGTCGAAAACTATAAATTTCTGGAGTTTCTGAATAAACCTTTTTCCATCAGAGAGCTTCATTTTATTATTAATCAAAAAAAAAGTAAAATATATATCGTACTATGTATCTCAAATTTATGTGGTCAAATTCTCTGTGTGATCTGTAAATTGTAGATAGGCATTCAGTGTAAAGAAAGCCATGCACCAATCCCCCGTGATAATGCACAGAACTGGCCAGGTCTAGCACCAAGTCTGACCCTGCCTTCTCATGGTGCAGACGGTTAATAATTTTCAAAACATATTTTCTTCTGGAAGGGGAGGGCTGCGAGACCAGTAGTTCTCAACCTTTTATGCTTCACGTACCACCTGGAAATTCATATGTAACTGGCGTACCCCTTTTATAGATATATAAAACTATAGTTATAGTATAACAATGGGATTAAAATGAAACATATAAATATGTACATTAAATTTTGCATTCATAAATTACATATATCGATAAACACAAAAAATTACATTTTTGCACAGCAGTGTTGCCAATTTAGAGACTTGGTTACCAGATCTAGTGACTTTTGAGCTCTCACGTCGTACCCCAACAAATTTTACCTCGTACCCCACGTCGAGAACCCCTGCTCTAGACTATTATGGCTACTTTTTCTTTTTTTTTTTCTAACCTGCTGATGAGTGGTTAATCACTCAAGTTCCTAATTCTGACCACTTACACTGATTGAAATGTGATTATGGAATCTGAATTAGCTGCACATGTAGGATTCTGTTGAGGGAACATCTACTTCTCTATTTTCTGTTTCTTTGTGAGTTAACAGTCCGAAGTGAATAGATGCAGAGGATACCTTACATCAACTGGTGGATAATCGTGATCAGAGGCCAACGCAGGTTGGCCTCTGATTTAACATCCCAACCCATGTTTCTACTAGCATCGTCAAACCTACACTGGTCCTACCATTCTGGGTAACTTCAGCCTTTACTGGTGGGGTAAACAGTTCTTTGTCCTAACCTTTCGATTATGGGGTCTTTTGATATTGTCGGCACTGCCTCTCTCTTTATAAGCATAGGTTCTCTAAAAATCCCACTAAACATGTTCTTTCCCTGGTTCATGGAACGTGAGGACTCTGAAGAGAGATTAGTCTCTTTATGTCCTCACACAGGAATTTCAGGCTATAAGCTTGATATTCTGGGCTTTCAAGAGACCAGTATACAGATAAAGATTAGATACTTAAAACTAATTATAAATTTCTTTTTTCAGGGAGGGATGATGAAAGAATCTCCAAGGCATAGTTTTTTTTCTCAGCAGGACACGCCAGTGATGCTATTCTAGTATAAAACTGTATTAATGAAAGATTTCTTACCGCTAAATTTAAAACTAAATGTTAAAATTAATGATTAAAGACTTCATTGTTACCTGTTCTTATGCCACTAGATATGACTCTGATAGAATGAAAAAAAAAAGACAATTTAGGGACAACCTCGGAATACTTTTAGTTTTATTAAGAAACGAGGATGTTTTTAGGCAATGGCAGCTGCAATGACAATGTGAAACGTCTCCTGCAGATAAGCAAACTTAATGGTTTGTAAAAACTAAAACGTTACACATACACCAGGACATTTATAAATACATGTGGGTTTCTCTTGATGGGTTGCATAGAAATAGGATCGATTTATGCTGAGGTCCCGCGATCCTCACAGATCTTCCACTATGGCGAATTAAACTGACAGGCTCCTGTCAGACCTGTATGGCAAGCAGCTGCTTGAAGGATTATTTTTCACATTTATATATATTAACTAATAACAAATGGGCTATATGGGAGCCGAAATTCAGTCTGACCGTTATCTTCTCAAAAGTATTTTGCAAATAAAGCCTCAGAAATATTACGCAAAGTTCAGGTGTTAAAAGAACTACCTTTAACACCTGAAGCTCTGAGAGACGTTATGGGTATCAAAAATTAACAGCTTTATACATTCCAGATCTGTCGCCATGTGACTTCTGGTTATTTTCATTTAAAAAAAATGAAATAAATAAATTGATAGGGTGAAAATTTATACGGATTCGGAGATGGTATCTAAAACGCAAGCCATTTTGAAGGCTGTTCCAGATAGCGATTTCCACAAAACCTTTAACAGATGGGAGGAAAGCTGGGATCAGTATTTCAATAACTGAACAGTTTCCAAAACCCTTTTTTCCAAATCGCAAACAAAATTTTATGACACAACGCTATTCAGTTTTGATATCCTTAACGTAAAAACCTTGAAAGAAGTAGCCATAAAAATGCGTTTAACAAGTGGCTTCAAAGATACTTTATTTCAAACGAGTTCTACATCTGACAAAATCTGGCAGAAACTAAACGACGGTTGTCATGGTTACGAGATAGTATGATTAACCAATGGGTACACAAGCGCGGCTTCTAAACAGTGTTGCGTAATATGTATGTGTAGCGTTTTAGTTTTTTCAAACCATTAAGTTTGCTTATCTGTAGGAGACGTTTCACATTGTCATTGCAGCTGCCATTGCCTAAAAACATCCTCGTTTCTTAATAAAACTAAAAGTATTCGGAGGTTGTCTCTAAATTGTCTTTTTTTTTTCATTCTATCAGAGTCATATCTAGTGGCATAAGAACAGGTAACAATGAAGTCTTTAATCATTATTTTATTGCATTATTTATCTGGGATCAGTATTTCAATAACTGAACAGTTTCCAAAACCCTTTTTTCCAAATCGCAAACAAAATTTTATGACACAACGCTATTCAGTTTTTTTTTTTTAATTTTTAGATTAAAAAAATTTGGATTAGATTTTTTATGGCGGAAAAAAGGAATGATGAATGATTTTTTTTCTGAGATCGTTAGATTCCATTCAAGACAATATTTTGAAATTAAATCAAGTTGATTTTGAAGTTTAGTTTTGATTACATCAAGATTTGTACCTGAGCACCAGATTATGATATCATCTGCATATAAGCTATATTTAATATCTTTATCTTTGAAGATGTCAGAGATATCGTTAATATATAAGTTGAAAAGAAAAGGTGATAAAATATCACCTTGAACAATGCCATTTTGAAAATGATGTTCTTTTGAATAAGAATTTTTGATATCCTTAACGTAAAAACCTTGAAAGAAGTAGCCATAAAAATGCGTTTAACAAGTGGCTTCAAAGATACTTTATTTCAAACGAGTTCTACATCTGACAAAATCTGGCAGAAACTAAACGACGGTTGTCATGGTTACGAGATAGTATGATTAACCAATGGGTAGACAAGCGCGGCTTCTAAACAGTGTTGCCAATTTACATTAAAAATGTTCTCGGTTGTTTTGGGACACCCTTTATGGTAATGAAATATTAGGATTTACATTTGCAGTCTCTTCCAATAGTTTTAATATGAAACCAGACAAATTTCTATGCAAATATATAACATAAATATTTGCAGTAGCAATGTGTCTTCTTATCATCATGAGAAGTGTTAAAATACAACTTTTTTTAGAGATAAATGAAAACATTTTTTGTGTTGAGTAGGTACTAATGAAATCCTACTATGTGACCTTTCCCATCAGCCATTAGTTAGAAATTCTTCGTTAGAGGGTGTTGAAGTCGGGAAATGCTAAAATTTGCCAGAGGCAATACGTTATTCTTGTTGCTCTTTATACTTTAGCAAAACATAAACGTATATTCTATTGTGAATTTAAAGAGAGTTACGGAGAATAAATTAAAGGAAAGAATTTTAGGGAAATGAACATGTCGGGAGAATGCTAAAAAATCAAATGTGACTAATAACTGGTCAAAATAAGCAAAATAGGTTGTAAAATATTTAACAAAAAATTCAGTTTCCAATTGATCCTTTCAGTAAAAAAAATGTTTCACATTTCTTTTATGTAGAGGATATATACTTTTATTTTTCTTTAATAATTTAAATGACATATTACATAAAACTAACGTAAGCCAGTATTAATTACCAGCTATTTGTTACACAGCAATTAATGGGTAAAAGTTGCCGTAATTAATATATATTTTCTACCACAAGTATAAAATAATTTAACTATTACAGTAGAAAATATATATTGAGTAAATCAAGTTTTATGCACATGTAAAATTTGAATGTAAATAAAGTTGCATATTCTTTATCTTCTATTCTTCCAGTAGCAAATTATCCAATGAGCAACAAAAGGCCAGATAAAAATGAAGATGGTGGCCCATGGTGATAATCCTGAAAAGAATGGCTTTGATTTACAGTTATTCTGAAATAGAAAGGAACAGATCAGAAGAAAGGGTATTTTATTAATTGAAGTAATAAAGCAAAATATATTCTATGACGTAAATATATTACACTAAGCAGTATCCAGTTATAAATATACACTTATTAATTAAATGAAGATAAAAAAGAATACGAATTTTTCTTTGAAGTTATATTTATGCTGGACAAATCCACGTCAAAGCAAAATATGTTGGTCGCTGTCATGTTTCAAAATTTCTTGACAATATTTCTGTTGATTCTGTATAGATATGAAAGCATGGCCACAAAAGTATGAAATAGGATACAAAATAGGGACCTGAAAATGGCGCCAGTGTCAAATACACAACTGCTTGAATATAAATTATCTCTATAGGTAAGAGACAGACTGCGAAGATCTAAATATATCATTTAAAAGGAATCGAAATTTAAATTCCATAATAACCTTAAACATTGCAGATACTTATTGCCTTGTGAAAGCCTTTTTCCACTGTCACCTATCAAGTGCTATTTGCAGTCACTGCGCTTTCCTGTGGGTCCTTCTTGTACGTGTTCCTACCTGACTCAGAAATATAACACCTATCTGGTGGTTCGAATACACAAGACAGTGACTGTTGATTTCTTTATTTACTGACAGTGACAATATTTACAGCAGTACTACACATATATAAAATAGATACATATTTCTTACCAATACTATGGTCTCAAACCTTTACTCGGTTGCCTATCCTGGCAAACCTGGCCTCGCTGATTAAGCAATTAATTAGGGCTGTTCTGCTCTTAACTGCTCTTAAACGCTGAGAGAGAGAAGCTCTCTCTCTCGTTCAACGTTCCACATGGAGGCAGCCAGCCTCCATGTGGAACGGTATATGGTGATAGTGGATATCGTTCCTCATGTCAGGCGACCTCATGCTGCTACCCCAACTGTCCAATTTGACACCGGTCAGCTCTCTCCACCAATAGACCTAATCCTTGTTCGATTGAGAGGAGGGGTTAAAGTCGTAATTTGTCCCTTACACGCACTCCCTACACTAGGATTAAGGAGAGAAATCACCTGTCCATAATTCTAGAATAAAAAGGCCAAAACTTTTATCATTCAAATCATTCGGGAAAGTACCGAAATGAAGTCTGTGAGAGCTGAAATTTTTTTTTATCATTGAAATCATTCGGAGAAGTACCGAAATGAAGTCTGTGAGAGCTGAAATTTTCTTTTTTATCATTGAAATAATTCGGAGAAGTACCGAAATGAAATTTGTGAGAGCTGATTTTTATTTGTATGCGCACACTTCGGTCGACAGGTGTTTGTATCGCTCATGGAATTTAGCAAAAACAAAATATTTGTTCACGCATACATCACTACTGAGTCATACGAAGTTGGGGTCAACCAGTCCACGTAGTAATGCTGTTCAGTCACGTGGGTATCTCACTGCAGGTAGTGATGCTCGCTGCTCCTTCAGCCGCAGGGTTGGGTTGTTTTAGCTTTGAGCGGCACTTTTTTGCACACCACGGGCTAAATGGCCAGATCACAAGGACCCCGAAGGCTCAGAGAAGGTCGGAGGAGGGCACACTAGAACAGCTGTTGAGAGACAGATGGTAGCATCCCGTCAAAGCCATCCAGTGTGGTCTTTAACGATCACAGGGTATGACTCTCCCGCACACGGGGCCACGGCTTAACGTTCCATACGACGAACGGCGGCCTTTCCAAGCTCATTGGTGTCCCCTACTGACCATGGACAGGGATGGGAATTTTGCGAAGAAAAATCTCAACGCTGACCCAGCTGAGACTCGAACCTGGGAACTGCAGATCACGAGTCTGACACGCTACCATCTGAGCCATCCCCGCCCCTCAGCCGCAGAGAAGCCAGTTTGGTGAGTGGCGTCACTGTTGACAGGATGTCCTGATAAAAACATCTGCTTGGTGTCCATCACTGTACCATATGCCACAATTTGTATTTCCTCTCCCATCAGATGTTCCCCCACTGATTTCACCTGGCAGAATTTAAATTCATGAGATAACATCGACATCGAAGAGGGTGATTCCATGCTAGCAATGCATACTTGCATTATATTACGTAATCACGAATGCTTAAGGCTGTAACTTACTGTTCATTGATGAGGCTGCTATGAGGTAACTCAGTAGGTGGTAGTCTGAGATCTTGGCCGGAGACCCATATGACCAGGTCAAAAATATCCACAGGACCCACACAACCATATCGGTCTCACGATCGATCATCAAGCATCTCTGCTGTCAAGTGCTGAGTTTACAAGATGCAAATGTTTACAAGATGCAAAATTTGTCGATTGGCTTTTGCATATTGCGTTGTATTGCATCAGGCCGCCATACACACAACACCCGGAGGTATTGCATTATTGTCTGATGTAATGTAGTTGAGTCAAGACATCGCAGATAAAAGGCGATGAAATCGTTAGTTGTAAGTGATGTCTCTTGGGTGAGCAAGTCTTTTGAGCGACTCCAATTTACCCCTGAGTCATAAGTACAATACAAGTGATCCTTGCAGTTTTAATCTAGCAGTAGTGATGCCTTGTAAGTAGTATCACTGCACTCCAGTGGGTCCCATGCACAGTTCTTTCCCCTATGACGTCACCGACCACGCCCCTTATTAATATTCATAACTTACCACACACCCCATACTTCCCCTTATTAATAATTCATATTTCATAACTCATATTTCAAAATTAATTAGACCCTTAGTGCCGCCCCCTTATTAAAAAACCCCGCGTTTTTGACCGCAAACTCCCGAATAAGTCCCGCCATTTTGATTCCTAACCTCATCCGAAATTTCTAAGTCCAGACTCCGTTTAAATTAACAAACGTAGTTTTCTTTCTTACAATTCAAAAACGTGAATATATTTATTTCCTCGTAAATTAACACCCGCATTTCCTTGTAAATTAACATACATATTTCTTATTATTAACGTTCGAATTCCTTATAAATTAACACACGTATTTTTAGGTCTTATAAATCAACCCCCAAATATTTTTATACTTTAACATGCGAGTTGTATATTCCCCTGTATTTATTTTTATTAACTTGCGGATTTTTTTTTTTATAACCTACGAATTTTTTATTTCTGTATAAGTTAACCCACGAATATTTTTATACTTTAATGCGCGAGTTCTATATTCCTGGTATTTTTTAAACACGTATTTTTGTTTCTTATTATTAACGTTCGAATTCCTTATAAATTAACACATGTAATTTAAAGGTCTTATATATCAACTTACAAATATTTTCATACTTTAATGCGTGAACAAATTTTTTGTAAATCGCATTTACCTTTTGCAATTTTAGGAAAGACTATTTCATGGAACCAGAAAATCCAAACATTTGGTATTTTTAATATCTACAAGTTTTAACACGTCAGCCTTGCATCGTTGTGCGCATGACATGGGTCGGGTCAGTTTCTTATCGATTCCATTCTCTGCAGAGGTTTCAGGAGCATGGTTGCTCACGTCTGGAACTACATCAACATCATGCCAGTTCCCATCTTTGCTCTCTGTGAGTCCAACCTCCCTGATCACTATGTCTTCATCCCTATATTGTGCACACCAGCAAGAGTCACCCGCTCTCCTGCAATGCGGCGATTCTTGTGCACAAGATCGTCACGCATCATGCTATTGATCTCACTTTCAGTGATGCGAACAGTGATTTCATAGCATGCCGCATCTGGCTGAACAGCCATGATATCACCCTGATATCCTGTTACATCCGGCATTGCATTGCCTTTCCTGTATCCAACTTACAGGATATTCTTTCACAGTGCCCTCAGGACTGGATTCTCTGTTAGGACCTTAATGCCCACAGCCCTTCCTGGGGTGGAGACATCAGTGATCAGCGTGGGGTGGATATCGAGAACGTCATCTTGCAGCACAATCTCTTTATCGCCAACGATGGCTCACCTACATTCTACAGACCTCCGATTACCTACAGCTCCATTGTTCTGACCCTCTGTTCTTCCAGCATTGGTCAAAACCTCAGCTGGTCAGTCGACCCTGACACCTGGGGCAGTGACCACTTCCCACTGCATATCTCCTTGCTTCACAAGGGAAGTGCAGCCCCAAGAAGTACATCGAAACTTACCGACTGGCAGCTCTTTCAACAGATCTCCTCTGAAGGACTCGCTGCCGTCGAAGCTACAGATCTCAGCACAGTGTCAGAGACCCTCACTTCTGCCTGCACTGTTATGATCTCGACGTCCAGGCATCTTCCCCCTCCGGATATCCACTACAAGCTACTTCACACCATTCACCGCTGAGCCAAAAGGCACGCCCGCTGCTCTGGTAGATTTCCGACATTCTTCATGCTCAAAGGCTACATGCTGCAATCAGAAGGTACCTTAACCAGAGTGAAAGGTTCAGGTAGCGATCCTTCTGCTCCAGAATTAATGTCTTCACCCCTTCTTGGAAAGTCTGGAAGTTTATCAGGAACCTGATGGGGAAGCCACAGCCTGCCCTCCCCTTCCACAACCTGGTCCTGGCCCGTGGGAAGGACTTAGCTGCCACTGCTAATGCCTTTTGGCAGCACCTCTCCTCTTCCCTTCCTGCTCCACCGGTGAATGTTCAGGATACGGCTCAGCAACCCTGCTCTGGTTCTGAGCCTTGCTATAATGATCATTTCACCTTGCAGGAATTCACCTCTGCTATTGCGGCTTCAAAGTGCTCGTCGGCCCCAGGCCCTGATGGCGTGGTATACTCAGTTAGCTAACCTGTTACCTGAGGCTCTGTTTGTGCTTCTCAAAACCTTCAATCACTCTTGGACCACCTGCACAGTACCTGAGTCATGGAAGGCAACACACATCGTGCCTATCTTGAAGCAGCAGAAACCCGCCATGGAGCTGTCCTCTTACATGCCCATTGCTCTATCATCTTGCCTCTGCAAGATCCTAGAGAGACTGGTCGTTGGACGCCTGGAATGGTACCTAGAATTCAACGGCCACCTCCCTGACAGCCTCTCGGGTTTCCGCAAAGTGAGCTGCATGTCGGACAATCTCATCGACTTCATCTCTGCTGCTGATCAAGCGCGGTCCATGGGAGAGACTACTGTTTCTGTCTTCTTCGACATCCAGAAGGCATTCAATTCCCTGTCTCACTCAGATATTCTCTGCAGGTTCCATTATCTCAGCCTCAGAGGCAATATCAACCACTGGATCACAGCATACCTCTCCAATAGGATTGTTCGCGTGAAGCTGGGCAACACGCTCAGCGTCTCTCACACCATCAATCATGGAGTACCTCAAGGGGGTGTCCTCAGCCTGATGTTACTGAACATCTTGCTGTCAGGCCAACCCTCTTGACTCGAGGAGAGAGTGGGTATTTCCATTTAGGCAGACAATATCTGCATCTGGTTCCCTAGCCAGGACCCCTACCATGCTCAGCTCGTAATGAAACGAGCTGTGGACACGGTCATCAAGTTCTTCGACAACCTAAGCCTCAATCTTTCCACTGATAAGACTGTGGCCATGGTTTTCACAAGGGGACGCCTTCCACCCACCTTCCATGACCTCTTGCTTAGGCCAGATCACATAAAGGTCATCCATCAGCTTAGTTCCTTGGTATGGTCCTGGACAGCAGGCTGAGCTGGGGGCTTCACATCCAGCATCTTAAAACAGCTGCCACTGCTCAGAGAAATATACTGTCTTTTCTTGCTGGCACCCACTGGGGAAATTCCTGCAAGACCCTCTTGGTCTTCTACCAGCACTTGATCCTCTCCCGTGTCAACTACAGTGGTCACCTTCTGTGCAATGTCTCTTATACACTGCTCACCAAGTTAGCAACTATCCACGCTATATCTCTGCGCCTCTGCCTTAGACTCTGCCCTAACACACCTAATGTGTCTGTCATTGCAGAGGCTGATGACATGCCTTTCCACCTGCACTGGAAGAGAGATATTCCTTGTCATCTCTCGAGGCTCCATTCCCTGCACTCTAACCATGAGCTTCTCAGGAAGTTGCATGACAGGCCTCACTCTGCCATCGCCCTGTCCGCCAAGGATTTCTATGACCGACTCCTTCCTGCCAGCTCCAGATGCACAAGCTGGCAGGGAAAGATGCTGGATGCTGGCAATACTCTCTTCGTCGACCTTTCACCCTGGAGGAACAGTGATCTAATGATAAATGTCACTATCCCTTCCCTTGGTCAGAAGAGCAACTCTGATCCATTGGCCATGACTTCTCTCCACCTCCTATGTCACTGCACGATATGAGAGATGTACTGAGGTCTACACTGATGGATCTGTGGACTGGGAGAGGCAACATGCTGCCTCTGGCATTGTCATCCCCAATACTGGCATTGCCAGAGGTTTCCGTCTCCCGCATCTAACCTCCTCCACCAATGCAGAGCTTCATGCTATTCTTGAGGCTGTACTTTTCAACCTCAGACTCGAGAATGGCAACATTGTCATCCTCTGTGATAGCAAGTCAGCCTTGGAAGCTCTCCAGAAGTGAGACAGCAAGAGCTGCAACCCCTTCTTCATCCAGAAGATCACGGAGACTTGCTCGAAGGTCACCTCTGCTGGAATCACGGTCCATTTCCAGTGACGTAGGGATGCCTGGAAATGAGCTTGCTGATCACACTGCGAAGGAGGCACTGGAGAGTCAGAGGTGTGTAACTAATTACCCTCTCTCTCTTAGCGACTGCAAGAGCTCTGTCTCAAAACTGGTGAACCAGTTCCGTCTTGCTCCGTGGCAGAAGGACAACAAGTATTCCTCATTCAGGTACCTGGTTGAACCTTCTCTCACTGTTCCTAACCTTGGTAATCTCAGATTTGAGGAGACCCTCCTTCATCGTCTCCGAGTTGGTGTCATCTACAGCAACTCTACGCTGCACACTCTTGGCAGAGTTTACAGTCCAGACTGTGCCACTTGCGGAACACCTGAGACTGTATCCCACGTTCTGCTCAACTGCTTCCGCTACAATGCTGAAAGAGATGCTTTGTTCCGGAAGCTTAATGTTATAGGAACCATTGACTACTCCATCACCTCCCTTCTTGGCAACAACCATAGTGCGAAGCTGCAGCGTGCACGCTTCCGTATGTTCACTGACTTCTTTCGTGACATTGGTCTCCTCTTCCAGGTGTAATGTTAAGTACTTTTACATTGTCCTGAAAAGGGCTTTTTTTTAGAGAGATAGCTGAGAGGCAGATTCTTCTGCATCCGCTATCTCACTATTCTGTTGTGACTGGTGTAGGGAGCCCCTTCTCTGGAGGCTAATTTCACCATATTTACAACACCTTGAACCTTGAACCATGAGATGATAGTTGGACTTAGAATTTTGGTTGAGGACAGAAACCAAGATGGCAGAATTCAATATCGGGATAGTTTGCGGTGACATTAGGATTGAAAATGACAGAGTCTGGACTTAGAAATTTCGGATTAGGGTAGAAATCAAAATGGCGGACGAACGTCAATATCGGGGAGTTTGTGGTGACATCAGGATTCAAAATGGCGGTAACCAAGATGCGGAGTCTGGACTTAGAAATTTTGAATGAGGGTAGAAACAAAAATGGCGGGAAATATTCGGGAATTTGCGGTCAAAATGGCAGGTTTTTAATAAAGGGGGAAGTAGGGGGGGCATAATGATGCATGGTCAGTCATGAATATTAATAAGGGTGTGTGGTTGCTGACGTCACAGGGGAAAGCACTGTGCATGGGGGTACATTGGAATGGCATGCTACTATTCTCGTACTTTTGTTAATAGCGCAGATACGTTTTGTTACATTTGCAGGGAAGTGACATTTGCAAACTACAAAACCAATCTCACCAATAGTGAAAGCGGCACATGAGTTTTAGTTTGAACACAAGATCGGGGATCAGGACAAGGCCTGGGCCCCACACATTTGCTGTAGAACGTGTGCAAGAAATCTTCCGAAGTGGCTGAAAGGCATCAGATACGATGGTGATTCGATTAGATAAGTGGCGATTCGATTTGTTGTTCCTATGGTTTGGAGACAGCCAAGAAATCACGCAAATGACTACTACTTCTGAATGGCTCAACCTGTTTCTGGAGGCATCACAAGGAAAAAAAAGTGGATGAGAGCGTATCTGAATATGCAATCTACTCTCCGACCTGTTCTGCCCAGTGAAGGCCTTCGCATTCTTGAACCTCCAAAAGAAGGCAGGTTTTTCGCAGATCTGAGGACCCACAAAAATCCCTCTTTAATTTTCGCTTTGCTGAGTTGAGAGAAATTGTCAACCACATGAAAGCTGATGCAGTCCAGTTCATGGCTATTATGAAGTTTTTCATCACACCGAGTTTGATGTGTAGGGAGGTAGCAGAATTTTGTGCATTTCTGCCAGTGCTGGGTGCTCCACATTCTTCTCTATAACATTCAGAGATTTCTTCTGAGGCCTGTTTCTCTTCATGTAGGGCAAAGTCTTTGCTCGGCTGTCCCATTCACATAAGAAACAGCAGTACTTCGAATATCCCAGCTACAGACCCATCAACAGAGCCTCTACCTTCAAGTCACAACAGAGATGCCAGCCATTCTTGCTGTAATGAAGCTGTTTCAGGTTGTTGTAGGTTTCTTTCATGTAGACAGCATGTCCGACTGGAATGGATGGAAGTTAATTTCCATTATTCAGCAACACTGCCTTGAGACTCAATTTCGAGGAATCTATGAATAGTCGCCATTCTAGAAGTCCACGTTTGATTCTATGGGCATTCATCAGGCCATCTACATTGGAGCAGAACACAAGGTCATCTTCCTTTCTGAAGTAAGGTGCAAACTGCTCATGACGAGTTCGAAACAAAGTCACTCAGACATTTTCCTTGAGAAGATTCCATTGTTTAAGTCTTGATCTAAACAACTCTGCTTTGGCCTTGGACATCTCCAGATCACAAACAAGATGATTCATTTCTTCTTCGGTGAGAATGTATGGAATAGATGACACACCGTAGCAGACGTATGGATCATCATTAGACACCAAAAGCTGCAGAGAACCCGACGGCGGTTCGCCCACCTTCTCATCGTCTGAATTGATGAAAAATTCTTTTGGAGGTTAGGGAACAGGAAGGCCTTTACCGTGTGGAACAGGTCGAAGAGTAGATTGTACATTCGGGTATGCTTCGTCCACTTTTTTTTCCTTGTGATGCCTCCAGAAACAAGTGGAACCATGTAGAAGTAGCAGCTATTTGCGTGATTGCCTGGCTCTCTCCAAACCATAAGAACAGCAAATGGTGTCGCCACTTTTTCGCCTCTCAGCCACTCTGGAAGATTTCTTTCACATGTACTGCAGAATATGTGTGGGGCCCAGGCCTTGTCCTGGTCCCCAATCTTGCATCCAAAATAAAACTCACAAGCCGCTTTCACTATTGGAGTGATGGCCCTTTTCTGGATTGCAAACATCACTTCCCTGCAAATTTAACAAAATATATCAGTGTCATGCCCACGTGATTTCATAACGTGGACATGACTGTCCGAAAAACGGACTAGTAACAAACATTCTACAAATCCGTTGATTCCCCTCTGGCACCAGAACTGAGGTTACGCGCTCCAGTGCAGTAAGCGGGAAGACAACGGGTGGGTGCTTGCCCGCACCTCGATCAGCTCCACCAATCAGCATCATCCACGCCAGGTCAACAAGGTGACCTCCGCGAGGAATTCTCGGAAAAGGACGGAAAAACATTTTTCTCCGAAAAACTGACGCTTGCCCTCTGGTCCGAGCCGTGCAGTGGCCAGAGAGGAGAGTGGGCTTTTTTCTTCTTCTGTCGTCCGAGTTGTGCGGAGGTCCGCGACAAGTCCCTCCAGTGAGCTGAGCTTCCGAGATAAGGACAATGCGAAGTGCAACCGATTGCTTCAGCTTACCTACAGCCGGCAATACTTATCCCTAGCGATATCTTCTGATAAGGTAAGGGGGTCCAGACCTAAATCTAATCTATGGACATCTTTCCACAAAAGTGTTTATGTGAACGAGAATCTTTACGTCCCCACATAGGGACCTGGTTAACTGTTATGAACCGCTCAGATTACGAGCAGGTAGCTCGCTCAGCACGCCTCAATTGTTTAATGAACTGAAATGTGCAAAGAAATATTAGGATGTTAAATGATACATAAGCTTGAAATGTGTAAATAAATATTATGTTGTTAAATGATACAATAAGCTCAGTGCTATTTATTTTAATTGCCTATCCATGAGATTGTTGATTCAGGCTTTTGCCTTGGTTAGAGAGAAAAAGATACGCATCACGGCCGGAAAAGTTGTACCACCCACAAATATCAAAAGGGGGTCACGACAAATTGGTTCCCGTGACCAGGATATTCGAACCTGAGGGTTATTGTGGCCAGAAATCGATAAAGTTGATGTTCCGTGAAAAGCATATATATATTACAAATTACTGTGTTGAAATGAGGCAGCGGCAAAAAAAAAAATGTTAGGAAACTCTTAGAAGTTGAGATTATTGCGATTATATAAATGTTAAGGTGTATGTTATCTTGTGAATATTTTTAGCGAGGACTGTGATACATGTATTTTTAGTGAGGATTTTCTGGAACATCTGTCAAAATAAAATGTTATTATAAACTATAATGGAAAATTAAGAAATATATATTTGTGCACTGCATATTTCAGTAACTTCAAAAATAGATAGGCCCAGGAGTAGTTTGTATGAGGAGAAGTAGCGAATCGACTAGGGAACCACTGCATTCAGCAATCTTTTAGTCAGGAGTGATTATTTTCTTTCATGTCTAGTGTATTTCTGTGACACACCTCCCTGCACTTTTGGAGGATTACCTAAACACATACACCAGAACAACACTCAGCACTCCGGGGAAAGGCGGGACAAGTGAATAGATACATTAACCAATATAATCCGGATCCCACGTGTAGGCTAAATTTTGAACGCTTCGTACTTCGTAACTGAAATTTTGTGTATTACATTACTTAACTTCCATTGCCCAAAATGGCAACTCAACCAGTAGAACTCCCACCCATCACCCCGGGAAACGAAAGTAGGAACAGTAATGTCCCTGTGCTAGTGGGATTTGTCAACCTGGTTAGGTCCTACAAAGGTGAGAAGTCCCCCTCAGCGGCGTCGTTCTTTACCCATTTGGAAGAAATTGGTCGGTAAGCGAGATGGAGCAAACCGGATATGATGATGATCGCGAAATCTAAATTTGAGGGTTTAGCTGCGGACTTTCTAAACGAATCGCCCGAGCTCGATTTAGAAACAGATTATGATAAATTCAAGAAAATAGTCACAGAGAGATTCGACATTGAAGACCCTTTGGCTGTAAAAATCCAGAAATTCTCCGCCTGTAGACAAAAGGTGGGCGAAAGCGTAAGGGAATATTCTGACAGAGTGAGGACCTTAACGTATAATTTATTTAAGGATAATAATGACCCCGCAAACGGCTACCCCGGGTTCCATGACCAATTCAAGCTGTCACAGTTTGTCGCAGGCTTGTTGCCGAAGCTGAAACGATTCGTACTTTCGCATAATCCTGGGAGTTTTGAAGAAGCCGTTACCCGAGCGACATTAGAAGAAAGCAATGAAAAACTCGTGTCAGATAGATCAGCTAACATTTGTTCCGTAGAAACCGAATCAAAATCTAACATCAGACCAGACGAATCAGGACATATGCAGGAGATTTATGAATTACTGAGAAATCGGTCCGACGATAATGAAACAATACTCCATAGCATAAATACGGGACTGAAGGAATTATCAGATAGGGTGAGGGTGGTGGAAAAATCAATTAAGGACGAAAGTGAAAAGGGAAGGCCCAGAGATCCGCCCCCCATGCAACAGAATGTCTGTGGAAACCACATAACGTGTTATGCCTGTGGAAGTATAGGGCACTTTGCCAGAGAATGCAGAAACACTCCAGTCCCCTACGGGAGATCTAGCATCCCAATGGACAACGCGAATGGCAGAAGCCCGAGATACCCCTCTCGACAGTGGGAATACAGACGGAACCAAAATCCCAGCGGCCCAAGAGCTCAAGGCTTCGATAACGCCTATAGACAAAATCAGGCTTTCCAGAATCAAAATTATAGCAGGAGAAACCAGGATAATCCCCAGACCCGTCATTTAAACTAGCAAGGGAGGTGAAATCTGGGCGTATTTCCCACTATCCCAAGCGCACTTCAGACGCCCATATGGCTTCGTACGCTACCATAGGTGATGACAACTCTCAAGCACCATTAATTAAGGGGAAGATCGAAAATGAAGAATTCACTGCCCTCATAGACACAGGGGCGACCGTCTCAATAATCGGACTGAGGTGCTTCAGGAAAATAAGAGCAAAATTACGCAGCAAGGCATTACCCGTTAGGATAGGAATAAAAGGAATCTGTGGTGCAGACTTGCCCCTGCTAGGGAAGTATGAAACAGAGATCCAGGTGGCTGGTGTCCAGTTTAAGCATCCCATTTATGTGGTGGATATGGAAGTCAGTAATAAATACGATGCCATTTTTGGATATGACCTTTTGAGGTCCCAGAGGTTAACAATCGACCTAAGAGCTGGAACGGTGAGGAATAATGAGAGAAATAGAAATGAAGGAGGAGCGAAATTACATACAGCTAATGAAATGGGCAAAAATCGTCGGTTTAACAATACTACAAGTCTCCCAGCTGAGGTAATAGGAAGAGCATATACTAAAACATTGATTCCCCCCATGACGGAAAAAATCATTTTAGTGAGTTGTACCGACAGAAGCTTGCAATCCAAAACCGTGTTTACACAGCAGAACAGCAAATTGAAACAAGACCATCCGGGTAGCCAGATCCTTAAACGTCGTCAGTAAGGAAGGACTGATAAATGTCAGAGTCGCTAATGTTTCCCATTACCCTGTGTGAATAAACAAAAATATGAAATTAGCCAGCGTCGAAGCCATGTGTAGGGAACAGATCAATAGCATTGACAGCTCGTGCAAAAACAGCAGCCCTGTTCATCAGAAGCGCAAACAACCATTATCGTTGCAAGATTTCGAATTAGATCACGTCCCCCGAAAATTTAAGAAAAGATTAGAATCCCTATTATTGAAAAACCAAGATATTTTTGCCAGAGACTTAAGTGAGCTTACGACCACAACAGCAGTCTATCAGGAGACACTTGGACAACAAACCAGTGAGACAACGACCTTTACAAGGTGCCTTATTCCCTACAAAAAGAGCTAGACAATCAAATCGACGAATTATTGAGAAACGGGATTATCAGGGAGAGCGCTTTACCTTTTGCCTCCCCGATTGTACTGGTGAAAAAACGGGACTCCTCTTACCGCTTTTGTGTCGATTGTAGAGCTCTGAATGCTAAAACTGTTAGCGACTCGTACCCCCTTCCATTAATAAGCGAAATCATTGATTCCCTGTCCGACGCCAAATTCTTCAGCTCACTAGACATGATGTCAGGTTACTGGCAGATACCTGTACACCCGAGGGACATCGAAAAGACCGCTTTTATCAGCAGAAACGGATTGTATGAATTCCAAAATATGCCTTTCGGCTTAAAATGTTCACCATCCACGTTCCAGAGGTTATTAGATAACGTACTGATGGGTGTTAGACATGAACAGGTATTGGTCTACCTCGATGACATCATAGTAGCCTCAAAAACCTTCGAGCAACACATAGATCGATTGCAGATGGTATTAGACAGATTGCGGAAATTCGACCTAAAATTGAAGCCAAAAAAATGCCAGTTCTTTAAGGCATACTTATCCTACCTAGGCCACCTGATAACCTCAGAAGGGGTGCAGCCCGACCCACGGAACTTGGAAGCTGTAGAGAATTTTCCAAGGCCCAACTCAGCAAAGAAAGTTAGGGCATTCCTTGGACTGACAGGGTATTACAGACAGTTCATTGATAGATACGCATTCTATTATAAGGTATATAAAAGAATAGGCGTCACCAAACTCAACACTAGCTTTTACCATCCCAGTGGAAACGGCCAATGTGAAAGGTTAAATTCTTCCATATTGAATATATTATCACATATGGTGTCCGAAACCAATACCTACCGCTAGTCGAACTGATCAAGAAGGAAGCCAAATTTAAATGGACCCCCCAGGCAGAGGAAGCCTTCCAGGAGTTAAAACTAAAATTGATTAGCGAACCCGTGTTACTCTACCCTGACTTCAATAAGCAATTCTTTCTATCTACAGGCGCCAGTGGCTCCGCCCTAGGCGGAATCCTCGAACAACCCAATGCTGAAGGAATTAGACAACCAGTTGCGTACGTGAGCAGGAAACTGAAACCCCACGAAACCAGATACTCCACAATAGAGAAGGAAGCGTTAGCGATCAAGTTTGCTATCCACTACTTCAAGCCATACCTGTACGGGAGGAAATTCACGGTCATATCGGATCACGCCCCCCTATCCTACCTAATGAAAATGAAGGATCTTTCCAGCAGATTGGCAAAATGGAACCTGACCATCCAAGATTATGACTTCGACGTGCCTTATAGACCGGGCAAACATAATATTCCAGCTGACGTGCTGTCAAGAAACATCAATGCCATCGACACAAATGCCATCCTAACGGACATATTCGCAGACAAGGGCCAATGGAGAAAGTTACAGGTGGAAGACACGAACTTGAAACCAATAATAGATGCATTAGAGGGGACAAGTCTCAAACCCTTGACCAAAATTTCCGACCAGTTCTACATGAACGACGGATTGTTGTTTCATTGCTCGATCCCAAGCGAAAACGAGATTAGAAATGAAATTATAGAGCAAGTAGTCGTCCCTCGGAGTCTGATCAGCAAAATTCTGCAATTATGTCATGACAACCCTTGTTCAGGCCACCTCGGCGAACTAAAGACCCTACAAAGAGTTAGAGTCCAATATTTCTGGCACGGCATGTGCGCAGACGTTAAGAACTATGTTCAGACCTGCATATCATGTTTACAAAGGCGAGGATAAAAACCCGAAAGGAAGGCCGACCTCGTGAGAGCACCCTTCGCCACCCGACCTTTCGAGAAAGTAGGAATGGATTTCCTCGGCCCACTCCCAACAACCGAGAATGCCAACAAATACGTCTTAGTCATAACAGACTATTTCACGAAATGGCCCGAATTGTATGCCTTGCCCAATCAAACTGCTGAAACCGTCGCAAAAATATTCTTGGAAGACTATATCGTGAAACACGGAATTCCACAATACGTAATCAGCGACAATGCGAAGAATTTTACCGGAAAGGTGATGACAGAGGTATATAAAAGAATAGGCGTCACCAAACTCAACACTAGCTTTTACCATCCCAGTGGAAACGGCCAATGCGAAAAGTTAAATTCTTCCATATTGAATATATTATCACATATGGTGTCCGAAACCAATGATGTATGGGATGAATTTCTCCCCTTTGTACTAATGGCATACCGAAGCGCCGTCCACAGCACCACTAAGGAGACACCCAGTTACTTAGTCTATGGCAGGGACTTGGTATTACCACATCAGGTTTGGCAGACAAGAGAACCTCCTTCATATTACGCAACCGAAAATTATGCAGAGTACGTGACCACCAAAATGAACAGAGCTTACGACCTAGTGAGACAAAATTTAGAACTGGCAGCCGAGAGACAAGAAAAACAGAGGAAAAGAGTGTCTTTTGACAAACAAATAAAGGTCGGCGATCTGGTACTCCTGTTCTGCCCCCGAATCCCGCGCAAGAATACCAAGAAACTTTCGAAATTGTCCACGGGACCCTGGCGAGTTTTGGATAAATTATCTGAAGTCAATTACAAGATAAGACTAGTAGCCAACCCCCGCAGGACAGAGATTGTCCATGTTGACAGACTGACAAAGATGAGGGAACGAAGAACCTTCCCCACACCCGTGGAGGAAATCAACCAGGAAACGATACCGAAGCAGCTCGAGGAGAACCCACCTGAGCGAAACTTAAGCTCCGACAGGCGTGAACAAGAGTGGGAGGAAGATCCCCGTATGATATTCCCTACAACAATTGACACTCACCTGCCCATATCTATCCCTACGAATCTGCTCACTAGAATCCCCAGGTCAGAGCCCACTCCTGCGGTTAACGCCTCACCCATGCACACGGAAGCCGAAAACGAAACAGAAGACAGAGTAGAAGAGAACCCAGATGATTCAAGACAACCGACAGGAGTAGCGGACGAAACAGACGAGGGACCCCAGCCCAGTAACTCGAATCAGGAAGAATCAGCACCCCCGGAAAAAACTTCCCACCACTATGAATTAAGGACGCGAGATTCATCAGGGAGAGTGATTACCACTCCTACCAACAACTCCGCACTTATGCTCGCACGAGCCGAGAGCAAAACAGAAAGTAGAGTAGAAGAGAACCCAGATGATTCAAGGCAATCCACTGGAGTAGCTGCCGAAAGGAACGAGGAGCCCCGACCCAATATCTCGAATCAGGAAGTAGAATTCACGAGCGGCCGAGTGGCGTCGATCGTAAGAACCTTTGAATCCCATCCCCAGAGTTACTGCTTCCAAACACAACATAAAGCCCGGTCCGGCGCATTCACGATAGAAATTTAGGACTCAGGACCGACCAAGAGGAATTGAAACGAATGAGTGGGAAAATTGAGGGGACCTGCATAACAAAGAATTCTATACTCATTCACCAAGAGCCAAAACAACCGTTAGAAAGCTTAAGTACATTCAGGAATCAGCGTCAATTAAAGTGGAGAAGAAATGGAAGCTCAAGGAAAAAAATACAGCGGACCCCGGCGGTGCTTTATGCGAATCCACTCCCACACGTCCTCGAGGAAGGAAACACCGACACAGACCAGAGCGCCGAAGTTGTCCGATGGCTGAAAGCACGTCCTGCCGGCTTCCCTAGCGCCCACCGCGGGTCCGACCGCAGCAGGATCGTCCATCGCCGCCAGTTGCTGTTGCCACCGATCAACGGAGGGAACCGCTGCCGCTACCGCAGCGCCCCCTACGAGTGAGGCGCCGAAGCAGAGCAGCGCCTCTCGCTTTGCGTTACCATGGCAACCCAGCAAGTGACCTGCCAGGAAAGCAGAAGATGACGTCGGCTCGGCGTTGCAGCGGCCAGCGCGAGCGCCGCTGAATCATCGCTTGACTTCTCGCCGGAGAGCCCCCCCCCCGCGTCGTTAACCGATCAGCCCCAGTTGAGTCCGTTCAATGGAGCTCGCCAGCACTCAGAAAGCGATTACTGCGCGAGAGTCATTGAACGGATGGGCGTCCCTCCCTCCCCCACATTTATACCACTTCAGGGGACACAAATTCAGAATGCCGGCTGAGATCCTGTAAAGCCGTGACACCCTCATCATCATCCTCAAGCAGCCATGGACTACGGAGGTCCAACCAGACCGTGCAATTTAGTTCTCCAAGCAAATCTATCCTGAGCTACATCTACTGCATCTGGCCACTGCACATCAATTCTAACAAGGTCCTGTTTGACATTGTCTGCCCACCGCATCCTAGGTCTCCCCATCTTTCTGAGGCCTTTAGGCACACTGTTCATAACCCTATTCGCCAATCTATAATTATTCATACGGGCAACATGGCCAAACCAACGGAGTCTCTCTCTGCACAATATGCTGCTTAAAGGAGGTTGCAAACTCCTTTGCCTAATCTCATCATTAGTTACAAAGTTGAACCACCTAATGCCCAAGATACTGCGTAAGCATGTGGAATCAAAAGCATCTAGTTTCCTGTTATCTTGTTTACAAAGTGTCCAAGTTTCACTACCATAACTAACCCTAGAAAGAACCAAACTATTATACAGTCTAATTTTAGTCTTTAGGTGTATACGCCTATTTCTCCACACTCTCCATAGGTTCTTAAAAGTCCCGGCAGCAATCCCTATTCGTCTGTTAATCTCATGCCGCACATCACCATTATCTGTTATATAGCTCCCAAGATAATTAAACTGTGACACCTGCTCAAGCCTGCAACCATTCAGATTAACTGAATCACAGCCTGCCTGATCAATTTTCATCACTTTAGTTTTCTCTCTGTTTATAACCAAACCTACACTGTTACCAGTCTCATCAACAGCTCGAATGAAAGAGTTCATCTCATCAACATCATTTGCCAAAAGGGCTAAATCATCAGCATAATCTAAATCAGAAATTTTCGTATCTCCAGCCCATTTAAGGCCAAAATCTTTCCCTCGAAGTGAATTTCGCATAACATAATCAATAACCAAGCTAAAGAGAAAAGGAGACAAAATGCACCCTTGTCGAACACCAGAAGTAATGCTAAACCAATTGCTACAAGCCTTACCAACTCTCACACACGACTCGGTGTTATTATAGAGAGCTTTCATAATGTTAACTAATTTGTCTGGTATACCATATGATCTCACAATCAACCACAAATTATGACGATCAACAGAGTCGAAAGCCTTTTTGAAATCAACAAAGCTAGCAACCAAAGGTTTCTGAAACTCTAAACATTTCTCAAGAATCTGCCTAAGTGAAAATATCTGATCCACACATCCCCTACCACTTCTGAATCCACATTGCTCATCACGCAATTGACTGTCAACCAGATTCTTAATTCTATTAAGCACAATCATGGAAAGAACTTTACCTGGAACAGAGAGTAAGCTGATACCCCTATAGTTATCACAAGAACTGCGATCACCTTTTTTGAAAATAGGGATAACAATAGCTCTGGTAAAATCCTTCGGAACCATGCCTTTATCATAAAAGATATTCAGAATTTCAGTCATCCAAGTGGTAACCGAAACATTCCCAGCTCTAAGCATTTCCGTAGTAATTTCATCTACCCCTGGGGATTTATGAAGTTTAAGTTTAGAAACAGCCAAAATAACTTCAGATTGTGTTATAGGGCCAACATTAAAGCCACCAATGCATCTATCATCATTGCAAACAATGGGAGTAGAATTAACTACATTGTTTAGAACATCACTGAAATGCTCAGCCCACCTAGCCATGACAGAATCCTCCCCTTCTATAACCTTACCTTGTTTATCCTTCAATCCTTGTATGCCTGTCCGTTTTCTACCACCCAAAACATTAACTATCTGGTACAGCTCTCTGCTGTTGTGCTGTCTAACTGCTTCCTCAGCTTTGTCAGCCAAACCATCAAGCCAAAGATTCTTATCAGCAGCTAACTGATCCTTTACAAGTTTATTAAGGTCTCTGTAATGCTTTCTATTAGTACTAGTAGGGTATTGATTAAGGGCATTCCTGCAGTTCTTTCTTTCCGAAATAAGCTCAAGTGCCTTATCACTCAGATAATTTTGCCTCTTCTGCTCCTTTTTTCGCAAAAGAGTACTGTTAGTGTCCAAAAAAGCCTGTTTAAAATGATCCCATTCTTCCTCAACTTCAGTAGTAAGCAAACCATGACTGTCATAATGACTAAGTAACCTATCATGGTAAGCTTTGGCTATAACTGGATCTTTCAGAACTTCAGTATTAAAAGTAAATTTTTTAACCCTAGCACAACACTTTTTAAGTTTAAGTTGCAACACACTTTTAACAAGGTAATGGTCAGATCCAATTTCAGCTCCCCTATATGACCTGGTATTCCTAACAGAACTAGCCCATTTGTTGTTAATTAATATGTAATCAATCATATTCTTATGCAGCCCATCAGGTGAAACCCATGTGTACTTATGTATGTCGCGGTGTTTGTAATAAGTGTTAGTTATTCTGAATCCATTGAGTTTACTTACCTGTAGGAGACGTTGCCCATTGCCATTGCAGCTACCAATACCAAAAGGGCCTATTACTCCTCCCCAAAGGTCAGAGTCAGTACCAACTTTGGCATTGAAGTCACCAAGAACAAGGGTAATATCTCCTTTCTTGACAGAATTCAAAATATCCTGAAGTTGTCCGTAAAACCTATCCTTCTCATCCTCATCGGCATCCTCAGTTGGAGCATAACAGCAGATAACATTCAGGTCTTTAACGCTTGTCTGAAATTTTGCTGTAAGAAACCTTTCATTAATGCACTCATATCCTAGAAGAGCATCGCTAGCGTGTCTGCTGAGAAGCAGACCCTGCTCAATGTAATTAGAAATATACATTTTTTTTTTGTCCATGACAATGTACGTGTGTTGAGATCAAATTGTAAATTAATGTCATTGATTAGCGTGAAGTGAAAGAGAATAGAAGTTTTTTTTTATCTTTATATGTTAAATTACGATCAAGCTAAATTAGAGTTGTTAGAGAACTTGTTGACCACATATCTATTCAATAAATGAAGATTGTATAACGTAGATCGTGCAGCATTATGTAAGCGCCCAAAATGTGTTACATGCCTTCAAGTACCGTGGAATGAAAAAAGGAGATCTTTGTTTTTCTCTCCTAACAGACTATCACATGCTTAAGCACTTTAAGTGAAGGAACGAGTCGTATTCTATGTAAAACTGAACGAGGTAAATCAATTATCTTGCGGCCAGCCGCTTCGTTATGAGAACGAGGCGAACCGAACCGATAATTTGTACAGACTTAAGCCATAAGGTAATGAAGTCTTCCGAACATATTTGTAGAAAGCGCTAGTGGTGGTCCCTAGAGTAATTTTAAATTTGTACACGTTTTGTTAGTTATTGTGACAACTCCATGTAAATGTGAGGACACGTAAGGATCAGTTCCGAATACACTATGTATTGTATAACATTGATTGTGTGGAAAAAGAAAACCCAGATTTTGACCCCCCTCCTTATTTCTTTCTATTTCATGTATTGCTGGAAGATTTTCTTCTCACCAAACCAAGGATGATGCAAGGCCAACCCAAGAGGGCAGGAAGCAAGGTGGCTCCTGCCAGTGATACTTCGAGTGTGATACCCCTTACCTTGGAATCCCATGTCAGTGGCCCTTGAAGAGGGGCGCGAGGACTCTTCCCATCCGTTGAATGGAACTTATCGGTCATCTGCTCGCCCCCCCCCCCCCCTGACTGCGTAGGTATGTCATGCCCACGTGATTTCATAACGTGGACATGACTGTCCGAAAAACGGACTAGTAACGAACATTCTACAAATCCGTTGATTCCCCTCTGGCACCAGAACTGAGGTTACGCGCTCCAGTGCAGTAAGCGGGAAGACAACGGGTGGGTGCTTACCCGCACCTCGATCAGCTCCACCAATCAGCGTCATCCACGCCAGGTCAACAAGGTGACCTCCGCGAGGAATTCGCGGAAAAGGACGGAAAAACATTTTTCTCCGAAAAACTGACGCTTGCCCTCTGGTCCGAGCCGTGCAGTGGCCAGAGAGGAGAGTGGGCTTTTTTCTTCTTCTGTCGTCCGAGTTGTGCGGAGGTCCGCGACAAGTCCCTCCAGCGAGCTGAGCTTCCGAGACAAGGACAATGCGAAGTGCAACCGATTGCTTCAGCTTACCTACAGCCGGCAATGCTTATCCCTAGCGATATCTTCTGATAAGGTAAGGGGGTCCAGACCTAAATCTAATCTACGGACATCTTTCCACAAAAGTGTTTATGTGAACGAGAATCTTTACGTCCCCACATAGGGACCTTGTTAACTGTTATGAACCTCTCAGATTACGAGCAGGTAGCTCGCTCAGCACGCCTCAATTGTTTAATGAACTGAAATGTGCAAAGAAATATTAGGTTGTTAAATCATACAATAAGCTTGAAATGTGTAAATAAATATTATGTTGTTAAATGATACAATAAGCTCAGTGCTATTCATTTTAATTGTAAGTTCAGTGCTATTTATTTTAATTGCCTATCCATGAGATTGTTGATTCAGGCTTTTGCCTTGGTTAGAAAGAAAAAGATACGCATCACGGCCGGAAAAGTTGTACCACCCACAAATATCAAAAGGGGGTCACGACATCTGCACTATTGACACAGTTACGTGGCATCACTACTGTTGGATTAAAACTGCAAGTATCAGTTTTGTTGCACTTATAACTCAGGGGTAAACGGGAGTGGCTCAAAAGACTTGCTCACCCTACGAGACGTCGCTTACAACTAACAATTGCATCATCTTTTGTCGGAGATCGTAAAGCCGCGATGTCAAGAGTCAACTACATTGCATCAGACAATGCTGCAATATCTCCAGGGGTTGTGAGTATGGCGAGCTGATGCAATAATGCAATATATTGTAATCTGGAGTTTAAAATACAGCGTTGCGAAATGACTACCTACCTACTCCATGTGGACTGAGTCGATATACATGACCATATCTGTCTCTCCTAAATAAGAGCCAATCAACAAATAATATTGTCATTTTTGTGTTCAGCACCTCGAAATTAGTAAAGATTTTGGCTATTTTCATTTCAAAGCATTTTTGTGTGTTGCCCAATGTAATCGGGACTAATTTTACTACTTTTGTATTGGAAGCGTCGATACTGATCATAACGAAATTTACTTTCTGAGGTCTGTTAAAACTTCGTTAAAAATGTATGGTGATATAACATTTGTCACGATGGCTTCAGTCTTGGTCTTTCCAGAGGAAATCTTCGAATCATACAAATGCTTGATTAACTTGGATGTACATACATCCGTCTACTTGAAGCTAAATTCATGTATCGCTGAATGATAGGCAAAAATTACTTCCTTAGCGGTGCATAATAAATCATATTGATTTAGATCACGACTTAAAAAGTAATACTAGAAGATTGAGGGTCATTTATCGCCCATTTGTGGTTGTCACTGCGAGTATGATCTTCGATATCGCGTCATCCTTTTTATTCCATCGTAAAAACACCATTATAAATAGTACAATGCACAGGACTTTCGTTGTCACTTCGCCTTTTTAAATATTTGTAATCTTCTGTAAGTTTATCCATAAACTTGTACTTTCTTTTACAACTAATTTTAGAGTTTACCTTAGTTTTAAATTTTACGGGTAACTAAACTGAAACAAAGCTTATTGCTCATATGCAAGAGTTGCGCCTGCGGCCCTGCATAAGTATTGTGTTGCTACTCAACTACAATACGTTCAAAGAGCCGATCGACGTAAACAAATAAAATGTTGGTAAATACTTGGTAAATACTTGATTAATGATACACATGGATTTCACCTGATGGGCTGCATAGGAATATGATTGATTATATATTAATTAACAGCAAATGGGCTAGTTCTGTTAGAAATACCAGGTCATATAGGGGAGCTGAAATTGGATCTGACCATTACCTTGTTAAAAGTGTCTTGCAACTTAAACTTAAAAAGTGTTGTGCTAGGGTTAAAAAATTTGTTTTTAATACTGAAGCTCTGAAAGACCCAGTTATAGCCAAAGCTTACCATGATAGGTTACTTAGTCATTATGACAGTCATGGTATGCTTACTACTGAAGTTGAGGAAGAATGGGATCATTTTAAACAGGCTTTTTTGGACACTAACAGTACTCTTTTAGGAAAAAAGGTGCAGAAGAGCCAGAATTATCTGAGTGATAAGGCACTTGAGCTTATTTGGGAAAGAAGGAACTGCAGGAATGTCCTTAATCAATACCTACTAGTCCTAATAGAAAGCATTACAGAGAACTTAATAAACGTGTAAAAGATCAGTTAGCTGCTGATAAGAATTTTTGACTTGATGGTTTGGCTGACAAAGCCGAGGAAGCAGTTAGACAGCACAACAGTAGAGAGCTGTACCAGATAGTTAATGTTTTGTGTCGTAGAAAACGGACAGGTATACAGGGATTGAAGGATAAACAAGGTAAGTTTATAGAAGGTGAGGATTCTGTCATGGCTAGGTGGGCTGAGCATTTCAGTGATATTCTAAACAATGCGGTTAGTTCTATTCCCATTGTTTGCAATGATGATAGATGCATTGGTAGCTTTAATGTTGGCCCTATAACACAATCTGAAGTTATTTTGGCTGTTTCTAAACTTAAACTTCATAGATCCCCAGGGGTAGATGAAATTACTACAGAAATGCTTAGAGCTGGAAATGTTTTGGTTACCACTTGGATGACTGAAATTCTGAATATCTTTTATGATAAAGGCATGGTTCCTAAGGATTTTACCAGAGCTATTGTTATCCCTATTTTCAAAAAAGGTGATCGCAGTTCTTGTGATAACTATAGGGGTTTTAGCCTACTCTCTGTTCCAGGTAAAGTTCTTTCCATGATTGTGCTTAATAGAATTAAGAATCTGGTTGACAGTCAATTGCGTGATGAGCAATGTGGATTCAGAAGTGGTAGGGGATGTGTGGATCAGATATTTTCACTTAGGCAGATTCTTGAGAAATGTTTAGAGTTTCAGAAACCTTTGGTTGCTAGCTTTGTTGATTTCAAAAAGGCTTTCGACTCTGTTGATCGCCATAATTTGTGGTTGATTGTGAAATCATATGGTATACCAGACAAGTTAGTTAACCTAATGAAAGCTCTCTATAATAACACTGAGTCGTGTGGAGAGTTGTTAAGGCTTGTAACAATTGGTTTAGTATTACTTCTGGTGTTCGACAAGGGTGCATTTTGTCTCCTTTTCTCTTCAGTTTGGTTATTGATTATGTTATGCGAAATTCACTTCAAGGGAAAGATTTTGGCCTTAAATGGGCTGGAGATAAAAAAGTTTCTGATTTAGATTATGCTGATGATTTAGCCCTTTTGGCAAATGATGTTGATGAGATGAACTCTTTCATTCGAGCTGTTGATGAGACTGTTAGTACAGTAGGTTTGGTTATAAACAGAGAGAAAACTAAAGTGATGAAAATTGATCAGGCAGGCTGTGATTCAGTTAATCTGAATGGTTGCAGGCTTGAGCAGGTGTCACAGTTTAATTATCTTGGGAGCTATATAACAGATAATGGTGATGTGCGGCATGAAATTAACAGACGAATAGGGATTGCTGCCGGGACTTTTAAGAATCTATGGAGAGTGTGGAGAAATAGACGCATACACCTAAAGACTAAAATTAGGCTGTATAATAGTTTGGTTCTTTCTAGGGTTAGTTATGGTAGTGAAACTTGGACACTTTGTAAACAAGATAACAGAAAACTAGATGCTTTTGATTCCAGATGCTTACGCAGTATCTTGGGCATTAGGTGGTTCAACTTTATAACTAATGATGAGGTTAGGCAAAGGAGTTTGCAACCTCCTTTAAGCAGCATATTGTGCAGAGAGAGACTCCGTTGGTTTGGCCATGTTGCCCGTATGAATAATTATAGATTGGCGAATAGGGTTATGAACAGTGTGCCTAAAGGCCTCAGAAAGAAGGGGAGACCTAGGATGCGGTGGACAGACAATGTCAAACAGGACCTTGTTAGAATTGGTGTGCAGTGGCCAGATGCAGTAGATGTAGCTCAGGATAGACTTGCTTGGAGAACTAAATTGCACGGTCTGGTCGGACCTCCGTAGCCCATGGCTGCTTGAGGAGGATGATGATGATGATGAAATACTTGAGTGACGAAAATTTGAAATCCAGGACATTTTAAAACCCATGACAAAATTTCAGTCAACTACTGAAATCCAGGATAGTCCAGGCCAATCCTGGACGTATGGCAAGCCTAGCTAGAGATGATATGCGGTATTCTAGTTTAAACGTTGTCCTGTACTCGGCGATTCTCACTCTGTTGCCGCCCATATTAAATTTTGGCTTCACAACAGAATTAATTCTTTTTACCAAACAGATTAAAATACACGATATCTTAATTTTTCTTTAATCCACCACTTCTGCAGCCATTTTTATCGATCTTTAATAAGGAATATTATAATTCTCAACAAGTTTCAGTAGAGCATCGATCCGTTTTATTGTATTATTGGGAGTGGAATATTTCCACATGCTTTTCTTTAGAATCCTATAAATCTCTCCAGAATTTGCACTTTAGTCTCGTTTTCAGTGATTTAATAAAAACTAATAATTTTCTTGAAATAAAGTTATGCCAAAAGAAGGGGACTTGAAATCCCTTGATCGCATTGGCGAAATAGGGGGAGTCGAAGTTAGATGCAAAACCTCACAATACAAAACTCATCGCAGAATATTTTAACATAGTCTAATTTCTATTGATTTTTTTTTCTGGAAGGAATGACTTATAACTGAAAAAATGATATGTGTAAAAAATATAATTATAGAAATAAAATTAATCTGCAAATATACGTATTCCGCCTACATTATTACATCAAAAGAATTCATTAATGAAATTAAAAACATTCAAGAGCAGAATCATCCTATGCAGCTATGAAATGTAAAAGAAATTTGAAACTCAAGATGAAGAGACTTAGTGTAATTAGAGAGCCTTTTTCCTCATATTGCGAATATTTTTAGAAATCAGTTTCAGCCCACTCTTTATCACAAACAATCTGAAGCCCTTGTCGAAATTGTCCTTCAAGCCGTAAGACGACTGATTTCCATGATAAGGAAGTAAGTTTTTTCTTCCATATCCAAGGCCTCATTCATTTTCAGGAAATAATGAATGATCAGTTTTTTTACTAATTAGCATTTACAACCTAAATGGGATGTTAAAAAAATATTGGAAGCAAAAAGTTGTAAGCCATCAACATCAACTATAGCATACGAGGGACGTTCATAAAGTTCTTGACATGCATCTGCAGAACAAAAACCATTGCACCTACCTCAACAAAACTTTTACTATCCTTAAAAGTACTCCCCTGCAGCCTCTTTGCAAAGCTGCAGACATCTACTACAATTCTGCAATGCTTGGTGGTACTCCTGTTGGGGAATACTTCACAACTCTGAATGAATTAATTTTGCAAGCTCTTGCACACTTTAAATAGATTTCCCAGGAAGTTCCTTTACAACTTTTTTAAAACAACCAAAAATCACATGGTGCAAGATCGGGTGAATATGCAGAATGGTGTGGCTGTTTGACTTTTCCTGCTCCAGATAGGCCATAACTTGCCAGGATTTGTCAGCCAAGGCATTGTCATAAAGGACAACCCTTGACATGCCTATTGTTGCACGCTACTCCTTCATCTCCTTAACTATTTTGGGCAAAATAATACTACATTGACTATTTATTGCCATTTTTTCAGGTAAGGTGTCCACGACTACCAGTTCTTGGGAATTACAAAAAATTGTCAACATCCACTTTCTTCCGCAAAAGTCTTTTCGGTGGATTTGGGGGCAACATTCATCTTCTAGAACCCAAACATAGTTGAAGATCTTTTTGGGAGTTGTATAGTAATAAAACGCCTCATCACCTGTGATAATGTACGTTAACACGTTAACTGTTTGGGCCAGCATCTCCTTGCGCGAGTTGACTCTAACTCTTTTTTGCTGTTCTG
Source organism: Ryuthela nishihirai (assembly GCA_038380435.1). Taxonomy (NCBI): domain Eukaryota; kingdom Metazoa; phylum Arthropoda; class Arachnida; order Araneae; family Heptathelidae; genus Ryuthela; species Ryuthela nishihirai. Next base: position 74,234,553 of record JAWZYU010000017.1, read on the forward strand.
TCAGATTGTGAGGTACCCATTTGGCACAGATCTTTCCGAACTGAAATTTGAATGATGAATAATTGTTTCTACACGCCAATCGATACACTGACATATCAACGTATTACCTGAACGGTGATCTGTGGATTTTCTTTGATGTTGAACTTTTATGTTTGTCTTTGATGATTCACGAAAAGCAGCGATGGTTCTCTCGTTCACAGATTCCTTCGGTCTTCCTGTACGAGGGAGGTATTCGAAGCTCTGCCATCCTTCTCTGAATTTGTGCATTTATCCCGTAGCATTGCCATATTAACAGGCACGATCCCAATATATATCTGATAAATCGGCATGAATTGTTTTTCGTGTCATTCCCAAGCATCCTTGTGAAAATGTAAATTCTTTCCCGTCTTTAGTGAATTTCGCAGATCGAAGTTTACTCGCCACCAAGGAAGAGAGAAATGATTATACGTCCTTTGTGCTTAACACGTAATGGCAAGTTTAGAGAAGCATTCAAACGGATCATAGCTCGTTAACTTCGGACGAACGAGCGCAAATCTATATACACCTGTCAAGAACTTTTTCAACGCCTTCCGCTCCGAAACTCCAAAATATTGATAATGACATAACTCTACATAAAATAGAGAACGAAAAAGAAATGTTTAATTGTAAAAGTATAAATAAAATGCTGACGAAATTGAAAAGACATTTAATGTCGACGATACTATATGCAGCACACATGCTGCTAATTACTAGTATTTGCATCTCGATGTGCTGTGACCTAGTTTAAGCAGCAGAACTACACAAACAAGTGATAGTTTTGGTTTCAGTAGCGGGAAACCTGTTGATTGCTTAAATTAATGATAAAAATAATTCTAATTTACCTCTGAGTTATACTTTTTTACGCACAGAATGGGCTAAATAGCCAGGTCAAGGACCCCAAGAGCTCAGAGAAGGTTGGAGGAAGACCTTAACTGGGCAACTGTTAGGAGACAGATGGTAGCCTCCCATCAAGCTACTCAGCGTGTTCTTTAACATGCCCAGTAATATCTTACCGCGCACGCGGCCACGGCTTCACATTTCATCCACTGGGCGATGGTCTTCTCAAGCCCATCAGTGTCCCCCTACTGACTGAGGGCAAGGTGGAGAGTTCTGGAGAGATAAATCTCGACACTCTCCGAGTGGGACTCGACTCTGGGAACTGCATATTACGAGCCTGGCGCACTACCGATTGAGTCACCACTGCCCCAAAATAATTCTGGGAATACTGAAATGGTTTAAAGCAGAAAAGAGAGAGTAAAATGAAAAAAACTATAGACATACGCACTTCGCAATTGCATCAAAAATTCTGCAATTTCAAAAATAACAGTTTTTGGTTAATTTTCGGGAAAATTTCAAAACTTTAAGAAAAAAATGAGTTTCCAATAGTTCAAATCAAACGTGTGAGCCTAAATCACAAGGTTGCTTCAAAAGTGGGAACACGGAAACAAATCGGATTTCCCATATATCTCATCTAAGAAATTGTTATCAGATGGCTTTAACAAATTATTTACATAACAGTTTATTAAAATATGTATAAAATGAAAAAGGTATTGTAATGATTGAATTACATATTTTAATAATATGTATGCAAAACATTTTCAAAGCGAAATTTCTATGTTTTTTTAAATCAAAATTTCGAGGAATAATTAATCAATATTAAATACCTATTAACATAAAATCAGTAAATCAATAAATAGTTTTGTGGAAAAAATTAGTTTTGCCGAAGGGCGGCATTCGAACCCACACCTCTCAGATACATGCAGGGTTATCTGGCATTTATATTTACCATAGATTGAGCATTTCATTAATAATGCTTTATTGTGAGTGACTTATTTTATTGAATTACTTTATTGTAAGTATCTCATTCAGAGCAACATTAGAAAAAGAAGTTGCCTTCCCCATATCACAAATGACTAACAAGTTCGAAAAAATTTATGTCACATAGTGTATAAATGAGGAGCCGCTGCTAGTTTAACAGCAAGAACATTCTGACATGAATCTGGAGTTCAAGTCCTTTGCATTAGCAAAACTCATTTTTTTCACAAAACTATTTATTAAAGTTTCATGTGTTGTAATAAAAACAGATACAGCTGTTTCTGGGCTCTCATTTTGCATTCTGTCAATGTGCATAATCGATGGAAGCCCTGCAAGAGTTAAAATGCTCCCAGTAGAGTTCCACCTCAGTTGTAAAACAAACCATGCTTCGCCATAGTCAGAGCTGACCATATATACAAACTTGAATGGAATAATGCTCTGAGCTTGATTATGGATCTTGAATTTATTGCAATAATGAATTGCTATTGAGAGAAAATCTTCCCGTTTTTATTTTTTTGTGTGGGTTGACAGTCAAAGCGAATAGATTCACAGGATACGTTTTATCAGTTCGTGGATAATCCTGATCAAAGGCCATCTCAGGTACCTGAACTCTTTGCTTCTACTAGCATCGTCAAACCCACATTGGAAGAAATTTTCCAGTGTAGATGGCTTCAGGCTTTCTACACTGGTCATGTAGTAGTGAGGGAACAGGTTTTTGCCACCATGCCTGAGATTATGGGGCTGTTTGATATTTCTGGCACTTCCTCTCTCAATAAACAGTTTCTTAAACATTCCACTAACCATTCTCTCTCCGCAGATATCTGGAATGTGACGACTCTGCGCAGAGATTATTGTCTTGATGTCCTCACACAAAAATTCCACTGTTATAACTTAGATGTTCTCGGCTTGCAAGAGACCAGATGGACAGATAAAGGTTAGATTCATAAAAAAATCTTAAATTTCTCTTTTCAGGGAGGGAAGATAAGAACATCTCCAAGGCGTAGGTTTCCTTCTCAGCAGACACGCTAGTAAAGCTTTTCTAGGATATGAGTGAGTTAATGAAATGCTTCTTACAGCTAAATTTCAGATAAGCATTAAAGACTTGAATGTTATCTGTTGTATACCTCCACTGAAGATGAGAAAGATCGGTTTTCGGACAATTTCAGGATATTTTGAATTCTGTCAAGAAAGGAGATATTACCCTTGTTCTAGGCGACTTCAATGCTAAAGTTGGTACTGATTTTGACCTTTGGGTAGGGGTGATAAGCCCTTTTGCTATTGGTAGCTGCAATGGCAATGGGCAACGTCTCCTACAGGTAATAACCTTAATGGTTTGAGAATAACTAACACGTATTACAAACCCCGTGACATACATAAGTACACATGGGTTTCACCAGATGGAATGCATAAGAACATGATTGATTATATATTAATTAACGGCAAATGGACCAGTTCCATTAGGAATACCAGGTCATATAGGGGATCTGAAATTGGATTTGACCATTACCCTGTTAAAAGTGTCTTTCAACTTAAACTTAAGAAATGATGTGCTATGGTTAAAAATGTTCTATTTAACACTGACATTCTGAAAGACGCAGTCATAGATAAAGCTTACCATTAATAGGCTACTTAGTCATTATGACAGTCATGGTTTGTTTACTACTTGAGTTCGGAAAGAATGGAACCGTTTTAAACAAATCAGCTCTAGGAAAACTGGCATTCTGGACAAAGTTTACTCTCAGCTAACCTACCATTGCTTGTTGGTATAATCCGTACATTAGATATAGTATACGTACAGCATAAAATAATTTTACCCTTTTATTTTCAAGAATGCAAATTAAATACAAATATGAAAACTGAAAAAATATTTCTCGATTTGTGATTGATAAAATTCTTTTCTGCAATTGACATATTCATATTGTAGCCTACTTAATTTTCTATTGACAAAATGGGTAATGAACTCAATCGTTTTTCTGACATAGTAAAACTTAAGTAGGTTTTGATCAGGTTTAGCATTTTAAAATACATTTTGCCCTGCTACATTTATGGAGTGTACATAATTATAAAAATAAGTAAAACATATTTTTATTTTCATCATTATCCTAATCAGTCAGTATCTTGAGCCAGCGTTGAGTTTGATAAGACCAGCAGGGACATGTGCAAACATTACTGTATTATTGATGACTGATAGGAGTGAAAAAAAAACTACTTGAGATAATGGAAAAAAAAATTTGAAAATTGAGTGACGATATTCACTTTAAAAAGGAAAACAATGCATTGGAATAAAGCGACAAATTTTAAAATAATTCAATGTGAAAGAAGTGATCTTTTTGCTGAATTCAGAATCACAGAATTAAATCAGAGAATTTAATCTGTGAAAATTTGTGTCGTGGAGAATGAAAAATTTGCATGGTGAAATGTAGAGGGAAGTTACTGGGTAATAAAATAGAATGTCGTTCCATAATTGAGAATAATTGCATTTAAAAGAGAAAAAATATTCCAGAAGAATTTGCAAAATTACATTTAGGTTCATTTTTGTATAATATTTAGTAATATATTTGTTTCTGTAATAAAGACCTATTTTTTATACCATTGCATTTTTTCAGTTAATTTTTAGTCATTAATAAGTCTTTTGACTAGTTTTATTTATTCGCAAACATATATCGGATCTAACATATTTACAAAACCTTGACGGTTATTATGTAGCCAATGCATGTGGTAAAGATTTGCGAAAAAGACCTTGTTGCAGATGCGGGTGCAGACAGAACTTTCGTTATCGAAATAGGATTCTATATTTAAATCCACATTTCACATCTAATTTTCTGAATCAGCATTATATCTAAAGAAAATTAACAGTAAACAACATCTGGGTCAAATAATCAACATCAAACAAGAAGGAATGAAATTCTCTATTTCAAAACCAAATAATCGAACAAATATAAAACTAGTACCAGATAATGATGCATTTTAGGAGAGCTTAAAATAAATAAAAACTTGCAGAGAGCTAATATTCCATATGCAAAATTTAATTTTATCTTACCTTGTCTTTCGCTAATTTGTAACTTTGTATTAAACCTTCCAGCGAGTCCAAATGTCTAACCACTTCTTCTAATGAATGTTGCAGATTCTTAACCGACAAAGTTAGCATTTCTCTTACTGACTGATCTGTTATACTCTTAGTACTGACTCCTTTGTGATGGCATTTATCAATTAAAGATTTTTTAATGAGAGAGTTAAAAGGTGTGGCTGGTGACTTTGTTCCATCTAAAAAAAGGGAATAAGCTTGAAATATAAAATTTCAATTTATATACATATCAGTAACAGCCATTTAGGTTACAAGAAACACACTACTGAATCTCAAGTATAAATTACTGTGCTTCAGTGTTAAAACACAGTTACATTCATACTTCGATCATCATACTACCATTCAGTTACTCACAGTTTCAATGTTGGTATTAGGCAATCACTAGCAATAACTATCCAATGGGTTAGTCACACTCTAACTATTCGCATTAGACAAGCAAGAGCACTACTCAGAATTTCAGATGCTGTCTTCATTCTCGGAAGGTGCACGTAGCGTTGGAGAGCACAGTCAACTGTATTTGAATACATATTCCTGTTTTCCACAGCTACAAATCAATGGAAGGAAATGTTCCATTGGTGAATCGTTGTCAGTTGTGATAACTATCCCAACACAAATGCATGTCTGTAAATTCATCAGCATTTAAACATAGATGATAATCGCAGCATGACCTGATGCTCTTTTGGCATTGATAAATCAATAAATATTTAGCGGAAAAAATTTTCGCCGACATACGGAAATCGAACCCACATCTCTCCAGAAACATGTCAGAGTGTTCTTACCAGTTGAACTAATGCCAGCTCGTCTCTTTTCCGCTTATTTGCACAGAGTAAGGTAGTTTCCATCTCACTCTGTGCAATATAACGTTAATGATTGCCACCCAAGATCATAGATGGCGCCAATGGTTGGCCCACAAATCTTGAGGGTGAGTTTAGTCTTAAAATAAGCAGAAAAAAGACGAGCTGGCATTAGTTCAACAGGTAAGAACACTTTGGCATGTTTGTGGAGAGATGCGGGTTCGATTCCCGTATGTCGGTGAAAATTTTTTCCACTAAATATTTATTGATTCATCAGCATTAACTTTTCTACCATGTATACAGCGATTTTTTAACCAACCCGTAGAAACTAGCTGTATTTTAGGGGTGTTTCGATTTCCCTTTGCATGAAGCACATGATCATTAAAAAATATTGCAAAGAACACTCTACATACATAAAACAAAGTCCTGATATATGCATACGGACGTATGCATTCGACCTGACACAGCATTCAAAAAGTTCTTGACACGGGTCTGCAGACTTTCGTTCCTCCAACGTTAACAAGCTAAGACTCTACTGAAAGCTTGTCTAAACTTGTCATTGCATTTTAAAAACAAAGGTCCTGCCATCATTTCTCTCTTCACTGGAGGCCCGTAAAGTTCGGTCTGCGAAATCTGTTCCTTGCTGATATGGAGCCTACTAAAGATGGGAAAAGATTTTACAATTTTACAAGGATGGAGCTTGGGGATGACACAAAAAAACATCTGTTTTATTTCAAGTACATGGTGATCATGTCTATTCATTTGGCACTGTTACGGGATGGACGCACAAGGGCGACAGAACTTCGAAGACCTCCTCGGCGTTCCGTGCAGGAACGCCGAAGGTGGCAGTGAACGAGAGAACCATCGTTGCTGTTCGTAAACTCGTCAAGGAAAACCCACATCTCACCGTTCAAGTAATGCGTTTATATATCAATGTATCGATTGGCAGTGTGGACACGATTATTCGTCTTCATTTAAAGTTCCGAAGATCTATGTCAGATGAGTACCCCCAAAAACTGACAGAACGGCAAAAAAGGTCTAGAGTCGACTCGTGCAAGAAGATACTGTCAATGTTTGAACCTAGTGGCTTCAAATGGTTAACAGACATTGTCACAAGTGATGAGATGTGATTACTATACAACTTCCAGAAAGATCGACAACTATGTTTGAGTTGCAGAAGATGAATGGTGTCCCCAAATCCCCTCACAAGACTCTTGCTCGCGGAAGAGGATGTTCTCAATTATTTTCAGTTTCCAGGGAGTGGTAACCTTGGGCACCTTATCTGAAGAAAGTGACTATAAATGGCCAACACTACACCAACATTGGTTTGCGCAAAATTGAAAATATTCACGTTATGTAGATGCTCTGAAATGTCAACTTTAAATCTATAATAATAAATGGCAGCCCTAACTTGCAGTGACAAATTGCAAGTCGAAATTCCAAAAGGGGGCTTCCTAGAAGCAAATATATTTACTATGCTATTCCTGTGGGAAACGGTAATAGCCATCAAATTTCTTGCTATTTTCAAGCTCCCTAACTCTGAACGTAAGAGTTAAATAACATTTAAATCTTAAGCCATTGTCACATTCCTGCATTTCCAAAGGTATTGTTATTTTAAGGCGTGCCATTACATCTAAGAACCTGATTTTTAAACCCAACACCAGGTTCAGCAAGGGAAACCCGTCTATGAAATTTAGGACCATTCCGTTAATTGTGAACCATAGAGTATCAAAATTTATCGGAACAAAACTGGGCAACACACAAAAAGGCTTTGAAATGAAAATAGCCAATTTTACTAATTTCGAGGTGCTGAACACGAAAATGATAATAAAAATTTGTCGATTGGCTCGTGTTCAGGAGAAACAGAGATGGTCATGTATAATCGACTCAGTCTGCATTGAGTACAATAGGTAACCATTTTGCAACGCCGTATTTTAAACACCAGATTGCAATATATTGTATTATATTGCATCAGCCTGCCATACACACAACCCCCGGAGGTATTGCATCATTGTTTGATGTAATGTAGTTGATCCTTGCAGTTTTAATCCAGCAGTAGTGATGTCTCATAACGGTATTAATAGTGCAGATACATTTTGTTAGATTTGCAGGGAAGTGATGTTTGCAATCCAGAAAAGGGCCATCACTCCAATAGTGAAAGCGGCTTATGAGTTTTATTTTGGATGCAAGATCGGGGACCAGGTCAAATCCTAGGCCCCACACATATTCTGCAGTATGTGTCCAAGAAATCTTCCAGAGTGGCTGAGAGGTGAAAAAGTGGCGATGCCATTTGCTGTTCCTATGGTTTGGAGAGAGCCAAGCAACCACATAAATGACTTCTACTTCTGCATGGTTCCACCTGTTTCTGGAAAAATAAGTGGACAATAGCATGCCTGAATATACAATCTGCTCTTTGACCAGTCCGCACGGCGAAGACCTTCCCATTCCCGAATCTCCAAAAGAATTTTCCATCAATTCAGGTGATGAGGAGGGAGGCCAACCAATGTTGGATTCTCTGCAGCTTTCGGTGTTTAATGATGATCTATATATGTCTGCCACACATTCTCTCTAAAGAAGAAATGAATTATCTTATTGGCGATCTGGAGCTGTCGAATGCCAAAGCAAAGTTACTTGGATTAAAATTTAAACAATGGAATGTTCTCAAGGAAAATGTCCGAGTGACTTCGTTTCGAACTCGACATGAGCAGTTTGCACCTTACTTCAGAAAGGAAGATGACCTTGTGTTCTGCTCCGATGTAGTGGTCTGATCAATATCCTTTGAATCAAACATGACCCTCACGAATGGCGACTATTTATAGACTCCCCGAAATTGAGTCTTGATGCATAATGGAAATCGACTTCCATCCATTCCGGTCAGACACGTTGTCTACATGAAAGCAATGACAACCTAAAACAGCTGTTGTACTGCCTTCAATACAACAAGTATGGCTGGCATCTCTGTTGTGACTTGAAGGTAGTGGCTCTGTTGATGGGTCTGCAGCTGGGATATTCGAAGTATTGCTGTTTCTTATGTGAATGGGACAGCCAAGTAAAGACTTTGCAGCACGTTAAGAGAAACTGGCCTCAGAAGAATTCTCTGAAGGTCGGAGAGAATAATGTGGAACACCTGGCACTGGCAGAAACGCACAAAATCCTGCTACCATCCCTACACATCAAACTCGATGTGATGAAAAACTTCGTAAAAGATAAAATTAAAGAGAGAATTTTTGTGGGTCCTCAGATGAGTGAGCTGTTCAGACACCAGATGTTCGACAACCACCTTCAGGGTGATGAGAAAAAGGCTTGGGAAGCGTTGCATCTGGTGTCAACTAAATTCGTCGGGAATGTCAGGGCAGACAACTATGAGAAACTGGTTAAGGACATGTTGTCTCTTTATCACAAACTTGGCTGCAATATGTCCTTAAAGATCCACTTTCTCCATTCCCACTTAGATTTCTTCCCCGACAACTGCAGCATGGTTAGTGATGAGCCCGGTGAACGTTTTCACCAGGACATTGCAACGATGGAGAAACGAAACCAGGGAAACTGCTGACTGCTGTTGGACGCTCACCAGAGATGATCTTGAGCAGCTGTACAAGCGACGGGCAAGGAGACGTCCAGAAGCAGAGTTTTACCGATACATGTCATATGTACGCATTACTCTATTATATAAGAAACTATTGCGGATTTCTCAGAAATCGTAGACAATTTTGCATTTTCATTGTCATATTCGTGTTCAGCAATCAATCTTTAAGAAATGGTTACTTTTATCTCAGAGGCCTGACCTTTATGAAAATTTGTTGCCCAGCGTAATCTGTGATGCAGCCATGGGATATTCGTGGACTGTGCTGATACATGCGTGTGCTGATGCCAGAAACAGCCTGAGCAACGCCAGGCAATTCATCGTATTAAATCTGCACAAAAGTGTCGTAGGGAGGGCTGAACTCATATAACTAACCTTTAGTGCAGTAAGAAACAAAATATACAGATTAAAATTGAGACCTTGACAGCTCCTTATGGGGTTCAGCTAGTATATGACACAGTCATATCAGAATAATATGACCACCTACCTAATAATGGGAATAACCACCCTTGGCCCGGATGACAGTGGCAAGACAGCGTGGCATGGATGCAATGAGGCCCTGGAAGGTTGCCAGAGGCACATGTGTCCATTCAGACTCCAGCACAACACGGAGGTTTCGGAGATAACTTGGTTGTGGGTCTGCACTCCGAACCTGTCGATCGAAATGGTCTCTATGGGATTGAGGTCAGGCAATTTCGCCAGCCAAGAGAAAATGGAGACATCGCTGCCATGTTCCTGGAACCAGTCACGCACTACCTTAGCAACATTATAGGGTGCATTGTCCTGTTGGTAGACACCATCACCACCAGGGTAAACGTCCAACGTTAAAGGATGAATGTGGTCAGCGAGGATGGACAGGTAGCCATTGGCATTCATCCAGTGGTACCAGCAGTCCCAGGTCATACCAGGAAAACATCCCCCAGACATGCACACTGTCACCCCCAGCCTGTACTTGACTAACAAGCGTATCCGGGTTTTGGTTTTCGTGTGTCTGATGCCGTATCCGCCACCGCCCGTCACTTGTTTGCAGTAGAAACCTTGATTTGTCAGAGAAAGCAACCTTTTTCCACTCTTCCACTGTCCAATGACGGTAGTCCCATGCGAACTGCAGGCATCATTGCTGATGGATCTTGGTTAACATGGGCGTCTTTACATAGTGCCGAATTTGGAGAACCATGTGTAACAGGGTTCGCTCTACTGTTATTGGAGACACGTAACTGGGTGTCCCAGCATTCATTTGAGTGGTCAATTGCTGCACTGTTGCTCGTCGATTGCCCTTTACCAGTCGACAGAGGCGACGTTCTCCTCTGGATCGACGGCCTTTGAGGCTCCACAGTATGACGTCTGTAGGTATTCAGTGTGCAAGAGGTCCATTCTTGGTACACCCTTACTACAGCACCTCGCGAACAGCCCATAAGTCTGCTATTTCCGAGATGTTTCCACACCTTGGCATGGTAGCCAATGATCATTCCTTTTTGAATGTCCGTCAAATCAATACCTCTGCCCATTGTGCTCATGTCGTGCACTATGGCTCATGTCCTGGCCGGGTGCTTATATCTTCATGTGTCGACCTTGTCATGTGCACTCTGTGAGTTCCTGGGTAGGTATACTGTGATTCCGTGGGTGATCATATTATTCTGATACGACTGTGAATATATAACTTTGATCTGCCACCACTTTTTTTTTAATATAAAAGTTAGCTCAAAATTTTATATGCATAAAAATGATACCCCATCCTGCATATTCACTCGATGTTGCACCATGCGATTTTAGTAGTTTCCAAAAATTGAAAAGGAACTTGTTGGGGAGCCTTATTCAAGGGTGCAAGACCTTGTGAAATGCTTTCATTCGGAGTTGCAGAGTATTCCCGAACAGGAGTACCGCCAAACGTTCCAGAATTGTAGTAGACGTCTGCAACTTTGCATAGCTGCTGGAGGGGAGTACTTTGAAAGGCAGTAAAAGTTTTCTTGAGGTAGGTACAAGGGTTTTTGTTTTGCAGATGCATGTCAATAACTTAGAAAGGGATTGGATCATTGAGTTGTCAGAAGCTGAATGGTCAACATGCCAAATCTACATTCATGTGGGTTGTGATGCCCAAATGGTTGGATGCCCTTGACAAAATTGGGTACAAAAAGGTACCTGGACATGTCAGAAGTATGTTCAAAATGGGAGAATCGATGAATCTGCCAACTAGCTAAAGGAGACAGATCTTTCGCAAGCCACCAGATTTCTGATATTCAAGTCCCGTCTGCACCACTATCGAAGGGCATGATTAGAAGACGACTCAAGAATCAGGATTGCATATGTGGCTTCCTGTCTGATCCACCTCTGACGCCATCCCATTATCATCTGCAGTAGTATAAGGAGCGAGTGGCTCGGGAACAAGACCGGTATCATGCTGTCTTTAGTGATGAGTTATGTTTCTCTTTGGGATCCAGTGATGGTCTTATGCATGTCTGGAGACAGGCAACCCAGCTGCATCATGCAGCTCAAAGATGGACAATATCGGGAATCAAAAAAATTTGATTCCCGGTATTGTCCAGCTTACTGTAATTGTCTATATTTATTCTAAAATATATCCTGCAAATAGAATTATAACATGAAACTTGATCGAAAATGAAGTGATTAGTACCCATGAGTAGGAGGTTAATGGGGTTTCTAACTCAGTGGCGGATCAATGTTAATCCTATGGGATCCTCTACTCATGTGTTTCGAAGTTGTCATTGTCTCTCCTATAAATCAGAACTCTCCGTCAATATCAATACCCTCAATCAATGCTGAACAAAATAACCCAGCTCCCGTAAAGGTTTAGGCTGAAATCATTTGAAATTAAATTGAGAGTAATTATTGACATATGGTAGTAATATCCCCTTCTTATTAAAAACTCTCCAGGTGTTAGGAAGTCCCTTAACGATCATCTTGGATGAAGCAAACAACTCTCGAAATAATTCTAAATCCACGATTGCATCATCACCCAAACCCAATGATAACTCTAGTTATGAAATTAGCAAGTCCAACTAAACTTTCGTCGACATCAACCATTTACTTCACATCACCAATACAATGCAGAAAGTCGTTGAAATAGGACGCAATCAGCGATGACTGGGAGGGCTGACATCATAGAATACGATTCAATCATCTTGTCCAGACTTGTCGAGCTCTTATTTTTAACGTCAGTTTTCGCAAAGTACTACATTGCAGCCCACACTTTATAAAAAAAAACTTTCCACGGCTTGGCTCCGTCACACGACGCTCTTATCAATTACGCCACAGTTACTACATGGCTGACGTCCCTTAAGGTGGTTGATCTCGAAAAGAAGGATAAATGATTATTTTTATTCCCAGCAAATAACATTTAACTTAGAAATAAATTATTTTAATAAATTTTTATTCCTTTTAAATCACATTTACAAATAAATTTATAATCTCTGTACACCTCTATCTACCCCCTTCCCCCCTCCTATGGACCACGTTTTATTGTCGGATGTCGCAAAAAAAAGGGAAAAAGATAAATGTTTCGAAACATTATTTTCCCCCAAATTTACACTCCTTGCTCTGATTGAGACAATATTTTCAATCCTTGTAAATCATATAGAGAAATAAATGTGTAACCCCATTCGCGTATCAATTCCCAATCTCACGCCTCCTTCATGTCTCGCAAGGAATCACGTTTTAAAGATGGATAGTAAAAGATTTACTTTCAAATTCTGACAACTATAAAGTGCAATGTTCGTTATGAATAAAATTTATAGGTTTAATTTTGAAATAAATACCCCCTCCCTCATTTTCTGCGGGGATAGTCTTTTTTTATCTTTTCAGTTTCTGTGGGATAATCCTTCTAGTATAAATACAGCGTCCACCAGTCAGAATCCTCAGTGAGTCGTCATACGTTGACAGTGATAGTTCTCTGCTGCTGCCCCTGTGGGATTCTTCAGTTGTTCGAAGTTGACACTTTCGTGTCATCTGCAGTTCCCAGGTTCGAGTCCCAGCTGGGTCAGCGTTGAGATTTGTCTGCGCAAAACTCTCCGCCCTGGCCACGGTCAGTAGGGGACACTTACATACACATTTCCAGGGCGGTTCGTGAAGCATAAAAGGTTGAGAACCACTGCTCTAAACCTATCCACGGTTGCCACCCCCCTCCCCCTACGTCCAATGCCCTAAGTGGGCAATATGCATAAATAATTAAATTTTCATATATACCTATACGTTTCAAAGTAGAAAATGTACTTTTAATAATTTTAATACGAAAACTATTATTATGTATAATTAAACGAATTAAATATACGCGAAATTGAAAGCATAATTAAATAAAATCAAATTATTTTAATGGAAATTAACATCGACTCCATATATAAATACCACTAATTAAGCAGTGTTAGAATCATCGGTACTTTCATGAAAAGCCAAAGAAACAAATTCAAATTTCAATGCCAACTCTGTAAAGTTATTTTCCATATTGGCTGCAAGTTCATCGATATAAACCTGATTACGATGCTGTGGGATAAACTTATCATCATTTTTTCTCTCCAAACAAAACATCCAAAAACTGCTTGCAGGATCTCCTTTACAAATTCGCTATCAGAATAATTTCTGTAATAATTAGCAATGCTTTCACTAATACCAAAAGTTGCATTCATAATCGCATCATAGACTTTTTTTTTTCGCGCTTAATGCAGCCATAAATATTTCAAATGTTTCATTTCTATGTAGGCCTTGATAACTTTCATAATTAGAATGTTTACCGTCCCGTGGCCGAGTGGTTACCTCGTTTTTCTACTGATCTGAGGGACCTGGGTTCGAGCCCGGTAAAGCACGATGTTCTTGTCGTTTTTCTGCTGAGGTCCCGCCATCCTCTCAAACCTTCTACCATGGCGTATGAACTGACAGGCTCATGTCGGACCTCTGTGGCAAGCAGCTGCTTGACGGAGTGTTTATTTGTCAAAAGGGTTAAATTATCAGCATAATCTAAATCAGAAATTTTCGTATATCCAGACCATTTCAGGCCAAAATCTCTCCCTTGCAGTGAATTTCGCATAACGTAATGAATAACCAAACTAAAGAGAAAAGGAGACAAAATGCACCCTTATAGAACACCAGAAGCAACGCTGAACCAATTGCTACAAGCCTTACCAACTCTCATTCACGACTCAGTGTTATTATAGAGAGCTTTCATTATGTTAACTAACTGATCTGGTATGCCATACGATCTCACAATCAACCCAAATTATGAAGATCAACAGAATCAAGCCTTTATGAAATCAATAAAGCTAGTAACCAGAGATTTCTGTAACTCTAAACATTTGTCAAAATCAGCCTGAGTGAAAATATCTGATCTACACATCCATCCTCTACCATTTCTGAATCCACATTGCTCATCACGTAATTGACTGTCAACCAGATTATTAATTGTATAAAGCAAAATCATGCAAATAACTTTAGCTGAAACAGAAAGTAAGCTGATACTCCTACAGTTATCACAAGAACTGTGATCACTTTTTTAAAAATAAATGGATAATTCTAGCTCTCTGCTAAAATCCTCAGGAATAACGCCTTTATCAAAAAAGATATTCAAAATTTCAGTTATCCATGTGGTAACCGAAACATTCCCAGCTCTATGCATTTCATTGGTAATTTCATTTACCTTTGAGGATTTATGTAGTTTAGAAATAACCAAACTACTTCCGACTCTGATATAGGGCTGACATTAAAGACAATAATGCATCTATCATCAGTACAAACAATGGGAGTAGAACTATTTAAATTGTACAGAACATGACTGAAATGCTCAGCCCACCTAGCCATGACAGAATCCTCACCTTCTATAACCTTACCTTGTTTATCCTTCAATCAATGTTTACCTGTCCGTTTTCTACCACACAAAACATTGACTATCTGGTACATCTCTCTGCTGTTGTGCTGTCTAACTGCTTCCTCCACTTTGTCAACCAAGCCATCAAGCCAAAGATTCTTATCAACAGCCTTTGCACGTTTATTAAGCTCTCTGTAATGCTTCCTATTTGAACTAGTAAGATATTGATTAAGGATATTCCTGCAGTTCTTTCTTTCTGAAAAAAGCTCAAGTGCGGTATCACCCCAAATTATTTTGCCTCTTCTGCCCTTTTTTTCCTAAAAGACTTAGTTTCAAGAAAAGCCTGTTTAAAACTTACCTTGTGTAATATACAAATGCCTACCTTTAGGATCTCTTGCAAGTCTGAAATTAGATTCTTTTGTGTTGATGATATACAATTGAGAAATTTGCTGCACCACCTGGTGTTTTAAGGAACAGCTCTTTATTAGTTTTGTCCTCAATACTCTTTGCAATAATTTTGCTAGCCCCCCACATATTTAGAAACTCTCGAGCCGCTGGCTCTAACGGTAAATTGGCTGACTTAATGGCAGGATCTGCCCAGCTATCACCCCTGATACCAATATGTTTGGGCACCCAACAGAAGAGGATGATGTGACAGAAAGTAAATGAATCTGTTGGTAGATCCTAAACAATACAGAGTAAAGCCGAGGGGCCTCAATAAGATCACAGCCTATAGTGCGCTAAGCGAGTCAACATTAAGGTAAGCTGATGATGATGATTAGCTATGTGGTCCAAGGCAATATTGACAGTATGCTACACTACAGTGAAAACGGAACAGAGTGGTGGAGGGATCTGATCTGTTATGTTGAAATCATTTAACATAAATAAATCTGTAGATTACATTTCATATTATTATCACAGCATGCAATACAAATAGAAATAAGCTTACCGCTTAGATACTGCCAAAATTTGCACTGTTCAGCAATTGAAGTAAGCCAATCTTGTGTTATATACAAATGCCTACCTTTAGGATCTCTTGAATTATGCAAGTCTGAAACTAGATTCTTTTGTGTTGATGATATACAATTGATAAATTTGCTGGACCACCTGGTGTTTTTTACGAACAGCTCTTTTTTACTTTTGTCCTCAGTACTGTTTGCAATAATTTTGCTATCAAGTCCGATTTTACTGTTCTTTTCCCTTTTAGCAAACTCATACATAATGCTTTCTGTTTGTTTGAAACTACTTGGTTTTTCTTCTGGGCAACTTGAAACAATCCTGAGTGATTCTGAAGCCTCCTGTATAATAATAAATATTCAGATAAATACAGAATTCATAACGAGTTCAGAGTTTCAATAAGATATGCGTGAACAAAAATATTTAAAAAAAATTACTTAAAATATAAATACATGCCTATAAAATCTTCATGCAACCATGGGCTATGTAGAATCAACTAGACTGTGTAATTTAGTCCCCCAAACACGTCTGTCCGTATCCCATTACACTTAGCAAATAGCGCCTCCGGTGCATTTTCCTACATGCGCCAGAGGCGATATCTGTTCCTCTAGTTTCTTTTTTTTTGTCCCTGAGGTAATCAACATAAACTGAAGTTTCTTAAAGAATGTAAGGTGAATAATTTTATTCCTCCATCCCTTAGACTACCAAATCATTTAAAAACGACTACTAAAAACGAGAAAAAATAATGGACCTAGAAATAAAATCCTGAAATTGACAATAAATGAGAAGTACAAAAAGGTAAGAAAAATTAACTTACAAGAAAAAAAAACATGCTTGAAAACGTTTTGGCAAAAATATCAGATGGTTTAAAAAATAACCTCATAAATTGGGTTAATAATATCGTTAAACAAAAAAAATGCTATCATAGAAACCTAGAAAAGAAAAAGAAGAAAAATTCAAAATAAGTAAAGAGAAGAATGAAATAAATAAAGAAGTAGAACATAAAGTTAATCTTACAAATGAGACCCTACCTATGGATTTAATTACAGCACTAAATAAAGGATTGGACTTTAATACAGAGGAAAAACATCCAAACAAAAGAAACTCAGAAATCCATTTAAAAATATTTGTGATAATCTTGAAAAAAAATCGATTATAATAAAAGACTCAGGAAGGAATATGAAAAATGAATATATAAATATTTTAAAAAATATAGAAACCTAATTACAACAAGAAATCAAAAAGTATCTCGAAAGAAGAACGCCAAGCTCTAAAAAATTTTAAAAACAATGACAATCTAATAGCTTTAAAAGCAGACAAAAGTAGAACAAAGCCAACATGTACAAAAAGATTACATAGAAAAAAAGGAATAGGAATTAAAGAAACCACAATACACTTAAATAAAAGATCCAACAGAAAACAGTGAAAAAAACTAAATAATCTTATTGTAAAACTAAAAAGACATAAAAAAAACTAGGTGAAGACTTTAAAACCATATAACCAGATAAATATGAGAACAACATAACTGTAAGGAACAATAAAACTACATATAGAGAAAAAAACCACTGAGACCCATAGTAGACACCAAAAAAGAGACATTTCGTGAATATTGAAAAATTCATCCTAAAAAAATTGCAACAATGGATAGAACTAGCTCCCACTCCCCTAAAAACTCAATTGAACAGGTTGAAAACCTAAAAACAATAGAAAGAATTGATAACCCCATAATTGCAAGTTATGATATGGAATCCATGTATACCAATATCAAAACAGATATTCTAAAAACACTCCTCAAAGAAAAATTAGAAGAAAAAGTAATGACGGAAAAATATTCATTTTAGAAATAGAGGCAATTTTGGACATATTAAATTTACACTAGATAATATTTTTTTTCAATTTCAAGATAAATTCTAGAATCAAAATCAACAACTAGCTATGGGATCACCATTAGCTCCATACCTCGCGAATCTTTACCTCATTGGGGAAAAAAGTCTCATTTCTCGGCCAGAAATAAAATTCTACAAAAGCAAAAGATACATGGATGACGTTCTCTACGTCTTCAGTACAACATACCTCCCAGAAGAAAGACTACGTCTTCAGTACAACATACCTCCCAGAAGAAAGACTACGTCTTCAGTACAACATACCTCCCAGAAGAAAGACTACGTCTTTAGTACAACAAACTCTCCAGAGAAACCTCCCAGAAGATTTTCTAAACAAAATCAACTCAATGAAAGAAAAGACTTAAAATTTAAAGTATAAATAGGAAAAGAAAACATCATCAACTTCTTAGATATCACACTAAAAATGACAGATGAAAAAAATCTCAATCACTAATTATAAAAAGAACTAACTAATACAGAAAAAATATTAGACTATCACTCTAACCACCCAACATATATAAAGAAAAATCTAATCGACCAAGCAATAAAGAAAATTCAATTACAAAACACAAAAAAAAACAATGACGCAAATTAAAAAACTGGAAAAAAAACTTTGCTGAAAACCACTACCGAGCAAATTTCCTCCGAAAGATAAAAAAAAAGTTGATAAATTAAATGAAGCAAAAGAAAACCAGTACTTCACTAAAAAAAACTGACTTACCATAAAGGTTTTGTTGAATAAATCCAAAGAGTGAGCAATAAATTCAATATAAGAATAGTACCAGGCTTGAAGAAGAAAATAAAAAAAATACACCCCAAACACCAAACAGCAAGAAAATATATATATACAAAGAAAATGGAATAATTTATAAAGTAACATGTGAATATAAAAAACCATCTATTGGAGAAACAGAGAGAACACTAGAAACAAGAAAAAGCGAATACAGAGCAGCAATAAAAAACAAACAAAATAAAACAGGACTGGATAGACACGTAGAAAAAACTAATCATAAAATAGACTGGAATACAACAACAAAATTAAAAAAGAAAAAAAATGTATTCATAAAAAAAGCAGAAGGATTACTAATACAGTCAACAGATGGAGAAATGAACGATGTCCAAGGAATTTTGTTACCCCTGATCTGGTAACCACTTCTGCGAAAGAAAGAAAGTTCCAACAAAGCTGTAACCTCCTCGGATGACGACTCCAGTCAGGGTTCGAAATATTAGTGTACTTACAAGTAAGTGAATCTATTTGTCTTAAGTTGCTACGTATATTAATTTCATTTGTGTTTTGTGCAGTAATTACAGCTAAGCAAAAAAATAAGACTAAATGTGGCGAACAACGGGAGTAAGTTACGAATTGTGATTCTAAAAGAGTATCAAATTGCAACAACCTTTCGATTTCATCAAATCAAAATCGAAACAAAATCAAATAATTGGATATCATCTTGTGTTGGTGTATATATAAATCGGACCTACGACTGAAATTGCTCGAGACTAAAAAGGTGTTCTCAGATATATATATAAGCGAATAAAAGAACTTTATTTTTTTCTCCATTACACTTCTGTGCCCATCTGTTAGTTATCGATTCTGCCAACAAAGCCAGCGAAATATTTTTTGAGGATCACGAAGTGAATTTGAAAAGATTAATAAAAAAAGGTGAAAAGGATAATTCCTTAACACTCATTCCTGCCACGTCTGATAATAAGGACCTTTCAAGAGAAGGGACCAGAAGGATAATTTTATCTGGGTCTTGTGACTTAAAAGGAAGACTTAAATTTAGACACTTGTTAATTTTTATTTATATTACAGTTAGGATGGGTTTTTTATCTCTGAGGGACGCCTTTTTGCACTCAATAGGCTAAACGGCCAGGTGACAAGGAACAAAGCACTCAGCATAGATTGGGGAATGGACCTACTGTACAGCTGTTAGGAAACACGTGGAAACCTCCTGTCAAGGATGCATGTTGTTTAACGTGCACAGGGTGTGACTCTCCACAGGGACCAATACATCCCATCTGGCAGCTTTTCACAGCCCATCATATTCCCTTTTTGGCTGAGAGCAGGATGGGGATTTAACGAAGATGAATCTTTTCCAGCTGGAACTGAAACCTGGGAAGTATAGATTATGAGTATGGTACACTACCAATTGAAACAACCCGTTCCCCTTTGATATTAGGGTTCGGTTGCTTTACCTCTAAGCAACACTTTTTTGCATTACAATGGGCTAAATCTCCAGTCACAAGGACCCAGAGGGCTCAGAGGTTGTGGGAGGGGACCCATTGCACAGTTGTTAGGAAACATATGGTAGCCCACCGTGTTCTTTAACGTGCACAGAGTATGGCTTTCTCACACATGGGGCCCACTGCTGTTCCCTATTAACCGAGGAAAGGGAGGGGAGTGTTGCAGAAATAAATCTCATTGCCAGCTCAACTGGGACAAGAACCTTGGAACTGCAGATTACGAGACTGGCCACAGCTCGCCTGCCGACTCACCCGCCCCTCTGGAGGGCACAAGAATCCCTTGTGCCCTGGAACTGCTCTTTACGTGTATTTACGTCGAATTTCTAATCCATTTGTATGTCTGGCCAGGAGGTATTTGCATGCCGCGTTTCGCTATTGATGGACTATTTTATCGGTGTGACTCGATTTTTTTGCCAGAGAGTGTATTTATACTTGACCTTTAGGTGGATTTAGAAGAATTATAAGTTATGTATTTCCCCTTCAAATATACATATTATTTGAAATTTATTAGAACCAGGGACATTAACTAATTGAATTATTGATTCAGTTTGTTGAACTGTTTGAATTATTGATTCAGTTTGTAGAAACACGGCGAACTTGGCAGTGTTGGGAGACAAGTTGGGAGTTATGGGCGGGAAAATGAGCCATGTTGTGGCCCATCTTCCTTCTTGAAGAAGATATCAAGAGTTGATTACGTTGCCCGAAGCTCCTTCAGGAGCATCATCGCATCGAAAACAATTTTTTTCATTGCAGGATTGCTGTCAAAATCTGGGTCATTTTCAATGAAGAGAATCCAGAACATCCATGATCTTATGATGCCTTATGTCAAAATTCCTTTAGCTCACTAAAAAAGCAACTGAAAAGCAACAAAAAGCAACTAGTCAAACTGAAAAAAGCATAGTATGGAAAGCTAGCTCTCATTGGCTGAGAGCGTACGATAGGTAGCTCTCGCTACACTATACACTCCTGTTAGCTGGCATTAACAAAATATATATTAACTGAACTTTTTAGTACTGTAATGGATTTGAATAACTATTTCAAATAAAGAAGTATTTCTGAGACGAACAACGCTATCACTAATCAGCGTTATACAGGGCAGCACTAAACGAGGTATGATTATATTCCACTTTAAATAATATACTAAATAAATTTTAACTCACCTTTTCTATATACTCGCAAGTTTTCTGAAAACCTGGAATTTTTTTGCAAATATCTGCTGCCATTATACATGAACTTCCGTTAAAACCTTTCCAAGTAGTATCTGAAATACAAACATCTTTCAACATAAAAATAAATAATTTTTTCAAGAAATTTAAAAACTTAAAATTTCTTTCAACAAACCAATTATAGCTCTGTTACAGCTTCTTTACGTAGATTTTTACAAAAATATATTTCTTTCATGAAATAGGCAAAGCAATTTCTCTCTGTCCCAGAGGTAAAAAATTCCACATCATTGAAGCAATTTAGACAATTTAGTTTAATACAAAATTATATTTTAATGACTGGAAATATAGGTAGTTCTCAATTTTCATGGTTTTGATTTATGCGAATTTGGATTTATACAGTTTAATGATTTAGGCACTAGGACTCGTACTCTTTGCTCTGAATAATAATTATAGGTGTAATTTGAAAATAAATCCTCTAAAATATTATATCAAACTGGGAATTACATGCGTTACTCTGATTAATTAACGATGTATTTCCGAGAAATATTTTTAGGAATAAACTTTACCAATATGCTAAATACAAAATTCTACCAATTGATTTATGCCATGGATTAAAGTGTACAAGATTCTATTTCAGAAATATGACCATGAGTCACACATCACTTTAGAAAAACGTGTCAAGACATGCTAATGATGTCATCATAACTACTACATGGTTTCCTTACACCTTATTGGTCAATATTTCAATGAGTCCACTATGCACGGGAGGGACCCTTACCTCTCTTACTATTGGCTGAAGTGGACTCTTCCACGTAGAGACGCAACCGAGGGAAAGAGACATCCGGCTTATGATTCTATTCTTGGAATCTAACTGACCATGAGTCAAGTTCCTTTACCTCCCACTCCGGTCCCATCGACGGAACGTGAACACGTTGGGATAAACAGATACCACTTTGCCTCCCACTTTCGATGGTCCCATCGCCAGAAAAATCAAATGTTATGATCAACAGATACGAATGACCAGAAGTGCATGCTTTCCATTTTGAGCAACGCAAATTGGCACCTGAGTTGGTCAATCACTTAATATGAACGGAAATTGATGAGAATTTTTTGTTGAAGAAAGGTAAAACTTTAAAACTGAAACTTTAATTTGTATTTGCTTTTGAAAAATATGAACAGATTTTGAGTAAAATATAAAGTTAAAACGAACAAAAATTAGTGTGAGGAACGAATTTCACCTCATTAGATATAACAGAGAATTCACTTTTTACGTGCAAAATAGGCGTTCTATAGAAAATTGTTTTGAACATAAAACTGATTTTGTGATCAAATTTAAACACGAAATAAGACACGTGTTTTTATTTCATACACATTTTTTCGTTCAGTGTACAAATATATAGACAAAATTCACGCAGCATAGAAGTATTAAACGATCAAAATAAAAGAGATGTAAGGTGAAATTTTACTTCCCATATGGATAACGTAGGATTTGTGTTTTAGCGTACAAATTTTGTGTTCAATACAAAAACATTTTGAACATAAAATTTGTTTGGTGATAGTTTTATAAACACAAAAATGGAAATGTTTTCTCATTTTAAACCAAATTTTAGTTTAGTTGGTAAGATATAGAAATGAAAAATGAACATCAAAGGGTACAAATATTAAGTTATGTAGAGGTTAAATTTCCCATAGGACAACATGGGGGGGGGGGGGGGGAGGAGAATGATAAGTGTGTGTCAAAATTGTTGTCTGTTACTAAAACGTTTCAACAAGAAATTGGTACTGATAGTAAAACTTTAAACAAGAAAGTGTTTTGGTGATAAAACTTGGACCAGAAAAACAGTGTTGGTAAAAAAATTTAGATCAAGAATTGGGAATGGTGGTAAAACCGTGAATGAACTGAACTGATTGATAAAAATATACGTGAAACGTAATGTACTGGACTTGAGGTTTGTCAGCATAGTGTGATAATCTGGGATAGGAGACAACTGTAAAATCGCATATAATACAAGGGGTTGGACAAGTCCGTAGCACGCTGGATTCATAAACTGTTATTCCTAGGCTCAAGCCCCCAAATCTGTGGTCACTGAGATTTATTTCTGTTAACCCTTGCCCTCCATGAGAAAGGTAAGAGTGCTTTGAAAAAAATACAACTATTTGTCGGATGGAACTTTACGTGTTGAGAAATGTGCAGGAGTACCACACTTGATTTAGTCAGAGAATACTCTGAATGGCCTTAATAGGAGGTTTCAATTCCTCTCCTAACAGCGTCTAATACCCGTTCTCTATCTACCAATGAGCCCTTTGGTTCATGTGACTATACCATTTGGTCAAATGGTATGCATAAAAGAACATCTCAGAATTAAAAAAAAAGGAAATGGTTGGATAAATTGCATGAAACACGCTAATTTCAGTAAAATGGATGGCAGCACAGCTGTAAATTCGCACACATTGCCCTGAATGGCGGAATATATTCAAAATATTTCGGAATTGGATGGCACAATAACTTCAGGATCAAACAAAGTGTTCTGGAATTGATAGAATAGCTTCAAAATATGCTGGAATGGATGTGAGAAATAACGGAAAAATCCACAACGTTCATGGGTATGGATCAGAAAATATCTTCGAATATATGGAAATAGATTAGAGAATATCTTCGAATATGTGGAATGGACCGCACAATATCTGCAAAACATACTGTGACCGAAGAGAAAACAGATGTAAAATCACATAAAAATGCATTGGGATGGCTGTAAAAATCGCCTCAAAAATAACTAATATTTATTACAAACACCGCGACATACATAAGTACACATGGGTTTCATCTGATGGGCTGCATAAGAATATGATTGATTATATATTAATTAACAGCAAATGGGCTAGTTCTGTTAGGAATACCAGGGCATATAGGGCAGCTGAAATTGGATCTGACCATTACCTTGTTAAAAGTGTCTTGCAACTTAAACTTAAAAAGTGTTGTGCTAAAGTTAAAAAATTACCTTTAATACTTAAGCTCTGAAAGACCCAGTTATAGCTAAAGCTTACCATGATAGGTTACTTAGTCATTATGACAGTCACACAGAGATGCCAGGCATACTTGCTGTATTGAAGACAGTTCAACAGTTGTTTTAGGTTGTCATAGGTTCTTTCATGTAGATAGTGTGTCCGACTGGAATGGATGGAAGCCGATTTCCATTTTGCACTAACACATATGCACATTTTGCACCCCGTGTAATCAGTGCAGCGCCATGAGACACAATTTCGAGGAGTCCATGAATAGTCGCCATTCTTGAGGGTCATGTTTGATTACGAGGCATTCATCAGGCCATCTACATCGGAGAACACCAGGACATCTTCCTTTCTGGAGTAAGGCGCAAACTGCTCATGACGAGTTCGAAACGAAATCACTCGGACATTTTCCCTGAGAAGATTCCATTGTTTAAATCTAATCGAAGTAACTCTGCTTGGCCTTGGACAACTCCAGATCACGAACAAGATCGTTCATTTCTTCTTCGGTGAGAATGTATGGCAGAGATGACGTATTCAGATAATAAATCAGATTGATTTAGATCACGACTTAAAAAGTAATACTAGAAGATTGAGGGTCATTTATCACCCATTTGTGGTTGTCACTGCGAGTACACAAAGTGACAGACATATATGGATCATCATTAGACACTGAAGGCTGCAGAGAACCCGACGTTGGTTCGCCTCTCTCCTCATCGTTTGAATCGATGGAAAATTCTTTTGAAGGTTCAGGAACGGGAAGGCCTTCGCCGTGTGGAACTGTTCGGAGAGTAGATTGTATATTTGGGTACGCTATTGTCCACTTCTTTTTCCTTGTGATGCCTCCAGAAACAGGTGGAACCACGCAGAAGTAGCAGTCATTTGCATGATTGTTTGGCTCTCTCCAAACCATAGGAACAGCAAACGGCATCGACACTTTTTCGCCTTTCAGACACTTCGGAAGATTTCTTTCACACGTACTGCACCATATGTGTATATCCCAGACCTTGTTCTGGGTTTACGGTATTAGTATAATGCCGTAACCGTGCCGGTATTAGTATAATACCGTGAATCGTAACCAATCGATAAATTAGATAAAGTATGGCAGTGTAAAGGTATAAACTGAATCGTCGATACTCGATGCTATTCACTTAGCATTGGCGTATCATTGCTACAGGCCCAAACAGATTTATTTTTAAACTTCATTTTAATTTTTTTCAAGGGGAATAAAGAGGCAAAATACATTTATCACCAACTGAAATTTTATTTCAATATTTCATTAAAAACAGTTAAAAAACTGCTCATTTCTGTTCGAAACATTTAAAATTTAGCATCTTGGACTCTGATTGGTAAACGCTCCATGCTTCACTAGAATCGGAAAAGTGAAAATCTAACCCGGCTTGTACACTCAAAAGGTTAATTATTTAGCGATTAAGCCAACTTTCTGCAATATCAAAAAGTTTGGATGCTGTTGAGTTGGGCACGGCTGTAGCAAGCCACCATTTTCCGCCCTCATGCGAAGCTGCCACTGCCCACGATATTCAAGCAGTTTCTCA
Source organism: Ryuthela nishihirai (assembly GCA_038380435.1). Lineage (NCBI taxonomy): Eukaryota > Metazoa > Arthropoda > Arachnida > Araneae > Heptathelidae > Ryuthela > Ryuthela nishihirai. The sequence continues at coordinate 74,260,472 of JAWZYU010000017.1, forward strand.
AAATAAATTGCTTGAGAAAGGGATACAATAATTGTTGCTAGTCTCTCTGTATTGTAATGTTTGCAAAATATATCAATTGATCTATTATTAATCATTAAATGATATCTATGTATTGTTCTTTATTAGTGATTAAGTTCAATTTTGTTATTATCAAAAATAAAAAACGCATGCCACGTTATTTTTGCACTGCAAAAACGTAACTAAACAATTTAAGCTTTTTCCTATAAGATGGGAAAATTAATTAATAAATAGTTAATAGTAATAATAACCAAAAAATGCCATCGCTAAACTCCGATTGTTTAAACGGGAAAGCATAATTTTGTTTCACCTATAACTGATGGAAGCTCACAAAGTACTGAAATCTTTTTTCATTTGTATTACGGAAATTTAATTTAAACTGTAATAACTAGTACACAATAATCAATATTTATTGAAGCATTGATCAGTGGCGAAGCGTCCGTGGACGCAATCTTCCTAAAATTTTCATGTACCAAAACAATTTTTGTTAAATCTATCTCCCTAAGTCACCCTAAAAAGTAGAAAGTAAACCTAAAACATATCGATGGTCAATGAGTTCGTATTCAGACGAGAATGGTGTATTCCGTTTTCTATTGTCATTGGCCTGAATTCTTATTCACTTCAAAGGAACATAGAGCGCCAGAATTCTTATTGAGTAGATAAATCAGCGCACTATCTTCCTCTAGACGTGAACACGAATCACACACATCGTGCTACACTGAGGGCATTTTACTCCCCCCCTCCTTTACCTTTTTTTTTTCATATTTCTAAATTATACGTTTTTAAGTTTACATTCAACGGTTTTCAAAGTTTATCCTCCCCTCCCCACAATTATTGCCAGTGCCACTCTAACAATAGACATTTTTTTTTTACCATGGTGCACATATCTTTCGGTACTAAGCCAAGATTGAGAAACATCAATACCCAAAGAAAAAAAAACCATAAATTTAGCAAAAAAAAAGCAGTCACAAAAAGTGTCTGTCCACTTCATGAACAGGACAGAAAACCCCATTAAAGTGAGCAATCCAAGTCACCTGGAATAATTCTGGCATGTGTTTTAAAATATCATCATCTTCTTCATCATTAACCTCGAGCAGCCATGGGCTATGGAGTTCCAACCAGATTGCGCAATTTAGTTCTCCAAGCATATCTGTCCTGAGCTACATCTTCTGTAACCTAAACAGTCGCTGTCTTCTTCGACATCCAGAAGGCATTTGATTCCTTGTCCCACTCGGATATTCTCTGCAGGCTCCATGATCTCGGCCTCAGAGACAATATCAATCATTAGATCTCGGCTTACCTCTCCAACAAGACTGTTCGTGTGAAGCTGGGCAACACGCTCAGTGTCTCCCACACTATCAATCATGGAGTGCCTCAAGGGGGTGTCCTCAGCCCGATGTTACTGAACATCTTGCTGTCAGGCCTCCCTCTCGACTCGAGAATAGATTGAGTATTTTCATCTATGCGGATGACAACTGCATCTGGTTCCCTAACCAGGACCCCTCTTATGCTCAGCTCAAGATGAAATGAGCTGTGGCCACGGTCGTCAAGTTCTTTGACAACCTCATTCTTTTCACTGATAAGACTCTGGCCATGGTTTTCACGAAGAGATACCTTCCACCCACCTTTCCTGACCTCATGCTTGGACTAGACCACATCAAGGCCGTCAAACAGTATAAGTTCCTTGGTATGATCCTGGACAACAGGCTGACTTGGGGACCTCACATAAGCATCTTAAGACAGTTGCCACAGCACAGAGAAATATACTGTCTTTTCTTGCTGGTATCCACTGGGGAAGTTCCTGTAAGACCCTCCTGGTCTTGTACCAGCACTTGATCTTCTCCCGTGTCAACTACAGTGGTCACCTTCTGAGCAATGCCTCTGCTTCACTGCTGAGCAAGTTGGCTACCATACACACTATATCTCTGCGCCTGTCTCGGACTCTGCCCTAACACACTAAATGCATCTGTCATTGCAAAGCCTGAAAACATGCCTTTCTGCCTGCACCATAAGAGAGATATACTGTGTCATCTCTCGAGGCTCCTTTTCCTCCACTTTATCCACGAGCTCCTCAGTAAGTTGCAAGACAGGCTAGACTCTGCCATCATCATGTCTGCCACTGACTTCTACGACTGAGTTGTCCCAGCCAGCTCCACTGCTGGCAATATGCTCTTCCCTGACCTTCCACCCTGGAGGAACAGTGATCACTATCCCTGTCACTATCCCTTCTCTAGTTAGAAATAGCGACTCAGATCCAGTGGCCATCAGACTTTTCTCCACCTCCTAGGTCAATGCACGATGAGAGATGTACTGAGATCTACACTGACGGATCTGAGAACCAGGAGAGGCTACGTGCTGCCTCTGTCTTTGCCATCCTGATACGGGCATCGCCAGAGGTTTCCATCTCCCACATTTCGTTTCCTCCACCTGTGCAGAGCTTCATGCTATCCTTGAAGCTGTACTCTTCATCCTCAGCCTCGAGAGTGGCAACTTTGTTATCCTCTCTGACTCCAAGTCAGCCTTGGAAGCTCTCCAGAAGCGAGACAGCAAGAGCTGTAACCCCTTCATCATCTAGAAGATCATAGAGACTTGCTCCAAGGTCACTTCTGCCAGAATCACGGTTCAATTCCAGTGGATCCCTTCCCATGTAGGGACACCTGGCAATGAGCTCACTGATCACACTGCGAAGGAGGCGCTGGAGTGTCAGAAGTGTGTAACTAATTACTCTTTCTCTCTCAGCGACTGCAAGAGTTCTGTCTCACATCTGATGAGCCAGCACCGTCTTGCTCAGTGGCAGCTGTTGCTCATTCAGGTACCTGGTTGACTGTTCTCTCACTGCTCCTAACCTCGGTAACCTCCCCAGATCTGAGACCTTCCTTCATCATCTCCGTGTTGATGTCATCTACATTAAATAAAGGAAAGTCCCAGTTGTACTGCAGTATATTGCTGCACACCAACTATAGGGAGTTTGCCATGAACTCCACTACCTACGCCGGGGCAAGACAATGCCTCATGGACACAGCTCATCCACGGCTACCTATGGCGAGCAATCCTATAGAAGGAAGGCTCATCCATCGGTCAAAACCTAAATTTAATCTGTTCCCCAGTTAGCCACAAAGATGGTATATAGAACCAAATTGACTCAGCTCCCGGGGTGGAGACTCTTGGTTTGGCTTCTCCATCGATAAGCCCATCAACCGGGGATCCCACTCCCAGTCGCGAGCCTTCAACTTCTACCTCTTCATAAAGACGACACGCAGCCCTCCCGGCACACGGGGTGCATCCATAATGGAATTGTAGCGAACCTTCTCAGGTGCCAGGATGAGTCTGCCAAATCGGGCCCAGCCATACCCTTTCAACAGACCCTCCACTTCCGGCACCTCCACTAAGCCACACGCACGCCGTACACCCAAAGGAAAGCGGCCCACCCCTACTTCACAGAGGCACCGTAAACCCCCAACCACCACCATGTCAAGGTGGGGGTGATGTCATCTACAGCAACTCTACGCTTCACACTCTCGGCAGAGCATACAGTCCCAACTGTGCCACATGCAGCACACTTGAGACTGTATCTCATGTTCTGCTGAACTTCTCCCGCTACAATGCCGAAAGAAAAACTTTGTTCCAGCAAACTTTGTTCCTACAATGCCGAAAGAAAAACTTTGTTCATGCTGTCAGAACCACCGACTACTTCATCACCTCCCTACTTGGTAACCACCACAATCTGAAGCTGCAGCGAACGCACTTCCGATTTGTCACTGATTCCTTTCAGAACATTGGCCTCTTCTTAAAGGTATAATACCTTCTTTTACGAGATTAACACTCTTAATAGTCCCGAGAAATAGCTGAGAGGCAGTCTTTTCTGCCTCTGCTTTCTCACCTTCCTGTTGTGACTGTTGTAGGGAGCCCCTTATTGGATACTAATTTCAACATAAACTAACAACACCTTGAACCTTGAACGACATCAAGAGAATAATCTCTGTGCAGAGTCCTCACATTCTAACGACCTATGGAAAGAAAATGGTTAGTAGGATGTTTAAAGAAACTATGTTTATTCAGAGAAGGAATGTCGACAATATCAAACAGCCCCCTCCCCCTAATTGCAAGCTTGGGGCAAAGACCCGTTCCCCCACTATTAAACACTGAAGACATTTACACTGAATGACTTCCTCCAATGCAGATTTGATGATGCCCGTAGAAGCAAGAGTTCAGGTACCTGCGATGACCTCAGATCAATACTATCTACCAGCTGATAAAACACATCCTGTCAATCTATTCATTTAGGGCTGTCAACCCACAAGCAAACAAAACAGAGCGGCAGATTTTACCTCAACAGAGGCCCACTGGTGCAGCAAATCAAGAACATCCATTCTCAAGCTCAGAGTCCTAATTCTGTTCCGATGTGTGTATATGGTCGGCACCAGGACCCTGCATAATTGACCAATCAGCAGGGTGGAAAAAAAAGAAAAGTAGCCATAGTTATCCAGATCAGTATGCCACACTGAACTGGCAGTCCTCCGCTTCCGTTCACTTCCACAAGAGAATATCTCTTTTGAAAAGTACTAACGGTCTGCACCACAAGAAGACGGTGTCGGACATTAGGTGTTAGGCATGGCCGGTTCTATGCATCATCACAGGGGATTGGTGCTTAGCCCTCCTTCCAATGACTCTCTAGCTACCATTTACAGATTTATTTCAAAATATACCGCACTGAAAAAATCTTTAAAAGAAATAAAAATTTGGTTTCAGGTAAAATTATATTATTCGGGAAAATATTTCCCTTTATTATTATTATTATATAATTTAACTGTATTCATCAGGTTTTCCTAAATTATGCCTTGATTGCATAGTCCGATCTATTTTATCACTATATCAGAGTAAAAACGTCTTATTAATTCCAATATGTTTTCAAATTTGTTTAAATTTTGCATTAATGAAATTTAGAATTAAATTCCTTTTAATTTGTTATATTACATAACAGTGGGAGCCTTATTCCATTCCAGTTTGTGTATATGGTTAGCATCAGGAGCCTGTGTGGTTGGCCACTTCTGAGCAGGGTAGAAAAAAGAGGAAAGTAGCCATAGCTGTCCAGATCAGTAAGCCACACTACATTGGGTTTCTTTTTTAATTCTAAAGTTGATTTTTTTCTTGAAACAGCAGAGTTGGCAAAAAAGCTTGGACTTTACGTATGCTACCCAGAAAATAATTTTAGAACGAAAGTAATTCTCTTGTTTCATTTTTATGTTAATTAGAAATAAATAGTTTTCCATTCATATGCATTATAATCATTCCTATTTATTAGTTTTTTGGGCTTACGAGTTCTTTTTATATTTTTTTTTTGCACTGTCAGATGCATTTTTATTACATCACTCTAAACTAGTGACTCTCCCTATTGAACTAGTCGTCTTTTTTATAAAATATTTTATTTTAAAAAAATACAGAAATAAATGCTGATTAATTTGATGCAAAACATGCCAAAATTCATTTTATTACTAATTTGGCATAAAAGTTTTCAAGATTTTTCGTTTGTTGATCAGAATGAAAAAAAAATTTCGGCCTCTGGATGTTAACCATTTATTCCAGACGGAACTGCAGATGGGTTAATGATATTAGCTGAAAACAACCTATCATACTGTTGAATTATGTCAAGTTTCCATTCTTTAAATGAAGTTAATAATGGCAGCAGATTGCACAAACTATACTGTGATTATCATCAGAATTGTCACTGTCATCCTCATCATTTGCATGATTTTTAAATCCAAATAATTCTCCTCACTTTCTGATGCTTTTGGAAGAATTTCTAATTCAGTCTGTCAAAGCTTTGTACTTCACCATAGATGCAATGTGACACATATTTCTTGTTAGATAAATTCAAAGTGATAAATATACAGCTAGATAAGTTCAATAAATTGAGACTGAGAAAAATATGGGCGTGTTATTTTGCAGCTGGGACAAATAGTGTCCATACACTTGCATAAGCTTATTTCAACTTACAGAACTCTGCATAAGCATGTTTAATAATACAACTGACTAAAATGTTGTTCTATTACAGTACTTTAGCTAAAATATTACTCAATAAATATTAACATATGCAAAAATATTATGACAAATAAGTGATACAAATTTGGTATATTACAGATATGTGAAATATCATATAATATTGACCCAAACACAGCATTAACAATAATTTAAAAAAAGTACGAAAAGCGAAATAAATCACAATATCCTGTAAAAAGCAATAATCCAGTAGCAACAATAAATTTCAAAACAACTTCTCTATTCATAAAATGATTATCAACAAATAAAATTTATTTTGCATCAGTAGACATGAACAAGAACAGTGTCGACAAAAGGTTGGGAAACACTGAGTTAAACAGTGAAACACAATATAGGGAAATTGTATATTTATTACCTGTAGTTCTGTTTTCGAGACAATCATCAAGTGTACTAGAATCAACATCAGCTTCATCAAGTGAGACAGATTCATAAAATGGGCCAAGCAAATCCATGAAATTTGAAACACTTTCACTGTAGGACATAGTTTCTACAATCTGGAAAATTATAATACAAATAAAAATATTCAGCTAAATTCATTTAATCGACTATAATTATTCAAATTTATACAGGGTGATTCAAAACGTATCATTCAAATTTCGTGGGGAGGTAGGGAATACGTCAGGAAATCGATTTCACATAGGAAAGAATGTCCGCAAATGTACGCATGCGTATGTAGAGGGCGTTGTGTGTACCCAACCAGTGTACAGCTCGCCCGACCACTCCCGCTGTCATCAGTGTACGAGCTGACTTACCTAGTGATGAGTTTTACGCATCAAGAGCTAGCGGATATGCATCTCGCATATGGGGCAGCTGGCGAAAGCGGCCGCCGAGCTAGGCAAGTTTAAGAAGACCGATACCCCAACAGAAGAATACCGCAGCATCAAATGTTTGCACGTGTGCATCGCAATCTGCGCGAACGTGGTTCACTGCGCAGCAACATGCAGGATACGGGGAGAAGACGACTGACGCGGACTGTCAACGTCGCAGAACAAGTCCTACAGTCCATGGAAGATAATCCGAATAACAGCACAGGAGCGATTGCTCAGCAGCTTGGGGTCTCTCAGTCAGCAGTGTGGCGGATACTGCACGAGGAACGTGTGCATCCTTACCATCTGCAAAGGGTGCAGTTACTGCATCCTGACGATTATCCGAAGCGTGTGAAATTTGCACAATGGTTCATGCAGAAAGGTGCCGTGGACCCCAGTTTTCCAGCTTCTGTCCTTTTTACAGATGAAGCTTCATTCATTCGTGAAGGTGTGTTCAATACACACAATTCACATGTGTGGGCTTACGACAACCCGCATGGTACGAGAAGTCACGCTGCGCAACATCGTTTTGCTGTAAATGTGTGGGCTGGAATCATTGGTGACTGTTTGTTGGGACCTTACTTGCTACCGCCCCGATTGGACGGCAGGAAATACCTAATATTTCTCGAGACAGTGTTATCGACTTTTCTGGGCGCTGTTCCTGCGCATACCCGCCGAGATATGTGGTATCAACATGACGGGGCTCCAGCCCATAGCACAATTGTTGCGCGTGATTACCTGAACCGAACATTCGGAGCTCGATGGATCGGTAGAGGTGGACTGATTGCTTGGCCACCCAGGTCACCTGATTTATCGCCCATGGATTTCTTTTTGTGGGGGGCCATGAAAGACCATGTGTATGAGACCCCCGTTGACAGTGAAATGGACCTTGTTGCACGAATAGTGGTCGCCGCAGGCATTGTCCGTGATATGCCAGGCGTTTTTGAAAATGTTCGGCGGTCAATGCAACGGCGCTGTGAATCCTGTGTCCGTGTAAATGGTCGCAATTTTGAGCACCTACTGTGAACCTGTACTTTACCTTGTTGGAATAAAAGTCACATTCGTTACCACTTAACTGTACTGTTTCCTTGTGTTCACTTTACTTGTCCATTTTGTTCATGTAGATGACGTTTGCGGACATACTTTCCTATGTGAAATCGGTTTCCTGACGTATTCCCTACCTCCCCACGAAATTTGAACGATAAGTTTTGAATCACCCTGTATATACATGTAATTCTAATAATAATTACAGCACTTCACACAATACATTCAGGGGCTGCTTATCATTAGAGGCAATAGAGGCCCATCGCCGCAATATTTCTGTAATATGTGAGGGTGGATCATTCAATTTGTGGACTGATGTCATATTACATTTACTCTTCTTATTGGAATCTACAAGTGCTTTTTCCTTCTCAGAGTGTTCCCTATTGAAAGTTATGCACTTACACCATTCCCTAATCCCCGCATCAAATGCTTTCTGCAAGCCATTTTGTGAAATTGTTTGGAGCACCCATTATTGTGGCCATTTTGGTCTATTAGTTTCCATAAAAAAATATTATTTGCATTGATGGATCTTTTTTACTACATCAACCTGAAAAATTCCATTTAAAATAAAAACACCACTTTTTTGCTACATATTTTATTTTCGTAAAGCTTCAAATTCGGTTTAATATGGAACATAACGTGACCTATTTCTGTTAAATGGTTACTTTTTTTAAAAAAAAATGTATGTTAAGTTGATTTATTTATTTGATTGGGCACAGTTAGCAAAAAGCTGGATTTTTTGCAAAGTGTAGTATAGAGAACAAAATTTGGAAAAAGGAATAATTTTCTTGATTTAAGTAATTTTGTTGTTATTCTAAAAATATGTAGCTTTTCTATTCAAATGCAGCATAATTATTTTTCTTATTTTTGCAAAAAATAAATTCTTACTTACATTGCCAGATGCATTATTTACTCTATGAAAATAAAACTAATAGTCTCTTTGTTAAACATTTTATTTTCATAAAAATTCAGAATTATATACTGATTAATTTGATATATAACTTGCTATAATACATTTCATTAGGTATTTGGCAAAACACAAAACTAAAGTTCACTGTTTTTGACTGAGAACACTTGACAAAAAACGGTTTGCCAACAGACAATTTAGTTTTTCAGGCCACGCATAAGTAAGGGTTAAAGCATAAACGCAAAATTGTGACATTTGAAATTCAGTTCTCTCCTAAGGGATTTCTGCTGAATCCACATTGTTTGCAAAGTACACGTTCTTATCTGAGATTTAGTTGTATTACTAAGATGTACTTAGATAATTTACTGCAAAAATAATATTAACGTAAAATAATTCTGAATATTGAGAACAATATTACTAACTTTTACTAGCTCACTTATGTATTCTTCCATTGCAACTTCTTTGGACATTGTTCCCAAGCTCTTCCAAGCTTCCCTATGAAAAAACAAAATTTCAGTGAAGAATTTACCATTTTAATTATATTACTCTTATTAATTAATTACAGACTTCTACTGAAGTTTTGTTTAGGTAATATAATTTTATTCGTTTGACTTGTGGAATTCACGTCAACCAATGTGAGTTCCAATTACTTTGAAATTGTTGTATATTTCATATAACGCATATGGTGTATTTTAACCGTTATAAATTATTATCTGAAATTTCATTGTTTCGTTTTCTGAAAATCACAGTTTCACAATGTTAGCAACCAGTAAAAGTTTAAACGGAAAGATTTATAGCACAACGTACAACACCACCAATGAATATTCCCACGTGGAAAAAAGATCCAAACGGCCTCATTCAGAGGAAAGATTTATAAAATCAGGCGAGTCCCCGATAAGTGTAGACGTGTTGCGTGCTTGTGTGCCAAGATTGCCTATGTGACGTCATCTCCTTGTTTTAAAGTGGATCAGTTTTTCAGTGCTTTTGTGATCTGTACGCGTTTAACCCTGTTGATCAAGTGCGTTAGTAATTAACCATTTCAATGGTTAATAAATAGCGTATCGTTCACTGGCATCTCTCCAAAATAATTATTCTTGAAACAGTTTATATCAGGGCTACTAAGTAGCTGACTACGGCATAAGAAATATATTATTTAGCCCTTGAAATCTTCTGAAAACACACCAAAATAGTCTTTATAAAAACAAACTATGGAAAACAAATGGCTGGAAATCGTAAAATATTAAATGCATGTAATTTTATCATAAATTTCGGCTTTTGCATTTAAGCCATAATTTTTCCGGATTTTTTACTATTTTGCACTCAAGTCTTAATACTTTTGGTTTTTTTACTATTGTGTTTTCAAGCATAAATATTTTGGCTATTATTTTTTTCTGTTTACTAGATGATTCAAGTTTATTCAACGTTAACGACAAATTGGTGCTTTTGCACAGTATTCAAAATGCATTACTTTTATAAGATGAATTTAGTCTAAATAAAAAAGAATCAAATTAATTCTCTGTCGTTGCTCCCCGATTTTGGAACGGCCACACTCAAAGCAATACAATGTAAACATTTGTAACCTTCTCGCTAGCAATGAGTTTCGGCTCGAACTTTGTCGGGCTGGCTGAGCCGGAGTCTGACTCGGGAACAAACAGCGCAGACGACTTCGAGCTCAGAGGAAATTATATTTCACATATATTTTTAAAAATTTGAAAGCAGAAATATAAAATATTTTTGATTATAATTTCAAGCTTTAAATCAGTCTTTAGTAATTAAAAATTCTGTTATTTTTAATAAATTAATGGCTCTTTGCATTAAATTTCAGTTTCTGTTGTATTTCTAGTATTTTTCGTTCCAAATAGCATTAACATTCAATTTTGTTATAAAACAATTTTTAATTAATATGATAAGAATAAAATAACTGATTAGCGACATTCATTTCAGTATATAAGTTTTTTGATGCGTCCGAATTTTTTCTCCCGAAAGCTCCCCGAGGCTCAGGCGGCTGCGGATTCAAAAAACAGCCCGAAAATCATCTCCACTTCTCACTAAACGTTCTCCTTTGATGCTTTGCATATACTTCTCTGACTTCCCAATCCAAACTCATCAGAATAGCCTTTGCGTTTAGGCATATGGTTGGGGGTGTTATTTTGTAGTGCACCAGACTAGTTTTCTGACGTTCCCAGGCTCTAGTCCCAATTGTGATTATTTCCATTAATCCATATCTAGCTCTCGGCTAGAAAGGGACACCGATAGGCTAAGAAAAGCTGCCGTCCGTTGGATGAGGCGTTAAATCGTCACTCCGTCTTCAGGTTAAATTGCTCTACCTCTGAGTCGGACTTCTTTTGCACAAAATTAGGTAAATGGCTGAGTCACAAGGACCCCAAAGGATCAGTGAAGGTTGGAAGAGGAGACCCACTGGACAGAGGAAACGGTGGTAACCTCCCGTCAAGGACATCCAGTGTGTTCTTTAACGTGCACAGCCCATTGGCTTAATCTCCCATCCGACGGACGGTAGCCTTTCTAAACCCATGGACATCCCCTACTGACCGAGGGCAGGGTGGGGAGTTTTCCGGAGATAAAGCTCAACGCTGGCCCAGTTGGGACTCGAAGCTGGGAACTGAAGGTTATGAGCCGGCGTTCACCCGAATGAGCCATCCCTGCCCCATATTTATGAGAACTCTACTATGATGAGTACATTGAAGGTGATGCTAGATGATTTTTAAAAAATTTCCACCTGTCTCCTAACGGTTGTCCAGTGGATTCCCTTCCGCTTTTTAACTCTGAGCCCTGATGACCTGATATTTAGCTCATTGTATATAAAAATGCACCATTCAGAGGTAGAGCGTTTCAAAACGCATAGCAATGATGGGCATAACAGTTTTTCGAATGGCGACAAAATGTGTAATGCTCCTAAATCCACACATCTGTTTATAGAATTCAATATTGGAATGAGAAATATAGAGACAATAGTAATACTTTTACTCAAACGCAAACGCAGTATCATTTCAATGAAAATTAAAAAGAATGAAATTTAGGAATTACACATAATTCTTTTGTACAAATTAGGTGGCATGGCGAAAAGTAACCAAAATATTTTAAATTATTAGGTTCTAATTATTTTCATATTTCTAATTGTTATAATATTAACCAAAAATTTGTTTAACATTTTTATTAATTCAAGTTGATGAACCTCAATATATAAACACCCCTCAAGCAGATGCTGGCCACATAAATCTTAGGAGCCTGTCAGCAAAAAAATCCATGTCTTATGCAGTGCTTGAACCCAGGTCTCTGAGGTCAGTAGCCAAGCAAGCAAATCATTCGGCCACCGGGACGCTGATGAATAAATGATTGCTTAAAAATAAATTTCTGAATGAGGGGGAGATTGCACCCTCAGCCTCCCCCCTTCTCCTTTGTTACTATGAGATAACTCAGTTATATATACAGGTACTGGACTGAAAAATGGAATAGTTCCATGTTATATCAATAGATAATCACATTCAGAGCTCAATAGCTTCTTCAATATGATTTCTAGCAAAAAATATGTCTAAAGATCTCAATCAAATCTGCCGAAATCCATATTTCAAACAACATTTTTTCGTATTCAAAGATTTATAAATGCTTGAATATTTAACAGGGTACAAAAAAATTGACCACATTTTTCATTAATACATTAAATGATATTAAGAGATCAGTAATGGGTGCAATGCACCTTGCATTCTTCTAGAGTCAACTATGATCTCTTAACCTGTTTTAATTAAATTTTGGGGTCAATTTTTTGCATCTGATATGTATATCCCAGCATTCATAACTCTTTGAATGCTGGAAAAACATTGTTTAAAATCGAGATTTAGACAGAAGTTATTGAAATTTTTAGACATATTTTTCTTTAAAAAATCATATTGAAGAAGTTATTGAGCTCTGATTTCCTATTGAGATAACGTGGAACTGCTTCCAATTTTCCTGTCCAATAACTGTATATAATACAAAGGCTTTTTTTCTTTGAGGACCTGTTTTCATCCTTAAAAAATAAATTTAATTATTATCTTTTAGTTGAGAGTTTGTTAAGAAAAGATTTTTAATGTACAGTTTGTGATATTTTTCTTTACCAAATTTTCGACTGGACTACAATTCCACAGTGTCAACAGCAAAAGCAGAGACGAGATATACCTCGGAATGCATGACTCAATTTTGGAGTATAAAACTTTTCTGAGGGTTATTTTGTTAATTCTTTTTTATAATATTAATTTGTACTTTCGTTCTAAATTCCCAATAATTATATTAAAATACATATTTAACTTCTTTCATGTGCTTGGGCCATCCCCTCGACTCTCAAAATAACATTTTTGCAAGACCACAGTATGCACACATTTTTTCCTAGAAGAGACGCATAACACTAATTTCCAATAATAGATGTCTCCAATAATTAATTTCTAATAATACTTGTTTAATGTCTCCATATATATGAATTACTTTTTCAACATTTATTTCATGCATATATGCTATCACTTCATTTCGATGTATATGTTTATTACTTTAATGACATTTTGTCACCTCCAGAAATTATATATATACCCTTTCAATAATTAATTTAATAACTATACTTATTCTAAATCACTACTCTAAAATATTTTTAGATATTATGTACATTTTAAAATTAGGGAGGGACATCATAATCCAAATTATTTATATGAATCACCATTTTTAAGTACCTTCTATGCTTGTTTATTGACATATGTTGTAGCCTATATGTTACTGTATACCATTTATATCAATCATTACTCTTAAGATTTTGTGTTATGTTTTCTGGATATATCAACAATTAGTTTGTTCATATGATTTAATTGAATCACTAATCTTGTCCACTCTCCATCATATATATATAGTAAACCATTTCTCATTTCTAGGAAAGCATATACATTTCAATTAGATCAAAATACATAATAAAAATGTATTACTGAATTTGTTCATTTTGTGTTCTATTTACTAACTCTTATTTCCATCACTCATAGAAAAGTTAATGTGTATTTTAAAGTTATTTGAATATATAATATGATTTAAATTAATCATTACCCCCTGTTAATTTTTTATTTCCTTTATGATCTATCGATTTATGTCGATTTTTTATTTCCTTCAACTTTAGGTTTTTAAACATTTCTTTATTTGAAATAGTATACGATTTTATTAAATCAATCAGGCTAATTTTATGCGAACATTTCTTCACTTTAGAAGCTTTATTCATCTTTGCATTAGGTTTATTATATATAAATTAATTCATTCACTCCCAATTTTGAGCAATATTTAATATTTTTCCACTTCTCTTTGGGAGATTATGTATTTCTTCAGTTGGTGTACTATATATGAAATAATTTATTTCCTCCTAGTTTTGCGGAATTCTCAATATTTTTTCCCCTCACACTCTAGGAAATTTATGCATTTCTTCATTGGTTTAGTATATATCATGTAATGATTTACTTCTAAATATTTTGCAATTTTTAATATTCACCTTCTCACCTTTAGAAACGTTTATGAATTTCTTTTTTTTTGATTTGCGACATATAGGACAGAGAAGAATCCTAGAAGCTACTCCTAGCTTAATACAGGCCTTCTCATGCCCTACTAAGACCGAAGTCACTGCTGCCCACTGCCTTAGTTAGAGCTAACACAACACACAAAGTTTGCCTTGCTGGAACAGTCGCTAGCTGCCTAACCACTATGCCAGTTAAGGCTTAGTGGATGATCTTCAATGAGATTTAACATATATGTTACAAATGAATCACTTCTTTTGCTAGTTTTACGCATTTTTTTTTCTGGTATAGTTGTTAATCGAGTTGAATATTTTTTTATGTAAATTTTTACGAAAACTTACTTAAACTTTTAATAGTTGATAATTTTCACACTATTGTAATTTTGGTTTGTTTGAAATCGTGAGATACATTATTTTTACCTGAGATTTCATTTATTTGTTTCAGTGAAAAAATGTTATTCCAAGAGGAATTCTGAGTAACTACTATCCACATCAGAATATTCCAAAAGTTCCTTATTGTTTTTTTGAAATTGCTATCGGAAAGGATACAGCGATTGAATTTTAACTAGGTTTGTTTTACTTTGAAAAATTCGGCAGATATATTTTCCGTTTTTTACATTTTTGTCGAGGAATTATTTTTATTCAAAGATTGATAAATTGCATCTGCGTTAAAAAATGGTTCATTTGAAACCATCGGAAAAAATTTCGCTTTCAACTTCATTCAAATGAAGCGATGCACGAAAATAACTAACAGCGGGCAGACGCAGTGATAGCCTAGTGTGTGTGACGTCAAAAACAGGTTGATGGGCTTGTTCGTTCTACGAGGTATTGTTTAAGCGGACGTAGGTGAGATCTTTAACTGTTTTAAGAACAGTAACCTTTCCTGTAAAAATATTTGATATTTTACGTAGTTTATAGGTTTATCAGATGATGTATTTTTATGAGAGAGAATGTGCATTAGCGACAAGTCTTCTGTGTATTCGCTTATAACTGCAGTCAGTGGGAAAACATCCCTGGAAGCAATGGTTCCCTTAAAATTCTCATTGAAAAAATGAAAGAGCATTTAAATATATTTAATTTATATGACATAAAAGGGAAACTATTTTGTAATTTTAATAAGTTTATTTTTACATAAAGTTTACATTTATATAATATTCTTCGAATTTTTCTCTTATACTATAATAATAATAATCAGTGGGAAAACGTAACTTTTTGAGTAGAGGAAGTAATTACTAGAAGGAGTGCTACAACTAAATCGGAACGTCGTTCCAGTAATTGATGTTACCAAACACTGAACCGGAACACCATTCTGGTGCTCGATGTTTGCGAATCCCTAAACCGGAACGCCGTTCCGTTATCGATGATTTGAAATTGAACCGGAACGCTATTCCGGCACTGATGTTTCCGAATCATTGAACGGGATCGACGATCCGGTAATTGATGTTTCGTTATCTATGAGGAAAATAGTTCTATGCGTTTTAAATCGTATATTATTGGAAATTAGTGTTATGCGTTTCTAGGAAAAAATTGTCTGCATACTGTGATCTTGCAAAAATGTTATTTTGAGAGTTGAGGGGATGGCCCAAGCGCATGAAAGAAGTTAAACATGCATTTTAATATAATTATTAGAAAGTTAGAACGAAAGTACAAATTAATATTATAAAAAAGAATTAACAAAATCACCTTCAGAAAAGTTTTATAACAAACCCCAAAATTGAGTCATGCATTCCGAGGTATATCTCGTCTTTGCTTTTGCTGTTGACACTGTGGAATTGTAGTCCAGTCGAAAATTTGGTAAAGAAAAATATCACAAACTGTACATTAAAAATCTTTTCTGAACAAACTCTCAACTAAAAGAAAATATTTAAATTTTATTTTTTACAGATGAAAACTGGTGGGAATACGGGGCTTACCTGTGTATCCTGAAAAAAAAAAGCCTTTGTATTATCCAGGATGATTCAAAATCTTGGGCCAAACTTTAAGGGGTGATAGAACACACCTAAACAAGCACTTTTCGTCATACAATGCATGGTCGGAACTCAAGCGGTGAAACCCTAGAGGGCGCTTTCCAGTGAACACTTATAAGCGCTGGTTTTTGCACTCGTCGTCATTTCTACTGGATTGCATTCCCTCGCATTCCAGGTCCACAGCTCCGTACATGAAATGCATGTCCGCCTTCTCCTGATTCGTGAAACAATCCATCCGTTCTGCAATCCACTGTAGAAATGACGACGACTGCGAAAACCAGTGCTCATAAGTGTTCACTGGAAAGCGCCCTCTAGCGGTTCACCGCTTGAGTTTCGACCATGCATTGTATGACAAAAAGTGTTTGTTCAGGTGTGTTCTATCACCCCTTAAAGTTGGCCCAAGAGTTTTGAATCACCCTGTATACATGCCGTCCTGTGCCAGAGTGATTAGCGCGCTTGGATACTGATGTAAGGGACATGGGTTCGAGCCCTGGGTAAAGCATGGACGGTCGTGTTGTTTTTCTATTACGGTCCTGCCATCCTCACAGACCTTATACTATGGCATATAAACTCACAGGCTCCTGTCAGACCTCTGTGGCAAGCAGCTGCTTGAGGAGGTATTTATTTTTTATTATTATTATATACATTTATTGGACAGGAAAATTGGAAGCAGTTCCACGTTATCTCAATAGGAAATCAGAGCTCAATAACTTCTTCAATATGATTTTTTAAAGAAAAATATGTCTAAAAATCTCAATAACTTCTGTCTAAATCCCGATTTTAAACAATGTTTTTTCAGCATTCAAAGAGTTATGAATGCTGGGATATACATATCAGATGCAAAAAATTGACCCCAAAATTTAATTAAAACAGGTTAAGAGATCATAGTTGTCTCTAGAAGAATGCAAGGTGCATTGCACCCATTACTGATCTCTTAATATCATTTAATGTATTAATGAAAAATGTGGTCAATTTTTTTGTACCCTGTTAAATATTCAAGCATTTATAAATCTTTGAATACGAAAAAATGTTGTTTGAAATATGGATTTCGGCAGATTTGATTGAGATCTTTAGACATATTTTTTGCTAGAAATCATATTGAAGAAGCTATTGAGCTCTGAATGTGATTATCTATTGATATAACATGGAACTATTCCATTTTTCAGTCCAGTACCTGTATATATAACTGAGTTATCTCATAGTAACAAAGGAGAAGGGGGGAGGCTGAGGGTGCAATCTCCCCCTCATTCAGAAATTTATTTTTAAGCAATCATTTATTCATCAGCGTCCCGGTGGCCGAATGATTTGCTTGCTTGGCTACTGACCTCAGAGACCTGGGTTCAAGCACTGCATAAGACATGGATTTTTTTGCTGACAGGCTCCTAAGATTTATGTGGCCAGCATCTGCTTGAGGGGTGTTTATATATTGAGGTTCATTAACTTGAATTAATAAAAATGTTAAACAAATTTTTGGTTAATATTATAACAATTAGAAATATGAAAATAATTAGAACCTAATAATTTAAAATATTTTGGTTACTTTTCGCCATGCCACCTAATTGTGTACAAAAGAATTATGTGTAATTCCTAAATTTCATTCTTCTTAATTTTCATTGAAATGATACTGCGTTTGCGTTTGAGTAAAAGTATTACTATTGTCTCTATATTTCTCATTCCAATATTGAATTCTATAAACAGATGTGTGTATTTAGGAGCATTACACATTTTGTCGCCATTCGAAAAACTGTTATGCCCATCATTGCTATGCGTTTTGAAACGCTCTACCTCTGAATGGTGCATTTTTATATACAATGAGCTAAATATCAGGTCATCAGGGCTCAGAGTTAAAAAGCGGAAGGGAATCCACTGGACAACCGTTAGGAGACAGGTGGAAATTTTTTAAAAATCATCTAGCATCACCTTCAATGTACTCATCATAGTAGAGTTCTCATAAATATGGGGCAGGGATGGCTCATTCGGGTGAACGCCGGCTCATAACCTTCAGTTCCCAGCTTCGAGTCCCAACTGGGCCAGCGTTGAGCTTTATCTCCGGAAAACTCCCCACCCTGCCCTCGGTCAGTAGGGGATGTCCATGGGTTTAGAAAGGCTACCGTCCGTCGGATGGGAGATTAAGCCAATGGGCTGTGCACGTTAAAGAACACACTGGATGTCCTTGACGGGAGGTTACCACCGTTTCCTCTGTCCAGTGGGTCTCCTCTTCCAACCTTCACTGATCCTTTGGGGTCCTTGTGACTCAGCCATTTACCTAATTTTGTGCAAAAGAAGTCCGACTCAGAGGTAGAGCAATTTAACCTGAAGACGGAGTGACGATTTAACGCCTCATCCAACGGACGGCAGCTTTTCTTAGCCTATCGGTGTCCCTTTCTAGCCGAGAGCTAGATATGGATTAATGGAAATAATCACAATTGGGACTAGAGCCTGGGAACGTCAGAAAACTAGTCTGGTGCACTACAAAATAACACCCCCAACCATATGCCTAAACGCAAAGGCTATTCTGATGAGTTTGGATTGGGAAGTCAGAGAAGTATATGCAAAGCATCAAAGGAGAACGTTTAGTGAGAAGTGGAGATGATTTTCGGGCTGTTTTTTGAATCCGCAGCCGCCTGAGCCTCGGGGAGCTTTCGGGAGAAAAAATTCGGACGCATCAAAAAACTTATATACTGAAATGAATGTCGCTAATCAGTTATTTTATTCTTATCATATTAATTAAAAATCGTTTTATAACAAAATTGAATGTTAATGCTATTTGGAACGAAAAATACTAGAAATACAACAGAAACTGAAATTTAATGCAAAGAGCCATTAATTTATTAAAAATAACAGAATTTTTAATTACTAAAGACTGATTTAAAGCTTGAAATTATAATCAAAAATATTTTATATTTCTGCTTTCAAATTTTTAAAAAAATATGTGAAATATAATTTCCTCTGAGCTCGAAGTCGTCTGCGCTGCTTGTTCCCGAGTCAGACTCCGGCTCAGCCAGCACGACAAAGTTCGAGCCGAAACTCATTGCTAGCGAGAAGGTTACAAATGTTTACATTGTATTGCTTTGAATGTGGCCGTTCCAAAATCGGGGAGCAACGACAGAGAATTAATTTGATTCTTTTTTATTTAGACTAAATTCAATCTTATAAAAGTAATGCATTTTGAATACTGTGCGAAAGCACCAATTTGTCGTTAACGTTGAATAAACTTGAATCATCTAGTAAACAGAAAAAAATAATAGGCAAAATATTTATGCTTGAAAACACAATAGTAAAAAAACCAAAAGTATTAAGACTTGAGTGCAAAATAGTAAAAAATCCGGAAAAATTATGGCTTAAATGCAAAAGCCGAAATTTATGATAAAATTACATGCATTTAATATTTTACGATTTCCAGCCATTTGTTTTCCATAGTTTGTTTTTATAAAGACTATTTTGGTGTGTTTTCAGAAGATTTCAAGGGCTAAATAATATATTTCTTATGCCGTAGTCAGCTACTTAGTAGCCCTGATATAAACTGTTTCAAGAATAATTATTTTGGAGAGATGCCAGTGAACGATACGTTATTTATTAACCATTGAAATGGTTAATGAAGACCTGTACCAGTGATTAAAAATTTTCGTTTATTAACACATTTTTAAAAAAATTAATCATACTACTTCAATGGCGCTTGAAAACTCAATGACAAATATTAATAACATTTTATAAATTCACTCTAAATCACTTTCGAAATGCGGCAGAATTTTTTATATGAACCGTTTTAAACTTCTCTGCCACTGGGAACAGTGGTTCGAAAGAACGATAGAAGACTAGTTTCAAGTTTGACCTAGATTCTGTTATAAATAGAAATTAAACTTTTAAGACAGTACGATACAACTTATGCCGAGTTCCTGGATATCATCGGAATAAGCAAATATTGTTCAAATAGAAAAAGTGGGTAATTCTAACCCAACATTATATCTGTATATTTAAAAAATATATATTTATTAAACCACTATCGCGACATTACAATATGTTGGCTCTATAGTAATTTGTGAATACTAAAAAAAAAGTTAAATGATGCACAATTCTGTTATAAATATAGTGGCTTCGAATTTTACCAACTCCCCTAGATTTTGCCAAGAGTTCTTGGTTTTTCCAACTCTCCTTAATTTCACAAATCAATCCCAATTTTTACAACTCACCGTACCTTACCAAGTGGTTTCCAGTTTTTCCAACTTCCCTATATTTTGCAAAGTTCTCTCGATTTTACCACCTCCTTATTTTTGCAAAACAATCCCAATTTTTGCATTTCTCCTGAATTTGCCATCACTTCAAATTTTTCAAACTCCACGAAATTTTGCCAAGTTTTCTCGATTTTGTCAACTCTTCTTAATTTCACAAAAACAATCCCAATTTTCACAACTCGTCCGTATTTTACCAAGTGGATTCGAATTTTGCCAACTCGCCACAATTTTATAGAAAAAAATCCCAATTTTTACATTTTACCTGATTTTTGTAAAGTCACTCTGAATTTTGCCAGCTCCTCAAGATTTGCCAACTCTCCTAGATATTGCGAAGTTGCCTCGATTTTGACAACACGACATAATTTTACAGAAAAAAGATTGCAATTTTTACATTTCACCTGAATTTTGCCAATTCTTCCCAATTTTCCCAAGTCACTCCGAATTTTGCAAACTGCCCCTAGATTTTGCCAACTCACCATAATTTTACAGAAAAAAATCCCAATTTTTTCATCTCACCTGAATTTTACCAACACCCCACGATTTTGTCAACTGCCCCTAGGTTTTGACAACTTCCCAAGTTTTGCCAACTGCCCCAAGATTTTTCCAACTCGCCATAATTTTACAAAAAAAAAAATCACAATTTTTATATATCACCTGAATTTTGCCAAATCACCACGATTTTGCCAACTTCCTAAGTTTTGCCAACTCGCCATAATTTTACAGAAAAAAATCCCAATTTTTACATCTCACCTGAATTTTGCCAACTCCCCACGATTTTGCCAAGTCACTCCGAAATTTGCCAATTGCCCCTAGGTTTTGACAACTCCCCAAATTTTGCCAACTGCCCCTAGATTTTTCCAACTCGCCATAATTTTACAGAAAAAAAATCCCAATTTTTACATCTCACCTGAATTTTGCCAACTCCCACCGATTTTGCAAAGTCACTCCGAAATTTGCCAACTGCCCCTAGATTTTGGACAATTCCCCAAATTTTGCCAACTGCCCCTAGATTTTTCCAACTCGCCATAATTTTACAGAAAAAAATCCCAATTTTTACATCTCACCTGAATTTTGCCAACTCCCCACGATTTTGCCAAGTCCTCCGAAATTTGCCAATTGCCCCTAGGTTTTGACAACTCCCCAAATTTTGCCAACTGCCCCTAGATTTTCCCAACTCGCCATAATTTTACAGAAAAAAATTCCAATTTTTACATCTCACCTGAATTTTGTCAGCTCCCCACGATTTTGTCAAGTCACTCCGAAATTTGCCAACTGCCCCTAGATTTTTCCAACTCACCATAATTTTACACAAAAATATCCCAATTTTTACATCTCACCTGAATTTTGCCAACTTCCCACGATTTTGCCAAATCACTCCGAAATTTGCCAATTTCCCCTCGGTTTTGACAACTCCCAAATTTTGCCAACTGCCCCTAGATTTTTCCAACTCGCCATAATTTTACAGAAAAAAATCCCAATTTTTACATCTCACCTGAATTTTGCCAACTCTCCACGATTTTGTCAAGTCACTCCGAAATTTGCCAATTGCCCCTAGGTTTTGACAACTCCCCAAATTTTGCCAACTGCCCCTAGATTTTTCCAACTCGCCATAATTTTACACAAAAATATCCCAATTTTTACATCTCACCTGAATTTTGCCAACTCCCCACGATTTTGTCAAGTCACTCCGAAATTTGCCAACTGCCCCCTAAGTTTTGACAACTCCCCAAATTTTGTCAACGGCCCCTAGATTTTTCCAACTCGCCATAATTTTACAGAAAAAAATCCCAATATTTACATTTCACCTGAATTTTGCCAACTCCCCACGATTTTGTCAAGTCACTCCGAAATTTGCCAACTGCCCCTAGGTTTTGACAACTCCCCAAATTTTGCCAACTGCCCCTAGATTTTTCTAACTCGCCATAATTTTACAGAAAAAAATCCCAATTTTTACATCTCACCTGAATTTTGCCAACTCCCCACGATTTTGCCAAGTCATTCAAAATTTTGCCAACTCCCCAAGATTTTGCCAAGTTGTCCGGATTTTGCCAAATCACCTGTATTTTACTAAGTGGCTTCGAATTTTACCAACTTCTCTAAATTTTACCGTCCCTCCATTTTCCAAATTGTCCTAGATTTGCCAAGTTGCTTCGATTTTGACAACTTCCCTTAATTTAACAACAAAAAAAAGATTACAAATTTTCACAACTCACCTAGATTAACGAAGTCGCTTCGAATTTTCCCAACTCCAAGTTACGTTGGGGGGGAGCCTCCCCCCCCAACCCCCACTCCTATAGTTACGCCCCTGTATGCACAATTCTGTTATCAATTAATTGCACATAATATTCGAGTTTTAAATTTTCTTTCACACGCTTCTATTATACTTTCAAAACTTTTCAATTCATCTAATTGCATATATTTGAATACACTGAAGTGCCATTTAATTACGGATAGGAGACGTTATCCAAATTCAGTACCGCAAATCCCGCATTTGTGCGCATGCATAGATGAAATTCTGGTATATATAGCCATAACTATATATATACCAGTTTGACCATAGCTGAAACTCTGGTATATTTATGTTAGCTTTGGCTTCCCCCAAAGTCAGAACCATAGCTGAAACTCTGGTATATTTATGTCAACTTTGGCTTCCCCAAGCATTCGTCGTGAGTAGCGTAATGGGAAAGGCTCGGGATTTAAATGCATTTGACAGAGGGCAAATTGTAGGTGCTTATGGATAGGAATTCGATCTCCAAAATTGTCAACGAACTTAGGTTTTCTCGTACGACTGTTTCAAGAGTGTTCGGTAATATGAAAATTCCGGCAAAAAAACAAGCACCCAGACAAACTGCAAAGGACAACCAGCTTTTGAATAATTGTCGGATCCGCTGTCTTATCCGCATCGTACGCCCAGACATTATCTATTTATGATAGGGCCCAGACATTATCTGAAATCACCTCCCATCTGAACGTGGGTTCCAGCCAGGAAGTCAGTGCATGGACTCATTCCTCACTTCATCATCTCAGCTTCAGTAGCCGCCAACCTAAGAGAGTCCCACTTCTAATGGCACAACACTGGGCTCAACGCCTTACTTGGGCTAAAGAACATCGAAACTGGACCATTGAAAATTGGCAGCAGATAGCCTGGAATGATGAATCCAATTTAAACTTCATCACGCCGATGGGCGACTGAGGGTATTGCGCCAACCCCATGAAGCCTTGGATCCTTTATGTCAGGTCGGAACAGTACAAGCTGGTGGTGGCTCAGTGATGTCCTGAGGTGTTTTCAGTTGGACGCCTGTGGGCTTTAGTACGTATACTGATGACTCTCAGTGCATCCCAATATGTAGAACTCATGGCTGACCATTTACACTCATTTATTGCCATCATGCATTCCAATGGAGATGGCGTCTACCAGCAAGACAACTGTTCATCTCACAGGTCCAGAATGGCTACTGCATGGTTGCAGGAGCATTCTGTTGACTTTGAAATAATGAATTGACTACCTAGGAGCTGAGATTTAAATCCCATCAAAAATCTTTCTGATACCGTTGAGCAGTGTTCGGGTCCGAACACTGCTCAACGGTATCAGAACACTCTGCTCGATCTTGAGACGACTCACTCAGCGACGACCTTGAGAGAATTGTGCACAGTTCTGGAGGATGCATGGGTTGCCATATCTGTGGAACATTTACGCAAGCTTGTGTAGTCCTTGCCTCGTCATGTGGCAGCCGTTATCAGGGCCAGAGGGAGTCTAACACGTTACTAGGTTGCTATCCCTAATTCAATGGCACTTCAGTGTATAGTGCAATACAATGGGTACAGCGATACAACATTAAGCTTAGCGAACTATAATACACTGGTTGCAATTTTGATATGGAAATGTTTCACAAGTTATATTTTTCTTATACTGAGTAATAACCTTGACGAATTGCAATATTAGTAAGTTACTCTACATTGTCCTCAAAAAATTTTATCAGTATTTTTTGTTTTCTATTATACCTATAGTAGTAATAAAATATCTCGTTTTTACAGTAATGATGAAAATAGTAAAACTTAGTAACAGAGTTATCTGTTTAGCAAATCAGCACTGATGAAATTAAGCTTAGATGATATCTGAACGGGAAAAGCATGATTAATTTTGGCAGACAAAATACTAAAAATTAAGAAATTCTCTTATAATTTGGAATGAATGAAAGTCAGGCATACGACAGTTAAGGATAAAGCAGGATAACTTCACATTTTCGTAAAAAAATGTTAAAAAACAATTACACTTACCTTTGACCTGACGGAAAATGAAAATGGTGGATTCTAATTATAGAACGAACACTTTTAGCGACCTCTAGCGGATATTGAGAAAGGTGTGATGTACTGTTAAAGTTGAGTCCATGAGTAAAATTTATGCTGGTTGTCCATAAAAAAAATTTCAGCTGATTGAATACAGAAAATGGGACTTCCGTTGTGTGTAATGCAGTAGCAATGAAGCGAAGGTCTTCATACACTCCTAGCTCAACTGGCCTGGTAAATTGGTGCTTCAGTTTATTTTTCCGTATAACAGAGGAAACTCGAAGAATATTATATTGTTAGAATAAATTTATTAAAATTAAGAAAATACTTTTACTTTTATGTTAAAACATTTACATATTTAATTTATAATTCTTTTTTCGTTTTGATAATTTTAAGGGAACCATGCTTTTCTTTGCTTCCAAGGACGTTTCGCCACTGATAATAATATTTTCCGTATAATTAAGTACACAGAAGGATCAGATGGTGCATTTGCACTCTTACATCTTCCCTGTTAACTTAAAAAAAAGAAATGCATAAATAAAAGACTATACAATAATTAAAATTTGCAGCAACAAAGGTTCACTATGTTTAGAATCTAAAGTAGTGGTTGGGAACCACTACTTTAGACATGGGTCGCGACCCCAAATGGAGTCGCGAATGGTTTTCTGTGGGGTCGCTGGGCAA
This sequence comes from Ryuthela nishihirai, assembly GCA_038380435.1. Lineage (NCBI taxonomy): Eukaryota > Metazoa > Arthropoda > Arachnida > Araneae > Heptathelidae > Ryuthela > Ryuthela nishihirai. Next base: position 74,286,004 of record JAWZYU010000017.1, read on the forward strand.
TGGTGATCTATGAAAATTTTAAAAAGGGAAAACAAAAAAATCACGTCATCGCGTCCTGCACAGAGATTTGTTTGCGTAAACGTGTAACGTTCTTTCGTTCTTCGGGTTAGCTTGTTGTGAGGTCCAGGTTCATGCGCAGTTCGCTGATTGGCTCTACGGAATGTGGGAATAAACAGAATAAATGTAGAGAATGACACGAGGTTGGCATTAACGAAAACTCAACCGCAAATTTTTAAGCTTGTTAATGAGTTACAATTTCAATCATCGGATTAAATATGTCGTAAATTAACATTATTTTGAATTATATTATACTGAAAAATCTATTTTCGATGTGTTTTCATTTGCCCTATTAAAAAGCATATTTTTAATGTATCGGGGTCGCGGGTCACTTTGTCTCTATAAAATGGGGTCGCGACTCGAAAAAGGTTGGGAACCGCTGATCTAAAGCATCAAAGAAATGGTAACAAGTCCACTTTCAATTTTTTTCCGAAACTCTGAAATCTTAGAGAAGGAACCACGTCCGTCCGTTGGAAATTGTTTCCAAACCCTCCCTGCTCTGCAGACGAAAGAACGGTTTTTGCAATTTTTCTTGGTCAATGGAATGTTGATACACATGGGATTCTTCTCGTGTTGCTAAATAAAATTGTTACCAAGGGATGTTGAATGTCTTGGTGAGTTGTCCCATAAATGAGTTTGTGGCATGTTTTCAGATCCAGTTCGTCTTCTCCATTCCAATGAATGGATATTAAGATTTGCCAGTCTTTGTTGGTAAGTCAAGTTAAAGTACCCAGGTAGTCTTTTGGTGAGCCATCTCTGTGCCTTTCCAATGAGACAATATCACAGACAATGTGAGGGCACCACACTGGCGAAGTATAGAGTACGGTTCTAACATAAGTGATAAAGGCATTGACGAGAGTAATATAATACACTTTCGATAGCTTCTTAGATTCATGCTGGCAATATGAAGGGCCTTGGTAGCAACTTTCTTGAAATGTGGTGAGAATCACAGTGTCGTTGAACGTGACGCCAAGATCAGAAAGTCCGTTGATATTCGCGAGAGGATTGTTACCAAAGTGATAGTTGTAATGGTTGTCTTTGTGGCCTAAATGAATTACTGATGATTTAGTTGTCGAGATGGGGAGTTGATGGAGTATGCTCATTTCCAAAATGTTACAAGCTATCTGCAATTGGTGTTATTGTGTCGATGTAGCCTGGAAAAAATTGATGTCATCTTCAAATAGGCATTCGTGATTGAGCAAAGAATATCTGGAATGTCAAACGCGATAAAAGCAAAACGTAATGGGCCAAGCACTGTACAATTAACACAAGCACCATTTTACCAGGATTGCCGAGCTAGGAGCGTGTGAAGAATTTTGCTTCATCGCTATTGAACTGGTTATCGTATCTTACAGCAGCAGTTACATTTTCCATATTTAATCAAAAGAATTCAATGAGTAGAAATTTCTTTCACTGGAAGTACTTTGTCGATTACTTTGCACCATCCATATTTCACAACAGTCTTACTAATGACAAGAGGCCGTAGAGTCTTTGCAACTGTCATCAGCAATGGTGCCGACTCACAACAAATCACCAGTGTATTTTTTTTAGTTTTTGAAAAGCGAGGCAGAGTTCCCCCTTATTGTCATATGTCCGGCTTTCTCAGTCTAAATTATATGAATTTTGTATGTAATGATAGTATTGCTCTACCATTGAATGTATGTAAATGCAAATTGTGTCCTATCGCGTTCCGATATCTGTCGGCTTAATTCCTCCAATTCATGTTTGCTGAAGTGTTTATAACTTCTTAACTACTTGTTACTGTTCTCATTACCGCAATAACTAAAGATAATGTAATTACTACTATAGGTATAATAGAAAATATATAAAATAATTAAAATATTTTGTGAATAAAGTAACCTACCAGTACGAATACTACAATTCTTCAAGAATATTCAGTCAGTATGCTGTGAAAAATATATATTGTGATACATTCACTCACATCAATAAGTTAATATTTTTCACTTTACTTCGTGTTTTAAAGAACAAATTAACATTAAGCAGGTACCTACTGTTTTCCGTTATATGAGTTACATTCATATACGTACAATTAAATGCATTAAAATTTTTTGAAAATATAGGAGAAATATAAGAAAATTTAGAAAATTTTAAATTGGAATGTTATGTAAATACGTGTTAAAATATTTGAAAACAAAGTATAGAGCTATTTGTTTCAATTATTATTATTTTTATATAATCTGCAAAGCTCTTTCCAAAAAGAGCAAAAGTTGTGAAATCTAGTGTCTGATACTGGTACAAATGACCAAAACCCAGCCTATGTAAAAACCCTAAGGTGCCCGCAATCGCATTTTTTTACTTCGAATTTTCAAACCTATCTGGTGTTTAAAATATGTTTATATTTTTCCTTAAAAAAAATTAACATTCCTAGAATTGATCTCAAGTTAAACGCATTCAGCAATTATCACTAAACATTATTTTAGTGATAATTGCTGAATGCAATTATCACTAAAATTGCATTATTATGGGTGATTATGGATTTATGGGTGATATTGGATTTCGATTCTTAAAGATGCAGATTGAGAGTAAACAGTCCTGATGTGTGTGCGAAATCGAGAGATAAGGATGATTCACTTGGACACGTTCCAATACCGTCACATTTATCCATTACAATAAGGGTCTACAGTGCAATAGCACTGTAGACTCTTAAAGATGCAGACATGTTCATTCGCAAACATATAAGTGTCCTTATATGTTTGCGAAAACGAGTTAAGGTTGATTCACAGGGACACGTCTTGGGATTGCTGCAATCTTTAAATGACTCATTGTCAAATATATCTGACCCCTGTCAGAAAGTACACTCCGATTTTCCCGTTCGCCATTTTGAATCATCGTCCCAAACTAATGGAAGGCAAACAACTCTTCTTGAATTTTACAAAGTCCTGAATTACATCATTGCCCCAAACTCATGGGAAGTAAATAACCTAAGGCTCCGAAAATATTCCAAGTCTGGCAATCGCATTGGTATAGAGAGCGAAGTCTCCTTATATGTTTATGAATTCTTTAACAACTTATCTGATATGTTTGCGAAAACGAGAGGTAAGGATGTTTCACAGGGACACGTTCCAACACGTGAGTTACCTACATCTCGAATTTCGTGGCCAGATATTTGATTGTTATTCGAAAACATCCCTGGTGTCTAAAATACATATTATATTTTAAGAATAATTTTAAATGGTGTCAGAATTTTGCCCAATAGCTCCATCTAGTGTCAGATCTCGACCAATGGAAGGTTACTGCAGGGCGACGTCAAAGGTTTCAGATATATCACCCTAAGACGGCTGATAAGACATTGTTTTATCAGTGTTGAGCCAGCCATGGTGTGTGTTAAGCGTTCCTTGACGGTGGTGATCTTCCTGCAAAACGACTTGCACTTACAAATGATGATTAGCATATGTTTCAGCTAGGCTCTGATTTGTTTGCGAATGTTTGTCAGTACAAGAACCTATCTCAAAGTGCACATACGTCTGTTCAACAAGTTTAGTGATAATTCATTAAAACTGTATCCTAAAAGGATGGTGTGATGTTGTCTAAAGAACAGTGGTATGGACTGGTTTCTAATGCATCTACAATCGTCGAAGCGTTCAGAGATATCGAATACGGCGAGTATGAACTGGACTCTATGGTTTGTTTCATAGCACTCAAGAGTAAACACAGGGTGTTCATTGAAAACACTATTCCCCATAACGATGCTGCTCCAATTTCTTCTTCGATTCGTCTGAGCATTGAGCAGTGGGAGATGCTAAGAGATTTGTGTGACTCAATCACCTACAGTTTGATGGTTCTGAAGTTTGAAAATGGTAAATTTTAGAATATGGTTTTATCCTATCACAAAAGGAAATATAGTACATTAGAAAGGGAAAATTGTTAATGTCATAAGAAATAAGTTTATGCGACATGTTTCACAAAACGGTACCAATGTAACAAGAAATTCAGTGCAAAAATATGTTTAAAAAATGTATCCTTTAAATCTACCCTTCTATATGCCAAAATAAAACTTCTTATGTGAAAAACATATTTGGCAGACTCATGTTTTTAAATACACATACATTTTATTCCAAAGAAAATTTTAAAACTAGTTGCATAGAATTCGTCACATGGTGGACGAATAGGAGAAACACTATTAACAGATTTATATTGATTATTTATGAGGGTTTTGAAAAAATTATATATATTTTTAACACATTGTGAAACTGAGCATAACCTAGGGTTTTACACTTTTTTCGTTTCGTAATAGGTTATCGTTTAAATCCACAATATTCGAACCCTTAACAGTCCTATCTGTAATTTTTAACTCTCTATCAGGAGTTTAATTCGCATTACTTTTCTCTGAGATACTCATGATATGTGAAGCATTTCATTTTTAAGTTTTTAGGAAGAGTATCTTACTGATTTTAATGCATCGTTCTCGACGTTCTGAAGTGAAGAATTATTTATGTGCATATGAAATTCGGAACATTACTTATATCGCGAGCAACATTTATATATTTCTGCAATACCTAATTGCATACGACTATTTTTTCAGAATTGGTTATTTTACTATTTATCTTTTATTTCGAAGTCCAATTGCGATAAGTGTTGCTCAGATGGGGCCTGACACGATAACCTCTCTTCAGGCACCAACACAAGTTTCCTACTAAGGAAGTAATAACAAATAATGCAGCTGGCACTAATACGTTAAGGAAACCCCCTTTCTGTACTAATAATCTACACTTATACAAGGGAACAGTCTTATGAGCCAATTTTCTTCTAGACCCCTTATGCAGCTGCGATTTTATCTTCTGATTCCTAGTTAACTTAACATTCCATTTTAAAATATTTAAACAACATTCTCATGCAGTTTTAATTTTCTAATGGATTATAATTGGTAGTCTGCTCTAACCAATAAAAAACTTTACCTTGGTTGATAGACGTAATTTACTTCCCCATGGAATATATCTGTTCTCAGTCGCATCTCCTCTGGAGTTTCCATACGAAGATACACAAATAATGATAAGGATGACAGGTGGCATCAGCATAGACCCATAAAGAACTTCGTTTTACCGGGATACAACTACTTTACAAGGTGATTAATCTGGCTAATATCTCTCCAGGAATTAACTAAACATAAATAATGAGCATTGAGTGAAATATCACGCATCTCTTTATCTTTATGAATAGTATTTTGCACTATGAAAATAAGCCAGATTTTATTATGACTGCCTTTTATCACTACCACATTCACTCACGAAATCATCAATCACAAAAACAGTACTTTCTCCTAAATATTCATTACACTTAGTAACCAATACTTCCATGAACGTCATATGTCAGGTATCTCATCGTATATGGGTTGATAATTCCATAAACCACACAATTTTTTGAGACTGGGTTTCATGAGCTTGCTCTGTACGAACTTAGAAACAAAACAAGATTTTCTACTGTCTGTAGGACCTGCAACAACAGCTGTAAAAGGATGATGTAAATTAGGCAACTCCATATTTCACACTGATACAGAAAAATAGTAACAGTTTAATAAAAACCTGCTTAATAGCCAAAGGGGTTCGTGTCCAGATTCAGAAGGATACAGCACTTGTCATGAACAACTCTGTAATCCTTCTCCTCCCAGTTAATCGCCTTTCGAGGCTTGGCATCCCTGGTAATCTTTTGAGGATTGAGAGACATCAGCACTTGAGGCATCTCCAGATTCTTTAGGAGCTGACTTAAGCTGTCAAAGTTCAGAATCAGGGAGTTTCAGTAATTTATGATAAACCTCCTGATTTTGGGACGTCTTTCCTTTTACCATCTACCATCTCGTATTCATAATTCTTTGCACTTCCACTGACGATACTCACGATGGGGTCATATACATCTAACTCATTTGTGAATTCCCTAGCAAATTGTAAAGAGGAGGATCCTCTTTTCTCTGCAAGATCCGCTAGCAAGATTTACACTGATAAAGTTTCTGGCAGAGAGAAGTTTGCTGCCGACTGCTGCCAAAATTTATAGGCATGTCAGCTACGCAGGGGTCAAAGCAAATGGGGCAACGATTTACACATTGCTGTTCATGTCGATGTTCCAACCACACATTGCATTCGGAGCAGTAATGTTTTCTGTTCAGAAATCGTCATAGTGATCATCGTGCAGCCAAAGGAAAATTTTCTTTTCTTTCTTGGGACCTTTATACACGATGTATAATTAAAATATGTCTTTTAGCAAAATCAGTTTAACGTATGAAACATAATATTGATGTATTACACACGAAATTTTTTAAAACTCAGTTATGTGAAATAAATAAAATTAAAAATGGTACTATAGGTAACAGGCACAACAGTTTTTAAAATTACAGTTTTTGAAAAAACCATATTTATCAAAATGATCCGCTGATGTGAATTCGAACTTCGAAATCTCTCTGGAAAAGATCTAATATCCTCGAAAGTACAATGTCCTTTCTTCACTCCTGCTGCGTCGTGGTTTTCAGCCAATATTCGTTGTAATGTTCTCCTACTGTCACAAATGAATTGTATTATGGGTCTTTCCTCATATTAGCCATTCCCACAACAATGGCTCTAGCGCAGCAAAGATTCTGCTTGTTCCTTGGAATGCTGACGCCCAAATTTTATTTTCAAGCAGTCCACAGAGATGTTGATAACAGCCCGCTTTCCTCTACCAACTAGGTCATCAAACGATCATGGACGTCTATTTTCAAAGTATCTTCAATTGGAAGTTGGCTCTGCAAGACTTTGACGATTGCCGTCAGCACCCTCTGTAGTCATGTCCTTTATGGAGATGAAGCAGGTTGATAAGTTGATCCAAACAATCATTGAAAATACAGAAATGGATTAGGTCGTTAGGGCTGCATTTTCTATCGTCCTCTTGATCAACTCCTCAACCATGGACCCCAGAGAAGTTATTATGTCATAGAGAATCTGTCCCCAATGCTGCGGATTGATACGAGCTTTATAGACACGTATTCTCAGCATGAAATTTACAATGCTCCTGACGAGATCTCTCGGTAAAGGTGTAATACAATACTCCTTCTTCTGAACGCCCCTAAAAGAAAAAAAAAATTTTCTTTGAAACATGGGGAAAAAAATTTTTCATGTATGAAAGATCAAGTACATATAGAAATACATATATATTGAAGGAAACTTTACGATATTAAAAGATTTAGAAAATTACAATATTAGTATTTTTCCAAAATACTAATATCATAATTTTATTTGTATTTATCGGATACGTAATAACTATTTTATTAGTATTAAGTTTTTTATTAGTATTATGATAGTAATACTAATAAAAAAAATTCTAAATTATTTTAATTTTACGATTTTCAAAATTAATTAATTTTCTAAATTTACGATTTAGAAAATTTTACATTAAATTTTAAAAAACATTTACCTCTGCATGAATTGCAGCTCTTGTTTTCAATGCATCAATTACATTCATCCAAAGCGAAGATCTTGAACTGCTTAGATTCCATTGCAAAACTGAATGAGAGAAAGAGAGCACTGAAAGTTAGTCCGAAATTAGCGAGGTAAACTAGCAGGAATACGAGCTGTCAAACTCAGACCTCTGTTTTTATAGAGCCATCCTTATCAAATACATTAGACTCCAAATCATTTAAAGATTGTAGCAATCCCAAGATTCCTTATCTCTCATTATCGCAAACATATCAGGCCTGTTTTCTCTCTAGACGTGCTGGAACTTGTCCATGTGAATCATCCTTATCTCTCAGTTTAGCACACATATAAGGACACTTTGCTCTCTATCTGCACCTTTTAGAGTCTAACTCCAATATCACCTCTAGTGTAATAAATAAATGTGACTGTGTTGAAACGTGTCCCTGTGAATCATCCTTATCTCTTGGTTTCGCAAACACATCAGGATATTTTTCGAAAAAAAGAAACGGAAAGCGAGTGCAGAAAGTAACAAGTTATGCATCAAATGAAAGCTGGTGAAGCAGGAAGTAACATAAGCTATAAAAATATAAATTAAGAGATTTTTAAAAATACCCATCTTCCCATATGGTCCTAAAAAGTAGAAAATATACCACATATCAATGATGCAATCGATCACTGAAAATCAGTAATCAATTGCAACCATCGCTATGCTTTAGGTTTATTTTCTACTTTTTGGGACCCTATAGGAAGATAGGTAATTTTAAAATTTTTTTGCTTTTATATTTTTTTGTGACTAAGAACACCTACCTTCAAAAACTTTCATTTGATATATGACTTAAAATCATCGAGCACATTTTCTCCCTTTTTGGAGTACTACTAAAGGTAGCCCATGACATTGGTGGCGTCACAAGATTTAATTTGAGGTACGATTCGTTAAAGTGAAATCCCACGAATATTGTCCCCCACTATTCCCTCCTGATTAAAGGGGAGAATAGTGGGGCAAAATTTGAAATAGTTTACGATTGTCATTATACAAGGTTTCATTTGACACCTAACTCGTAACTGTAGACCTTCACGTTCAGAAGATATAGTAGAACGACTTTCATATTTTTAGGGGGGGGGGAAGAAAGATGGAGGGGTCAATTTTTAGAGTCTATTACACTTCCAACGACACAGACTTTCATTTGACACGTTGTTTGTTACTTTCCGCACTCACGTTCAGGAGATATAGTGTACCAATCATTTTCATATTCCCCCCTCTTTTTTTCGGGGGGATGAAAGCATGGGGGTGTCAATATCTCATAGTCTACAACATTCCCCATGTCAGCTTTCATCTAATGTATAGCTTGTTACTTTTGACATTCGCATTCTGGAGATATAGCGGAACAACAGTTTTCACATTTCCCCTTTTTGTAAAGAGGAATTAGGCATGGGGGGGTCAATTTTTTTTATAACCTATGACACTCCCCGCATCGCAAGCTTTTATGTAACACATAGCTATTTACTTTCCGCACTTGCATTCAGGATATATAGGGAAACAATCATTTCATTTCCTCCCCTTTTTTAGGAAGGAACAGGACATGGGGGGGGGGGTACATTTTTCGTAGCCTAAGACATTCCCCGATTCAGAAGCTCGACGTGTAGCTTGTTACTTTCAGCATTCGCGTTTAGGAGATATAGGGGAATAATCATTTTCACATTTTCCATATTTTAGGGAGAAGAAAGTATAGGGGGTTAATTTTTTATAGCCTTATGACACTCCCCGTGTCACAAGCTTTCATTTGATACATAAATCATTAAGTTTCACCATCGCTTTCTAAAGATATCGTGGAACATTTCGTCAAATCCACAAACCGACCAACTGACAAATGTCAAAGCCAAAAGCATTAGGAAGATAGGTAAAAACTGACCCCCAAAAAAACAGGGGAAATATGAAAACACTTGTTCCTCTATATCTCTAGAATGCGAATGTCAAAAGTAACAAGCTATACATTAGATGAAAGCTGACATGGGGAATGTCGTAGACTATGAGATATTGACACCCCATGCTTTCACCCCCCCCCCCCCCGAAAAAAAGAGGGGGGAATATGAAAATGATTGGTACACTATATCTCCTGAACGTGAGTGCGGAAAGTAACAAACAACGTGTCAAATGAAAGTCTGTGTCGCAAGCTATGCGTCAAATGAAATCTTGATGTGGAAAGTGACATAAGCTATGAAAAATTAACCTCCCATGCTTTCTTTCCCCCTGAAAATGGGGAAATATGAAAACTATTATTCCTCTATATTTCCAGAACACGAGCGCAAAGAGTAACAAGCTATGCATGAAATGCAAACATTTAAAGTGGTGAGCGTTGTGGATAATTAAAATGTACCCCCTTGCTTTCTTCCCCCTAAAAAACGGAAAATATTAACGTTCCTCTTCTGCTATATCTTCCAAATGCGAGGAATCTTCCAAATCCAAATGAAATCTCATATAATGACTGTCATAACCTATTTTGAATTTTCTCTCCCACCATTCTCCCCCGTGATAAAGGGTGGAGGGCATATTTTTTGCGGGAGTCGACTTTGAGTTATCTCAAATTAAGGTCTGTGACGTCTCCAATGTCATAGACTCCTCAAGTACGACTCCAATTGGGAGAAAATTATGGTCGATGTTTATGAGTCATATATCAAATGATTGTTTCTGAAAGTAGGTGCTTTTAGTGACAAAGAAAAAATATATATAAATTACAAAATTTAGGAAATACATATATGCACCCTAAAAAGTTGAAAATAAACCTAAAGCATATCGATAATGCAATTAGTCACTGAGTTCGTATTCACTTCAAAGATAGGGTGCAGATTTATCTTCTCAACAAGTTTGCCGGTGCCCTATTTTCCCTTGAAGTGAATACGAATTCAGTGACTGATTGTACCTTAGATATGCTTTAAGTACATTTTCTACTTTTTAGGGCGCATATAGGAAGATAAGTATTTTTTTTTTAATAGGAATAATAATAGCTTTATTAAATTTCTTGGGAACACCTTTATCATAAAAGATATTCAAAATTTCAATCAGGCATGTGACAACACAAATACTCCCAGCTCTAAGCCTTCAGTGGTGATTTCATCCACTCCTGGGGAATTATGCAGTTTTAATTTAGAGATAGCTAAAGCGACTTCAGAATGTGATATATTAAAGCCACTAATGCATCAATCTTCATTACAATGGAACAGAAATAATCCCAATGTTTAAGGCAGACTGAAATAAATGCTACATATATTTTATACATCTACGTTTTTACTTACCATTTTTGTTTGTTAATTAGATCCCAAAAATGGGGTTTAGATATATTGCATGGCCCAAGTGTCGCCTGCTTAAAATAAGAATAAAACTTGAGCATCAAGTCTTCCGAAGGCTGAAAAGGCCCTGGTGTAAACAGAAATAAATTTAACTTAATTACTATGACTGAGCATTACTGACTATAAATATTTAAGAACTGATCAGTACACTACTGAAAATATCAAATTTTATACTGCATAGCGTTAAAATTAAAAAGTGACATAAATAAAAGTAAGACTGTAAAATGCATTCATTTCAGAGTTCACCATGAAGGTGGAAGAACAAGGGGTCGTACATCTCACCAAATAGAGAATTTTCATAATTGCAACAAAGCCAAATAGTAAATTTAAACACTCAGTGGGCCAGTGAATCATAGCCACTTTATCGCAGGCTGAAGATTTAATGTGCGAAGGGAAGAAAAACTCCTGTATATCAGCACTGGCAACATTCAATTCATGATGAAGTTTTAAAACATGTCAATTAAAACATGAAACAAATAATTGACAAACACCATAATTTATCAAAATTTGATACAGGAATTATTATTGGCATCAGATGTATGGTTTTCTCTATGGGCACCAAGTGTGTAGGTGCCATTGCTTTCATCGGCTGTTTTCTAGAGCAGCAGATGTAAAGTTATTATGGGTACAGGAAGACTGAAGGAAAAATAGCCATTAAGAATTGTATTTTTAACACAAACTGAATGTATGAGAGATGGATCTGATAAATTATACAGGCCAACAGGTAGGCAACAGCTGAAACATAAGCTTGACAATTACAACTCTGGACAGCCACAATGGTACTCAGATTTACAACAGGTTAATGTGTCAAACTCTTAATCACTTGGATTATGAGAATAAATGCCCACATAAACATCTGCTCATAGCCCACGACACTGTAAACTGCAACTTCCACGGTGTGAGGTATATCAAGAATGGACTAATGACTGGAAAATAGTCTGCTGATTTAATCATGTTTCCTTTTCACCATGAAGGTAGAAATATGGTAGAATAAAGCAGTGGATCCCCTATTTATTGTGCAGATTAATGATTGCAGTGTCATAGTCTAGAAGGTGTTGAGTCCTTTAATACAGGTGTGACATTGTATTAAGATCGTGGATTACTTGAACATTGTGAAGATTAAGTATACCATTAACTGTTAAATATTGTCCTCCAACGGCGATAGCATCTTTCAACAAGAAAATGCACTATGTGATTAGGTTCATATTGTACAGATAGGGCCAGATTTCCCATACATATATATATATACAAAATTCTCATGCAGTCATGGGCTACAGAGGTCCAATCAGACTGTGTAATTTTCCTCTCCAGACGTGTCTCTTTTGAGCTACAGCTGCTGCATTTGGCCACTCTAGGCCAATTCTAGCAAGGTCTTGTTTGACATTGTCTGCTCACCGCATCCTAGATCTCCCCGTTTTTCTGATACCCTTAGGTACACTGTTCATAATCCTCTTTGCCAATCTGCAGCTATGCATACGGGCACCATGGCCAAACCGACACAGTCTCTCTCTGCACAATATGCTGCTCAAAGGAGGTTGATGACTCCTTCTTCTAACCTCATCATTACTTACAAAGTCAAACCACCTAATGCCCAAGATACTGCGTAAGCATCTAGAATCAAAGGCATCAAGTTTCTTGTTATCCTGCTTACAAAGGGTCCATGTTTCATTATCATAACTAACCTTTGAAAGAACCAAACTATTATACAGACTAATTTTAGTCTTTAGGTGTATAAGCCTATTTTTCCATACTTTCCATAAATTCTTAAAAGTCCCAGCGGCAATCCCTATTCTTCTATTTATCTCATGCTGCACATCACCACTATCTGTTACATAGCTCCCAAGATAATTAAACTGAGATACTTGCTCAATAGTATAGCCATTCAAAGCAACTGAAGCACCAACTGCCTGACCATTTTTCATCACTTTAGTTTTTTCTCTGTTTATCACCAAATCTACTCTATTACCAGTTTCATCAACAGCTCTAAATGAACGAATTCATCTGATCAACATCAGTAGCTAACAGAGCCAAATCATCTGCATAATCTAAAACAGAAATTTGAAATATCTAGACGATTTTAGTGCAAAATTTTTCCCTTGCAAAGAATTTCGCATTATATAATCAATAACTAAAGAGAAAAGGAGACAAAATGCACCCTTGTCTAACTCCGCTAGCAATGCTAAACCAATCGCTGCAAGACGTACCAACTCTCACACACGACTCAGTGTTATTATAGAGAGCTTTCTTACACTAACTTATCAGGTATTCCATGTGATCTAAAAATCAACCACAAATTATGTCGATCAACAGAGTCAAAAGCCTTTTTGAAATCTATGAATCTATCAACCACAGGTTTCTGAAACTCTAAACATTTCTCAAGAATCTGCCTAAGTGAAAATATTTGATCAATACATTCCCTACCACTACTGAATCCACACTGTTCATCACGCAGTTGTCCATCAACCGAATTCTTAATATTATTAAGTATAATCATGCAAAGAACTTTACCTGGAACAGAAAGTAAACAAATTCCCCGATAATTATCACAAGAACTGCGATCACCTTTTTTAAAACTTGGGACAATGATAGCTCTAGTAAAATTCTTGGCAAAAAACGCCTTTATCATAAAAAATATTAAAAATTTCAGTTAGCCATGTGACAACACAAATGCTTCCAGCTCTAAGCATTTCAGTAGTGATTTCATCCACCTCTGGGGATTTATGCAGTTTTAATTTAGAGATAGTCAATGCGACTTCGGAATGTGATATTGGGCTATCATAAAGGCCAGTAATGAATCTATCCTCCTTAATTTTTGATTTCCCATAAGCCACCATAATTTTGGCACTTCCAAGTGCCAAAATTCTTAGTTATTTAAACAAAAAAAAATTCATCCTTTTCTCAACTTTTAGGACAGTAAAATACCGGTGTTTGTAAAATACCACTTGCAAATACCCGTGTTTCAAGCAAGTTTAAATGTTTTTGCTATTGACAACCGATGTGAACTTTTAAAACATACGGATTGTGAAAATGTGTTCATTTGTAAAGCAAAAAACAAGTTGGTAAAATAAATATAAAAATGGATAATTTTAATTATGCATGTTATTTTATATTGAATGGTTTAAATTTTATATATCAATTTATTACATTCTTTCTTATGAAATTTAGTAGTGAAATTCTATTATTTATTTTACATTAAAATTGCTTCACCCATTTCAATTACATTTCTTCCTCTATTTCATCGTCCAACCACAAATACCAATGCTATTCTCTTGGGTGTCCGGTCATGTCGGCATCAGGGCCAATGATTTGGCAGACACTTCTGCCAAGTTGGCTACTCCCCCTGTTTGATTCTCCACCGCCGTTTCCATTCTTGGACTTCAAGCAGTGTTTCTCCATCAAGCTCCGGACACAGTGGCAGGTCAGAACAGATTACAAACGAATTATTTGAGATCAAACCTAGTATCAAATCATGGCAGCCACGTTTTCGTATGAATCATAAGGAAGTTGTTCTTGCTTGTTTGTTCTTGAATTTGTCTCCACTTAGATCATTCGTTTTCCCCCATTCTTTTCTTCAAAGAGCAGATGACGAACTTAAGTACGAGTTTTGTGACACCATTTTAAACTTTAAACACATTTTTATTGTACGTCCTGCTTTTACGTGGAACGTTTCTATTTTACCGTCCATGATTTGATGTCCAAGCTCCTTACACTCTGACATCTTTTATCTGATGATTCCTTTTTAGCACCTGTGTTTGCCCTTTTATGTTATATTTATCGAGGATATTTTAACCAATTATGATTTTATGGGCTTGTTGTATTTGCATTTTCTGACTTGGTCTTTTACATTTAGGTTAGTTATATATTATTTTTGAATATAATTATTTATTGTTCTACGGATTTTTTTACTGTAGAACCTTTTAATCTATATTTTAAGTTCTTTTCTATTATATTGTTTTTCACGTTGCTCTCGTATATTCAATAAAGGTTCAAACACAGCAATTGCTCAAAATCTGTTTAATTCACCACAATTGTGCTATCATATAAAACATTTGTCTATGATCATGCAACTAAAGCATTATGTTAATAACCAGCCACCATTATAGCAATGGGTAGTTATTAACATAATGCTTTAGTTGCATGATCATAGACAAATGTTTTATGTTAAAAACTCATAAGTGAATTTAAATATACTCAAATTCTCCTACAATACAAAAGATCCCAAGTAATAGGTGATTGTCACTTGTTTTTCTATCCATATTCTTGTCGTCACCTATGTCGTATACCTGAGGGCTGCTATGACATTGGCCACTTACGACTCCTTTATGGTGCAGCCATACTGACTTTGGACAGTATGGTCGATGGAAACCTCGTGTTCTATAAACGTCTCTTTCCATATGAACTGTTGTTTGCAGATGCATCCCATTACTTGGATGTTTACTCCAGGTGAGTTGTTGTTTCACCTCTGAGCGGCACTTTTTTGCACACCATGGGCTAAATGGCCAGGTCACAAGGACCCCGAAGGCTCGGAAAAGATTGGGGGGAGGGGACCCACTGAAACGGCTGTTGGGAGACATGTGGTAGCCTCCTGTCAAGGCCATCCAGCATGTTCTTTAACGTGCACAGGGTATGGCTCTCCTGCATACAGGGCCACGGCTTAACGTCCCATCTGACAGACAGCAGCCTTTCCAAGCCCATCGGTGTCCCATACTAACAGTGGGCAGGGTGGGGAATTTTGCGGAGATAAATCTCAATGCTGACCCAGCTGGGACTCGAACATGGGAACTGCAGATTATGAACCTGACGCACTATCGACTGAGCCACCCCCGCCCTTACTCCATGTGATCAATTGCTCAACACACTCTTGTGTTTATTAACAGGACGCAACTGATGGACTAGCTGCACCTTGCTTGTCTCCTCCTTCCATGCTGCAAACTCTTTCAGTGACGAAAATGGCGAAAGACCAATGGCTGCGGAGGAAGAATGTGACCAGGGGAATCGTACCATGCACACCCAAAGTTGCCAAACAACGTAAGCTAGTGTGCAATATTAACATTACTCTATGCTGTAGCAACTCTCTTATATAAGATAACATGTTTTATTTGAACTATTATGAACAAAATTTTCTTTGAAGTTTTGAAATTCTAACGAAAATTAACAAAAGACTGCTATTTTCGAAAACGGAAGATTTTGGAAGAAATTACACAGTACATGTCTCTTTTTTCCACTCTATTTTCTGCCTTAAGCCGATTTCAATATTCATAGAACTCTTTATCATCTATCCCAGTATTCTATGCATTGTTTCTGGTATTGCAATCGAAATTAGAAAAGCCTTAACCACAGCTTGTTCTTGTATGCATGAGCGTAAACTAGGTCATGGCAAAGTAAGGCACAGATGCCACTAATTGCTGACATTTGCGAGTTGCGTTAGGTGGCTGCATAGTTGATTGTCTACAGCGTCATCAAGTGATAAAAGATCAAAGTGTTTATGGCTGGAAAACGAGGAATAAAAATTAACATATAGCCTAATGTGATATTAAAATATCAGCATCAACAGGTCCAGACAATTGTCATTGCCCTAGGCAGTGGTTGAGCATGTCTAAAGTATGGAAAATAATCGATTTGACAGATGAATTGAATGAATAATCAGGGACACTTCACCGTTTATTTCCCCAGTGGAAAATGTATCTTCTACATTTTGTATGAATTTACTTCAGTTCCTTTTGGCTTGTTACTTCAGTTCCTTTTGAATTTTGTGCAGGACACACATAGTAGGATAGATACATAGTGAGTGGAATAGTCTGTCTCTGCTCCTCTCTACAAAATCAATAATAATACCACACATAATCTCTGCTCCTCTCTAAACTTGACGGGATACAGTTTAGAGAGGAACAAAGAGTGGCTGGAGGATGCATTGATCAACAGTCAGATTACACCTCAGCCATGAATTGAATATGTTAAGATGCTCAACAGTTCAGATGTCCTTGCTTCCAAGAAAGCAGCAGCTAGTCTGCTCAATTCCATGATTTCTGATCACACTCTCTACATACGTGAATAGGTTACAAAAAAAAATTAGTAGTTGACAATAGCAGACATTAATAGTGGAGAATTGTATTGTAATGTATTAACGGTATGCTGTATAATTTTATTGGCATATTAAATCTAACGTAATATTACATTAATAAGACATGGTAGAAAGTGTAATGAACATTTTTATATAAGTTGATTGGTTGGGTTGTTTTACCTCTGAGCAGCACATTTTTACACACCATGGGCTAAATGCCCAGTTCACATGGACCCCAAAAGCTCAGAGAAGGTAGCCTTCCGTCAAGGCCATCCAGTGTGTTCTTTAACGTGCACAGGGTATGGCTCTCCTGCACACAAGGCCACAGCTTAACATCCCATCCGACAGACAACGGCCTTTCGAAGCCCATCATGGTCAGTAGTGTCCCCTACTGACCATGGGCAGGGCAGAGAATTTTTCAGAGATAAATCTCAACACTGACCCAGCTGGGACTCGAACCGGGGAAATGAGCCACCCCCCGCCCCAAGTTGATTGGCAACCCTAAATCCAGCACAGTTGTCTAGCAGTATGTGGTAATGAAATTATGTGATGAAGAGTTTGGTATTGAATTAGACATGTGTGTATATACTTTGATTGGCAACCTTAAATCCAATATAAAAAATATATAAATGAGAGATAATGAAGTTAGGTAGTTGGGAAGTAAGCTTCGTTAAGATTGTACAGAAAGTTAAGTATTTTTTTCTGTAGGTGAATTGGTCATGTAAGTCCAATCCCACCTTACCTGAATCACAGGATGTTTGCGAGAAATAATCTATGCGCTATGGTAATGGAGATTTTTGGCACCTGTACCTCTACCTGTTTAGCAACCTTAAGTCTCAGTTCATGTGTATAATTAGATGTGCAAATCTTAATCTGCCTTGAGATTCACTTTATATAAATTTGGAAAGTTTATGTGTCTATATATTTCTAAAGTTGTAGTAACTTTCTGTGTAGAAAATAAAATAAAGAAGTCAACACCTTTTGTTTATTGTGTCGACTATGGAGAATAGATTCATGTTTTTATATAATAAGTTGAGTTGGATTTGTGCGATTATATTGGAAATTTGTTAAATGGAAAGGTAATTTCAGAGTAATTAAGGTCCGATATACCTGTGTGAAATTTACTTGGTATACCTCAGATACACAAAAAAGGGTATATTGTGAGATATTGAATTAGTTCTCTTCACGAAAAATGGATAAGATAAAACTGATATTCTTGAGATGTGAAGAATATAAGTTAAGAGTGCTCAGTGTTAAGGAAAAATATTGGTGGCGAGTTATGTTTAGGATGAAAGATAAGGATTATAATGAATGTACTGAATCTAATGCAGAAATGGGAGTGGAGTTAACATTATGTAGCTCAATTGTCAACATGTATAAATTTTGCATGTTCTTGCTTCTGAGAAAAGCTAGTCTACTCAACTCCATGATTTCTGATCACACTCTCTACCTACGTGAATGGGCTCAATTTGTGTGAATGAAGGAGTCAGTGTTCGTATGGTTTGCACCTTTAAAGTTGAACTATGTTCGGACGTAATTAGGTTGTATCCCACATAAAGCTGCATCAATGTTAATTGTTGAATTACACTAGGCAAATTTTCATAAAAGTCATGCCTCCGAGATAAAGGTAGCCATTTTTTTAAAGATTTCGAGGTGCTGAACACGAATATGACAATGACGATTTCTGAAAAATCTGCAAGTTTCTTATATAATAGAGTAATATCTACATGACATGTATCGGTAAAACTCCACTTCTACTTCCGACGTCGTTTGCCAGCTGTTCAGGATCATTTCTGGTGAGCGTCCAACAGTAGTCAGCCAACATTGAAGTGGGCCAGTTTCCCTGGTATGATTTCTCCATCATTGCAATGTCCTTGTGAAAACGTTCACCATGCTCATCTCTAACAATGCCGCAGTTGTCAAGGAAGAAATCTAAGTGGAAATGGAGAAAGTGGATCTATGAGGACATATTACAGCCAAGTTTGTGATACAGAGACATGTCTTTAACAAGTTTCTTGTACTTGTTTGCCCTGACATTCCCGAGGAATTTAGTTGACACCAGACGAAACACAGCCCAAGCCTTTTTCTCGTCACCCTGAAAGTGGTTGTCGAACATCTGGTCTCTGAACAGCTCACTCATCTGAGGACCCACAAAAATTCCATCTTTAATTTTCGCTTCACTGAGTCGAGGGAATATGTCAGCCAAGTACTTGAAAGTTGATGCAATTCGGTCCATGACTATTACGAAGTTTTTCCTTACCGAGTTTGATGTATTGCGATGGTAGCAGGATTTTGTGCATTTCTGTCAGTGCTGGGTGTTCCACATTCTTCTCTCTGACCTTCAGAGACTTTCTCTGAGGCCAGTTTCTCTTCACGTAGTGCAAAGTCTTTGCTCAGCTGCCCCATTCACATAAGAAACAGCAGTACTTCGTATATCCCAGCTGCAGACCCATCAACAGAGTCAATAGCTTGAAGTCACAATAGAGATGCTAGCCATACTTGCTGTATTGAACACAGTTCAACAGCTGATTTGGGTTGTCCTAGGTTTAATGTAAACAGCATGTCCGACCGGAATGGATGGAAGTCAATTTCCATTATGCACTTGTTTAGACTCAATTTCGAGTAGTCTATGAAGTCACCATTCTTGAGGGTCATGTTTGATTCAATGGACATGCATCATGCCATGTACATCGGAGCAGAACACAAGGTCATCTTCCTTTCTGAAGTAAAGCTAAAACTGCTCATGATGAGTTCGAAATGAAGTCACTTGGGACATTTTCCTTGAGAAGATTCCATTATCTTGATCCAAGTAACTCTACTTTGGTCTTGGTCAGCTCCAGATCACAAACAAGATGGTTTATTTCTTCTTGTGTGGCACAGATGTCGCATCATGGCAGACATATGGATCATCATTAGACACCGAAGGCTGTGGAGAACCCGATGCCAGTTTCCCACCCTCCTCATTGTCTGAACCATGGTAAATTCTTTTGGAGGTTCAGGAACGGGAAGGCCTTTGCTGTGCGGAACTGGTCGGAGAGCAGATTATATATTCAGGCATGCTATTGTCCACTTATTTTTCCTTGTGATACCTCCAGAAACAGGTGGAACCATGCACAAGTAACAGTCATTTACGTGGTTGCTTGGCTCTCTCCAAACCATAGGAACAGCAAACGGCATTGCCACTTTTTTTTGCCTTTCAGCCACTTTGGAAGATTTCTTGCACACGTATTGCAGCATAAGTATGGGGCCGACCTTGCATCCAAAATAAAACTCATACGCAGCTTTCACTATTGGAGTGATGGTCCTTTTCTTGCTTGCAAACATCACTTCCCCACAAATATATCTGCACTATTAACACAATTACGAGGCAACACTACTGCTGGTTTAAAACTGCAAGGATCACTTGTGTTGCACTTATGACTCAGGGGGGGAGGTAAATAGAAGTTACTTAAAAGACTTCCTCACCCTACGAGACATCGCTTACAATTAACGATTGCATCATCTTTTGTCCTCGATGCCATGACTCAACTACATTGCATCAAACAATGATGCAATACAACTCAATATATTTCAATCTGGAGTTTAAAGTACAGAGTCGCAAAATGGTTACCTATGTACTCAATCTGGACTGAGTAGTTTATACATCCTCTATCTCTCCTAAACAAGAACCAATCGGCGAATTTTATTGTAATTTTCGTGTTCAGCACCTCGAAATTAGTAAAGATTGGTTATTTTCATTTCAAAGCATTTTTGTGTATTGTCCAGTGTTACGAACTTTGGTTGTACTTATGAGGAATGTACAGAAGAGAGAGAGATAAATACAGTTCAGTGCTTTTTCATAAGGGCCTGTATGATTTAGATTAGGAAGGTGTAAAGTGAAGATAAGGATATTGGGTTAAACGTTGGAAGAGATTTACTTGTACGAAATAGTTTTGGGCACCTGAGCAGAGTAACCTAGTTATGGGTAACTGACCAAGGTGATGTAGATGTTACTAAAGTGGGTGTGTACTTATAACTGTGCTTAGGTTAAGTAAGTAAAAGTGGAGAGCAAGGTACTGAGCCACAGGTCCAAGTGCCCTTGCCAACCATCGTTGAAAAGAATATTTTTGTTAGCTTTGCATTTCTGGACCAAAGGGATATGTGAGAACGACATTGAGACTGCAACGAATACAAAAGAACCTTATTATCACCCATCTCCAAGGTCTCCTTGCACACCTTACTTCCTCCTAGTGAGAACAACTTTGAGTGCAGCTTAGCAAGAGGTGAATGCACTACAATCATCTGTAATTAAATTTCATGGAACATCGGTGTAGGATTCGTTCTTTAATTCTCCCTATGTGTGTGAGCTTTCACCTCTGGTTACGTTCGCTAATAATGTATGATGTTAGAACGGCACTACTCGGTTGCTTTAATAACTAGACTCAATATCTATACATTATATACACCTTTATTTCACAATTCTAACAATACAGTGAACAATCATATAAAGGAACAGCAATTGCAACCTAGCCAGTCGTTAAATGCAACAGGTATGGGAAAAAAGAAATATAATTTAAAACATAATAAAAAAAAATCAGATCAATTAAATACAACAGGTGTTGGAAAAAACATAATTTAAAAATTTAAAAAAATATTAAGAACTAAGTGCATGATTTCTGGAAACCCAAACTCCTGTCTTATGTTACATTGATATCCAGAAATAAAATCGCATTAACGTTTTTTATTTTTTTTTAATTATTTTTCTTTCTCCAAAATCTATACAACAACGGAAAATGATTGATGCAAAACTCACTACTGTCCCCTACCAGAATCCAAGATGCAATTGTCTTTTTCAAAGTTCATATCCTTTGTTGAAAATACCACCAGTGCGGTCACGTGATGTATTTCGAGGGTTGCAAGACATTAGATCCAATCAGGTACGTCCACGTTCCAAGTTAGTGGGGACTTTTCCAGCTCCAAGAGCTTTCTCAACGGATCAGGAGCTGCTCTTGTTGCTAGGAAAGGCTCTGCAAAAAATGGCGCTCCTGCCTTGCCCTAATCGATCGAGTTCTTACATCACCCCCTTTATTTAAGAAATTCAAGGCACACGTCACATGCTTCAGTTTCTAACTAGACCATTCATGGAATCGAGGTCGTCTCTCCTGAAAGCATTTCAATAGTCTATGAAATCAATTATATCTATAATAAAAACTAGAGTTCACGGCTGAGAACGCACTCCTTAAAAGGAAGTCCAGCAGCTGGTAGCACTGCAACAATCACTAAACAGTTTAGTCAACGTTCGGAAAGTCTGAAAGCACACACCATGACGTCACCCTGTCACGTGGTCATCGATTGCATCATTTTCTGGCATTTTAAGTTGCTGGAAAGGGGGAAGGAAAAAAATGAAAATTAATTTTCCAGAAATGATATAATCATCCCTGGAAAGGGGATTACATCATTTCTGGGTCTGCGAGTTAGTTTCGCCGGACTTTTCGATGACATCACTTCTAGTGGCCGTGGTCGTATCCCATGACCTTACCGTATTTCTTCGATTCTAAGACGCACTTTTTCCCCCCACATAAACGTCTCTAAAAACGGGATGCGTCTTAGAATCGTTTTTTCTTTGTATTTTTCCGCGGAAACCCGCCTCCAAGTTTCACCGTTATCGCATTCTCCAATTCCATTGTAGAATAAAATGGCGTGGGTATTTTCCCGCGCTTTCCAAATGTGAAGCCACCGTTATTTCATTATAGTGGAGCTCACTCAGCGATAACTAGGAAGTTGGAACCTGGCTGTTGACTGACAACCTTCCGCTGACAACTTCCGTAAAAAATTAGAAAGCGCCGGCATCAAAATTGCCAGAATGGGTATCAACAGCTTGGAAGCTAATCCAAAAAAAAATAGTACGGCACTCATTAAAAAAATGTAGCATCACCAACGCTCTCGATGGCTCAGAAGAATCAGACTCTGAATGTGAAGTGGACTCTGAAATTGATTTAGAAGGAAGTGATGATAACATACCTACTGATAAATAGGTACTATTATTGTTAGTAAATTGAATTTCTTCTTAGTTTTTTTTTTTCTGTTGGTGGTCTTACAATCGAAGAAATACGGTAGTTCTTTTCATTCAAAGACATGCAGAAAAATTTCCTATTCAAAATAATCTGAGGATTTTGAAAAATTTAGAAACATTTAGCTTCATTTTTTGTCATATTGTTAACGCGATTTTATTTCTGGATGGCAATGTATCATAAAACAAGACAAGAGTTTTTGTTTTCCTGAAATCAAATACACTTAATTCTTAATCTAGTAACTACGAAAATAAGGCACCCATCTGACAACACTGGTACACAATAAAGAGTCTTGGTAGGTGGGGTTGTTTTTTTTTTAAGCATTTTTACATTCTTTCAAAACTTCTATAAATGTTTTTGATATATACTGTGAGGGGTCAATCCAGACTGCCTGGAACAGAACAACTGCTCTAGTTGTTAAAATCTTGATATTTTTACACGATTTTTTTTCTAAATGATGAATATCAGTCTTTACTAAAAAATACTAAAACTTCGAAATCAGCCTGTATATATCTCGAACATATCGAAATATCGGATATTTCTGAGGAAATGTGAATAATTAATGGTTCAAAAAATGCAAATTCGGTTTCAGTTATGAACAATAACGGAAATGGATAAACAAACATTTTATTTCACAATTATCACTGTTGGAAGATTTATGTCTCCTGTGTTGCAGCAAGAAATGCGAAAATGATTTGATGGTGATATTTCGTTTTACATATCATGCAATTAAAGGTTTTGGTATATTTTCAACTGCGGGAGAATAATCCTTGGCTAGTATGCTCGCCCTATAGTTGCTGCCGAGGCTTTAAACTTGGCACTTATTGCGGTGCTCTAGTTGTCAACGGTTCGCCAGTCAATAGCATTACTATGTGGTTTTTGGCACTGTTCTGATAATGCAAGGAATGTTCCGACTCTTTAGCAGATGACGGAGGTGTTTCTCTATGCGTTCTGCAGGATGACATGCTATGGGGCACGGTCGAACCATCTTCTGCTTCACACATTTGACATTATTCTTGAGCATAATGCATTTCATCGGTATGATTTTGCCAACATCTTCAGATGCTATCAACTCCTTCGCAGATTGGGTTGATATAATGTGGTCCCTCTAACAGTGCTCTTATAAGTTAAACCGGAAATTGTGTAATAGTAAGTTCCATGTGGGAGGGTCAGATCTGTATTGCATAGATCTTCTTTTTTACGGTTTATAATTAAATTTCCATGTGGTTTAGTTGAAATTTTGTGGGTGGAGATGCTATTATTTTATAATTGTGTTTAGCTGTTGTTTGATTGTTTTGAATTATTGTTTGCGTTAGAGCTATAAGGCTTATTTTTTTTAATGTCTGTTTCGTGTTCGGTAATGCGATTGTCGATTTCTCTACATATTTTCCCTACGTTGTTATTTTTGTTTGGTAGTAATTGGTGTGGGTCGTTAATTTTATGTTATATATTCCACCCATGGCTTTAGTTTTGTATCTGCCGTTCAGTCTTTATAGTATTTGTTATAGAACGTTCATATTGTATTCTTTAAGATGTTATTTAGTGAATGTTAGAAGCCTAGTATGTATGGGAAAGCTATAGTATAATATTAGTTTACTAGGTTTTTATATGAACAATTATAGCTGCCTTTGATTATTTTTCAGGTGCTGATTTCAGATCTGGACTTAAAAAATGGCTAGCACATTACGATTTTATGTTATTGTCATTTTGACTCCTATTAAGACCTCCAGGCAACTGGGAGGATATTAGATATTTTACTTTTTGTTGGCTGGTAGGATTGCCAAGTTGGAGAAAACATGTAACAGTAACTTACCTCTTGTTGTTTTCATTGTAGGAGGAACAGGTGCTGTACATTGAAGAGTGAATTTTGGCGTTTAAATGGCACAAAGGCAGATGTGTCAATGTGCCAATTAAGTTTTGTTATGTATGTGGAAATTATATTTTAAAATCCCAGGGTCGTTCTTTGACAAAGATTGCAAAGAAAGTTTACAACTTGTATTTTGGATGTCATGTTGGACATCAGGACAAAATATGGGCTCCACAAGTGTGCTGCATTTCGTGCTTTATTGGCCTGCATGAATGGTTGCAAGATAAAATCCATGCCCTTTGCAGTTCCAATGGTTTGACGTGAGCCAACTAGTCACTTGCATGATTGCTATTTTTAACTAAAGTGTTGGGCTTTACAAAAAAAGAACAAAAGCAAAATACAATATCCAAATACGCCTTTAGCCATAAGGCCAGTTCCTCATGGACAAGTTCTTCCTATACCAAAACCTTCAACCAACTGGGAGATGGATTCACATTCTTCAGAGGAAGACTTTGAGGCACATACTGATCCTGATCCTACATACACCCCTAAAAAGGTAACGAGCCTAATCTGATTGAGCAAAATGATCTAAATGATTTTGTTCGAGACCTAGCACTTTCCAAACAAGCTGATGTTTTAGGTTCAAGCTTCAAGAGTAGAATCTTCTGGCTAAAAGTACCAGAGTTGTCTATGCTCAGAAAGAGAAATTTAGCTTAATCTGCTTATTATGAGATGCAAGGTTGGGTTGGGTTGTTTTACCTCTGAGCGGCACTTTTTTGCACACCATGGGCTAAATGGCCAGGTCACATGGACCCCGAAGGCTCAGAGAAAGTTGGGGGAGGGGACCCACTGGAACAGCTGTTGGGAGACAGATGGTAGCCTCCCGTCAAGGCCATCCAGCGTGTTCTTTAACGTGCACAGGGTATGGCTCTCCCGCACACGGGGCCACGGCTTAACGTCCCATCCGACGGACGGCGGCCTTTCCAAGCCCATCGGTGTCCCCTACTGACCGTGGGCAGGACGGGGAATTTTGCGGAGATAAATCTCAACGCTGACCCAGCTGGGACTCGAACCTGGGAACTATAGATTACGAGCCTGGCGCGCTACCGACTGAGCCACCCTCGCCCCGAGATGCAAGGTGGTTTGTGTTTCTGCACAGATATTTCAGGGCTGATGGAAGAATTGGAACAACTCACGACCCTTCTGTTTAAAAATTCGTCAAAATTCAGCTTAAAAGCTGTCCTTTTGCATAAAGGAAACCAAAAACCTTTTATTCCAGTGACACACGCTGTGGGAATGAAGGAAACTTATGAAAGCATGAAAAAAAAAATCACTATGAAATATGACCAGTTTAAGTGGAAAATATGTGGTGACCTAAAAGTCATATCTCTCTCTTGCTCAGGCTTTAAGGGTTGGGTTGTTTTACCTCTGAGTGGCACTTTTTTGTATACAATGAGCTAAATGGCCAGGTCACAAGGACCCCAAAGACTCAGAGAAGGTTGGGGGAGGGGACCCACTGGAATAGCTGTTAGGAGACAGATGATAGCCTCCCGTCAAGACCATCCAGCATGTTCTTAAACATGCAGAGGGTATGGCTCTCCCACACACGGGGCTACAGCTTAACATCCCATCTGATGGACGGCAGCCTTACCAAGCCCATTGGTGTTCCCTACTGACCGTTGGCAGTGTGGGAATTTTTGCGGAGATAAATCTCAACGCTGACCCAGCTGGGACTCGAACCTGGGAACTGCAGATTATGAGCTTGGCGTGCTACTGACTGAGCCACCCCCGCCCCTCAGGCTTCACAAACTTTTGCTGTTTTCTGTGTTTATGGGACAGTAGGGCCAGAAAGAAACACTACAAGACTGGCCCAAAAAGAGGTTTTTATTCCTGGAAAGAATAATGTTTTACGCAAAAAACTGTTATTGGCGATAAATCATAGATTTCACTCAAATCTCTCTAAATATATTTCCCGCAATATTCATTTAACATTTAAAGAATGAATCGAAGCTGAAGCATTTATCTTCAACTTTTGTGAAAACAAATACTTCAATAGATAAAACACAACTCTTGTAACAATTTGTTCATTAACATAAATTACATATCTGAAGTTTGTATGATGATTTTTTAAGATTTCATCAATTTGGAGACAATGTGATAGTTCAATTTTCAATAATCTTCGATCAATATTCAAAGAGACATTGAAGCGGGACCATTTAACAAAAGACATCACTGTCATATTGCCTCCAAATTGATGAAATCTTAAAAAATCGTCCTACAAACTTCTGATATTTAATTTATGTTAGTGAACAAATTGTTACAAGAGTTGTGTTTTATCTATTGAGGTATTTTTTCACAAGTGTCAAAAGTTGAAGCTAAATGCTTCAGCTTTCATTCATTCTTTAAATATTAAACGAATATTGAAGAAAATATATTTAGAGAGATTTGAGTGACATCTACAATTTATCGCAATAAGTTTTTGCGTAAAAGATTTATTTTCAATGTTTTTGAACTTTGAAAGTGGCTTTCCATTCGCATAACATGGAAGCATGAAGACACTTTTTTTGACATAGTATATTTCGTAAACATAGTTATCTCATTTCTTAGTAAAGCTTTAGATGATGCACATTCGTTGAAAGCTGCTGCTTTATACGAAGTGGGATGGTTGGATTTAGCCGATATTAGATTTGACACAAAAGTGAGTTTTCTGTACACTGTTGTATTGTATTTTATATTATGTGTTATTATTATGTCTAAATCTGGCAACTGCTGGTTGGTTTCATTGACGCATATAAACTTTATGGTGGGTAAGATGTTATTAAAGATATAGTTCCTCTTGGACCTGATCCCAGAATATTAAAATATCGTCTATGTAACGTAGGTATAGTGTCGGTTTAAGTGTACTGTTAGCCAGGGCTTTTTCTTCTACATGCCTCATTACTGCATCAGCCAAAGTCCAGAGAGAGAGGAGCCCATGGGTACACCCTCTGTCTGAACCCAAGGTTTCTCTATTTACCATAAACCAGTTGGATGAGGTGGCTAGGTATGCTGATGGGCTTCCTGTATGCTGAAGTAGTGTTGTGGGTCTGGTGTTTTGTGACCGTGCTGTTTTCAGTCGCATCACTGCATCTAGCACTGGTGTGCTTGGGCATAAGTGAAACGTTAAATGAATGGCATTGTTGTACTTGAGGTGATAGGGGTGTTTAGGATGGTTCTGACATCTTGTGCCTGTGCTAGCAGTACATTGTATGGATGGAAAGAAAAAGGTTTAAAAAAGTGGTAGAGTGCTTGTTCGAGGCTATATGTTGGTGATTTCCTTTTTGAGATTAGGGGTTTGAAGGGATGATCGGATTCATGCAGTTTAATTTTGATAAACATCTGGGGTATATTCGGGTACATTCCTTTAAAGTATTTATTTTACATTGTAATCTTCTTTATCGATTAGCAAGCACTATTTGATCGGTTTTGTCTGCTAGTATAATTTAATGTCTGTATTGTTTTTAAATCTTTTATTTTTGTATCTTTTTTAGTATTTTTGGTTATAATTGTGGGGTTGTATTGTTTTATTGTTCTATATAACTGAAAGCGAATTTTATCCTTTTGCATTGTGGGAGTTTTATCAATTTGTTCAATATATGGTTTAGGTTTGGGGGGGCCAGAGTGGGATATGCAAACTTAGCTCCTAAATTAAATAAGTCTTGTTGCTTCCTATTTAACTGCATTTAGATAAGTTAGTGAATTTTGGTTTGCTATTATTAACTTTGGCATTTCTTTTCCAATATCACCATTAAATCGTTTTAGCATCTCTTGCTGCAACACAGGAGACATAAATCTTCTAATACTAATAATTGTGAAATAAATATTTCTTATTCACTGTGTTCACTCATAATGATTTAAAAGAAATGGAAACAAAAACCATGTTAAAAAGGTGTAATGATAAATATGAAATTATATCAAGAGAGTTGCTTCCCATGTAATTCTCTGTGAATGTAACCATGTAAATGCACACTGAATAGCTGTCGAAAAGTTAACATCATCTTAACATTATACTCATAAAGAAGCTGCTACAAAGAAGGGTATTATAATTTAATTACACGATTAATTAGTGCATACACAATTGAATTAAAATCGAGAGGAGTGCTGTACAACACATTGGAGTCAAGTAACCAATATCCTATGAGAGTCATGCTCTTATCTAAAGTTTCTTAGTTGACATATTATAAAAGCTTGCTTTTCCTTGTAAAGGTGCTATAGAAAAGTAAAAAACCATAGTTATCAGTTTGTAATATGAAGATGTTGATATTTGCTGGCACAGGTACAGAGGCTGTATTTTTCTTCTGCTGTTGTTCGAAGTATTTTGACCAATATTATGAAGTGTCCAGTCAATGTCTATAAGTTGCTGCTGCATTTGTAGGGACTGCCTGTTGTAAAGCGATATTACTTTTGGTACACTTGGATCTCAATATCAGCTTCTGTATACCAGTCCTTTTAAGCAAGCTCTTGCTGTTTCCTCATTGGAGGGTCTCACTTTTTCACATAACTTTTTACTGACTTATTCAACGGTTGTTTGCACATCCCCAAGACTTAAAACTTCTTAAAACTCCTTAAAATTTCCGAAGGAAACACAAAACAAGTTTAAAAAACAAAAAGTCCCCCCATCAGCAACGCATTTCACTAGATCTCACATATTGGCTTCCTCTCGATTTTAATTCGATTGTGTATGTACAGTAATTAATCGTGTAAATTATATATGGTCTGTAAATGGTAGCTAGGTAGTCACTGGAAGGAGAGCTATGCACCAATCCCCTGTGATGATGCATAGAACCGGCCAGGCCTAGCACCTAATGTCAAACCCCACCTTCTCGTGGTGCAGACCGTTAGTACCTTATCCTATCTTATGCGTTCTTATACCTACCAAAAGAAATACTCTCTTGTGGAAGTGAACGGAAGGGGAGGGCTGCCAGATTAGTGTGGCCTACTGATCTGGACAACTATGGCTACTGTTCTTCTTTTTTCTACCCTGCTGAGGAGTGGTCAACCACACAGGGTCCTGGTGCTGCCCATATAAACCCACTGGACTGGACAGATATATGGCTCTGAGCTTGATTATGGATCCTGATTTTGCTGAACTGGTGGGCTTCTGTGGAGGGAAAATCTTCCACTGTGTTTTCTGTTTGTTTGTGGGCTGACAGCCCCAAGTGAATAGATTCACAGGATATGTTTATCAGCTGGTGAATAATCCTGAGCAGAGGTCATCGCAGGCACCTGAACTCTTTGCTTCTATTGGCATCGTTAAATTTTACATTGGAGGAAGTCTTCCAGTGTAGATGGCTTCAGCCTTTAGTGGTGGGGGAACGGGTCTTTGCCCCATGTCTGTGATTAGGTGGCTGTTTGATATTGTCGGCATTCCCTCTCTCAATAAACATAGTTTCTTTAAACATCCCACTAACCATTTTCTCTCCGTAGGTAGTTCGAATGTGAGGACTCTGCACAGAGCTTTTTCTCTTGATGTCCTCACACAAGAATTCCACCATTATAATTTAGATATTCTCGGCTTGCAAGAGACCAGATGGACAAAGGTCAAATTCTTAAAAAATAATCTTAAATTTCTCTTTTCGGGGAGGGACGACAATAAGCATCACCAAGGCGTGGGTCTGCTTCTCAGCAGACACGATAGTGATGCTCTTCTAGGATACGAGTGCATTAATGAAAGGTTTCTTACAGCAAAATTTCATACAAGCATTAAAGACTTAAATGTTATCTGCTGTTATGCCCCACTGAGGATGCCGATGAGGATGAGAAGGATAGGTTTTATGAACAACTTCAGGATATTTTGAATTCTGTCAAGAAAGGAGATATTACCCTTGTTCTTGGTGACTTCAATGCCAAAGTTGGTACTGACGCTGACCTTTGGGGAGGGATAATAAGCCCTTTTGGTATTGGTAGCTGCAATGGCAATGGTCAACGTCTCCTACAAGTAAGTAAACTCAATGGTTTCAGAATAACTAACACTTATTACAAACACCGCGACATCCATACGTAAGTACACATGGGTTTCACCTGATGGGCTGCATCTGATTATGATTGCATATCATTATGACTGCATCTGATTATGATTGCATATGAGATTGATTATATATTAATTAACAGCAAACGGGCTAGTTCTGTTAGGAATACCAGGTCATATAGGGGAGCTGAAATTGGATCATTACCTTGTTAATCATTACCTTGTTAAAAGTGTCTTCCAACTTAAACTTAAAAAGTGTTGTGCTACGGTTAAAAAATTTACTTTTAATACTGAAGCTCTGAAAGATCCAGTTATAGCCAAAGCTTACCATGACAGGTTACTTAGTCATTATAACAGTCATGGTATGCGTACTACTGAAGTTGAGGAAGAATGGGATCATTTTAAACAGCCTTTTTTGGACACTAACAGTACTCTTTTAGGAAAAAAGGAGCAGAGGGGGCAGAATTATCTGAGTGATAAGGCACTTGAACTTATTTCAGAAAGAAAGAAGTGCAGGAATGTCCTTAATCAATACCCTACTAGTCCTAATAGAAAGCATTACAGAGAACTTAATAAACGTGTTAAGGATCAGTTAGCTGCTGATAAGAATCTTTGGCTTGATGGCTTGGTTGACAAAGCCGAGGAAACAGTTAGACAGCACAACAGCAGAGAGCTGTACCAGATAGTTAATGTTTTGTGTGGTAGAAAACGAACAGGTATACAGGGAAGAAAGGAAAAACAAGGTTATAGAAGGTGAGGATTCTGTCATGGCTAGGTGGGCTGAACATTTCACTGATGTTCTAAACAATGTGGTTAGTTCTACTCCTATTGTTTGCAATGATGATAGATGCATCGGTGGCTTTAATGTTGGTCTTATAACACAATCTGAAGTTATTTTGGCTACTTCTAAATTTAAACTTCATAAATCCCCAGGGGTAGATGAAATTACTACGGACCAAACCAATTTTCACAAGGTCCTGTTTGACATTGTCTGCCCACCGCATCCTAGGTCTCCCCCTGCTTCTGAGACCTCTAGGTACACTGTTCATAACTCTATTCGCCAATCTATAATTATCCATACAGGCAACATGGCCAAACCAGCGGAGTCTCTCTCTGCACAATATGCTGCTTAAAGGAGGTTGCAGACTCCTTTGCCTAACCTCATCATTAGTTACAAAGTTAAACCACCTAATACCCAAGATACTACGTAAGCATCTAGAATCAAAAGCATCTAGTTTCCTGTTACCTTGTTTACACAGCGTCCAAGTTTCACTACCATAACTAACCCTAGAAAGAACCAAACTATTATACAGTCTAATTTTAGTCTTTAGGTGTACACACCTATTTCTCCACAATCTCCATAGATTCTTAAAAGTCTCAGCAGCAATCCCAATTCATCTGTTAATCTCATGCTGCACATCACCAGTATCTGTTACATAGCTCCCTAAGATACTCCCTAAGATAATTATACTGTGATACCTGCTCAAGACTGCAACCATTCAGATTAACAGAATCACAACCTGCCTGACCAATTTTCATCACTTTAGTTTTCTCTCTGTTTATAACCAAACCTACTGTACTACCAGTCTCATCAACAGCTCGAATGAAAGAGTTCATCTCATCAACATCATTTGCCAAAAGGGCTAAATCATCAGCATAATCTAAATCAGAAATCTTAGTATCTCCAGACCATTTATGTTCAAAATCTTTCCCTTGCAATGAATTTTGCATAACATAATCAATAACCAAACTAAACAGAAAAGGAGACAAAATGCACACTTGTCGAACATCAGAAGTAATGCTAAACCAATTGCTACAAGCCTTACCAACTCTCACACATGACTCAGTGTTATTATAGAGAGCTTTCATTATGTTAACTAACTTGTCTGGTATACCATATGATCTCACAATCAACCACAAATTATGACGATCAACAGAGTCGAAAGCCTTTTTGAAATAAACAAAGCTAGCAACAAAAAGGTTTCTGGAGCTCTAAACATTCTGAGTGAAAATATCTGATCCACACATCCCCTACCACTTCTGAATCCACATTGCTCATCACACAATTGACTGTCAACCAGATTCTTAATTCTATTAAGCACAATCATGGAAAGAACTTTACCTGGAACAGAGAGTAGGCTGATGCCCCTATAGTTATCACAAGAACTGCGATCACCTTTTTTGAAAATAGGGATAATAATAGCTCTGGTAAAATCTTTAGGAACCATGCCTTTATCATAAAAGATATTCAGAATTCAGTCATCCAAGTTCTAAGCATTTTACTGAGAGATTAAAAGAGCTTTCAGGTCATTTTCATCAAATCACTTGGAGAAGTCAGAAGCTTGAGTAAGAAGTTGCATGCCTGGATAAAAGAATGGATGACTTCAAAGTTGTTTAGTTAATGTGTATTTTAAAAAAAATTAAGTAGAGTAAATGTTTCACAGAATTCTCTGCAATCATCTACAGCAGTTATGGGTAAAATGCTGCTTTGTATGATAGCATTTAATATGGTCAGGAAAGTACTTGTGAATCCAGTAAAAAATTAAAAAAATTAGCTATTATACATTATTTGTTAAATTAACATTTTAAATTTCAGCACTTTATAGTAACAACTTTTTGAACACTATTATGCTACAGGCAATGTGGGCAGAGGAAAAATGTCTTGAGCCAGATGGGATTTGAATCAATGCCATCAGGAAGTCCTGGGTTCAGATCCCACCCAGGTGAAGACAATTTCCCTCTATGCTCACCTTAATCTACAGCATAATAATAAAATATAAATACACCCTCAAGCAGCTACTTGCCACAGAGATCTGACAGGGTTACCTCTGAGTGGCACTTTTTTTGCACACAACAGGCTAAATGGCCTGGTCACAAGGACCCCAAAGGCTTGAGAAGGTTGGGGGAAGAGACCCACTGGACAGTTGTTAAGAAAGAGATGGTCGTCTCCCATCAAGGCCATTCAGTGTGTTGTTTAACATGCAAGGGGTATGACTCTCCCACATATGAGGCCATGGTTTGATTGGCCACATACGAGACCCATCCAACAGATGGTGGTCTTTCCAAGCCCAGTGGTGTCCCCCTACTGACTGGGAAGGGGGGAGTTTTGCAAAGATAAATCTTACGCTGACCCAGCTGGGACTCGAACCTGGGAACTGCAGATTACAAGCGGTGTGCTACCGACTGAGCCACTCCCACCCCAGATCTGACAGGAATCTGTCACTTTATACACCATAGCAATTCTGAGGTAGGCAAGACCTCAGCAGAAAAACAGCACAATAATAGTGTTCAAAAAGTTGTATTATTTGTATTATCAATAATAAACACTTAACAAAATATATAAAGAGGAAACTTTGTTTGTTGTTTGTTTGTCTGTCCGCTTATGCACTCAGCCTCCAGAAGAGCTAGAGACACCAAACTTTGCATGAATGTTTCCTTACACTGGGGAAGAATATAGGCTATGTGCAAACTCACTTGGGTCAACCAAAATTGGTGTGGGCAGGTTTGAATTTCTCAAAAACCCCATAGACTTAACATTAATGGTTAAAGTTATTCAAAATAACTGTTGCTGCTAATAAATTTGAAAAATGGAATACATCAAACTAAACTAAATCTGATTTCCTGTGATTAAACATTAACAGTTGAAATTTATTCAAAATAACTGTTGCCATCGTTAAATTTGAATTAATTAATGAATCAAACTAATTTCTTTCTGATTTTGTTAGATTTCACGTGATAAACTCAGTGTTCAGTTTGCTGGGTCAAGAGCGTGAGTGTCCTTAGATACTGAAGTTGTTCTAATTAAGCATGAGCAGAACACGAGATTCAAAAACTAATTTCGCATCAGAAGATAAAATCATTAACTTAGTTTCAAAAAATATGCAAAAGTTAATAAAAGTACATACAAATAATTAATAAATGTTTTAAATACTTTGTTTAATAATAATAATTTCTTGTACCTTTACATTTTTTATGCACCTCAGACCATTGTTAATTTTTCTTTGCTATAAAGTTACTTATGCCTCGTAAAAAGCATCTGAAGAACTCTGGTGGCTACAAAATGATTTGAAAAGTTCACAATTAAAAAGACCTTCTTTCTCAGAAATTAATTAAAAATAACTTCAAATTCTCTGTGATTGAGCAATAAAATTTTAAAGTTTATCCTTCAAACTATTTGCATGTCAAATGTTTTTACAAGAAAACTCAGACACTTTTCAGAGCAAGGACAGCGCTCTGTCTTCAGTGAAGTGACACTATGCAATGATATTAGGGTTGTTTAGAGCTTCTTTCCACATGTTGTGAAGGGCAATTCCTGTCTCGGTTGCTGATGGGAACAAGTGAGGTCATTATTTCAATAGCCTCATTGACTATCGTTCTGTAGAAAGTGGATGTAAGTGTAAGCAGTGTGGCATGCTCCCAGTCTATTGTTGCCATGTGTTGTACTATGTGAATAATCATAAAATTAAGTAGAGAATACATGAATAAACTCAATGCAGGCAGAGAGGGTGTATGATACAATGATTCGAGGTTTTTACAGAATTGAATGGCAATCATATAGTCTTCTGATGAGATTTGTGATAACATGCAATTTTTTGGGGGTTTACGAAGTCTAAAATATCATTTGAAACAAATATTTCTTGGTTTCTTCACCCTATTATTTAGGGACTTTAATCCTGTCAATTATAAGCATAAATTTTTATGAATACTGTGAATTTGAATTATTTTTAGCAATGCAGACTATCAACAGATGAATTTATATTTTTATTTTATACCTTCTTTTTCCTACATGTTATTGTTTAGTAGTATGCCCTGTTTGAAATACTTGCCTGTGATGTGAATATTTATATTTCAGGTTTTTTTTTAAGTGTGGAACAAAAATTTGTTGTTTAGTGAATGCTCTAATTGAAATAATTGGCTCCAATGAGATTATAAATATTTTCAGCTTTTCATAAAGCAAATTTTGTTTTTTATTATTGTATAAGCTGCAGTTAAAATTGTCTATTTTTTTTTTTGGGAGGGGGGGGGGAACAAAGATTTGTGGTTTAGCAATATTATACATAATGTACATAATACTCATAATATGCTTTAATTACAATTTGTATCTGGTGAGCTTATATATATATATTTTTTTTTGGGGGGGGGGGGGGGGGCGGGACTTCTTCTGAGTGTGAAAAAAAATTGTTTAGTAATATGCTAGTCTCAATACTCCTGTCCATTGAGATAAATTTTTTTGGCACTGTTTTTTAAAGCATGGGAGGAATAACTACTACTTAGTGAAAAAGTGGCTTTATTTGGTATCGTTCAAGTGCTTAAGCGATGTTCATTGTTTAGCAATATGCATAGTTAAGAATAAAAGCCCCAGTTAATTTTGCTGGTATTCTTTTATATGCTAGGCAAAAATTTTATATTTAGAAATAAGCATTTGCTGCTAAATTCTTTTTGGTGTATTCTCCTTTTACTCTGCCTTCAGTGCATTGCAATATGAGTTTTAAGTCATCATCTATTATAATCTATTTCTATGTGTTTTTTATTATGTTTATATTTAACCCTTACCATGTTGCAGCCCGAAGAATCACTTTCATCTTTCCCATTCTAGTGGTTGGACACCAAAACTTCACTCCCA
The DNA here is from genome assembly GCA_038380435.1 of Ryuthela nishihirai. Classification (NCBI taxonomy): domain Eukaryota; kingdom Metazoa; phylum Arthropoda; class Arachnida; order Araneae; family Heptathelidae; genus Ryuthela; species Ryuthela nishihirai. The sequence continues at coordinate 74,322,354 of JAWZYU010000017.1, forward strand.
TAGTATATGGTTTGAAAAAAAAAAAAAATTCTGAACTGAAATCTGAATTTTTGCAACTGTTTCTAATCAAATATCAAAAATAGCATTTAAATCTATGATATAAATTTTTTACCTGTTTATTCTGCATGAAAAAACTATGATAAAGTTTAAAAATAAATCTATTTGAGTTGGATGCACATGTTTAGTCACCGTAAACAGCATCAAGTAGTGCTGATCCAGTTCATGCCTTTATTCTGCCATACCGTGCTTCAATCGGTATCAATCAGTTGCATTTCTCCCTCTTTTCTGCTATTTATAGCTCTACTAGAATTATAATGCTTTCTAAACTTTTAACATAAGGATGATTTTTTCACTACGGAAATTGCATCATTCGGGAACTACACATATCGGCTTTCAATCAATATTTTAGCAGACTTTTGATTTTAAAGATTTTTTATTTAATGCTGCAAAAATTATTTTTTATTGCTTCTCAAATGGATACTGTGATTATAAACAATAATTAATTAGAAACGATCGACAGTGAAACTGTTAGCGATCTATAATGGTGGCAATCAGAACAAGCATTAGCTCATTATCAGAGTGCAATTTTTAAACAGTATGACTTTATTTATTAATATTTTTGATTACAGTTAAATCATATAAACAAATTAAGGTCAAGAAAAATTTCAAATAATGTCAGGAGCATATTTAAACCAAAATTTCTGCCTGGATTTTAGAATTAAACTTTTCCATAGCAATTATGCAGCTTCATAAGAAAGCAACTCATTCTGAAATTCAGTGCATCAATTAAACTTGAAATGCTTTGAAAAAAAATTTTTTTGATTTTTTTTTTTCATAGTCCTTTATCACTTTCCTGATACATATTTTATTTCTTATTTAAATTACTTAGTTTTTAAAGTAAAATTATTTTTTATGACATTGCTTTACTTAGGCTTAGAGTTTGCCAACTGTCAAAAGTCTAAAAATATGCATGACTAAATAATTTAGAAAAAATGTAATAAATGAAAGATTTAAGCAATAATCGAAATATTATGAACTGTTTATATTAAAATAATAAAATAACATAGAAAAAACAGGAAAATATATATATATATATTTGAAATTTTGCTAAAGATAAAGTGGAAAAAATACAGTAAAATTTTGCAATGTTTTAAAAAAAAGCTTAAAAATTCAACCATTTTTTTCCTTCAAATTTTTGAGATTTTATTAAACACAATTAAATGTTCTTTCTTTTAATATATAACATGATATATTTCCATTCATTAGCTACTTTAGGATGAGGTTCTAAAGTTGTTTATTTTATTTTCTGAAAACACTTTAAAATAAATCTGGCCATCACAGTGAGTTCAGTTTCAAAAACCTGACACTGTAAGGGTTAATATGTTTTCTTTACAGGAGTAATTTAGAAACGCTATTTTTATATTTTGAGTGAAAAAAAAAAACTTTTTTTCCCATTTCTATTTATTGCTGCTAGGGGTGAGGAGGTTAAATCTTACCCAAAAACACAACATATTCATTATGTTGTATCAAAAAACAAAATGGCAGCTGTTGTACCATGAATTGCAGTACATCCCAAAGAAAATATGGCCATAGATAAGCTAGATCACTAGACCACAAAAATTCGGCTTCCTTTCCCTTTCATTCACTTCCAGAAGGCAATATGTCTTTTGAAAGATACTAATGGTTTGCACCATGAGAAGACAGGGTTAGATTTGAGATGCTGTGCATCATCACAGAGGGGATTGGTACCCAACTCTCCTTGCAGTATGCATAGCTACTACTTAGTATTAACTATATTTAAAACAGTCAACAAACACACACACTTTTAATGTGGCATCTAGTGTGCCTTATTGTAAATCCAGCCCTGAAATTAATTTAAGCTTGCATGTTACCCTCTATTATCCAGGAGAGTGCCAAAATTAGGCAATAAATATGTTAAACAATATTTTGGAAAATTTTAAAAAATTCATCTTTTGATAAACTATGGCAAGCACAGAGATACTTTAAGGGGCATTATCCTATCCATACATTAATGTGGCACTACAAAAATTACTCATTCTACCAGTATTTAATCTTTATGAGAAAGAAGCTTTATTAGATTAATAAAAAAATGCTTGAGATGAAATAGACCAAGAACATTTGCTAAATCTTGGTATTATTTCAATAAAGCAAGACATCACAAAACTTGAATTATGATGACATCAAATACAAATTTGGTCAAATGAAATCCAGAAAAGTTTGAATATTATTATTTAGTAATCATATGTCATTTCTACCTAGATTCCAATTGCTTTTCACTTCTCATTTGTTGATTTGTGTTTCTCAAAACAGTTGTTCCACAGTACTTTTCAAACACAAAGTGCAAGCTTAATGATTCTCATGTCAAAGAAAGCTTGTGACTTGGGGAGTGTCAAGACTATTAAACATTTACCCCCATGCTTTCTACCCCCTAAAAATGGGAAATATGAAAACAATTGTTCCATTTATCTGCAGAACAATGCTATATTTGCAGAATAATGCAATGGCTGGAAGTAACAGGCTTTGCATCAAATGAAAACTTCTGACATGGGGAGCATCACAGGTGGAAATATGGTTGAGTGATGCCATCCGATGCTCCACTATACAGTATAGTACTACCAGTGCCTATGCAATGGGAATGCCTGCTGATTTCAAGACTTCAGCAGCACTAGTTACATTTTGTCCGCTTGGTGCTGGCGATCTGCTGGTTTGCTTGCTACTTGCTTTGTAGCAGTATAGGTTAGTATACTGTTTACCACTTACTTCAAAATTGGATTCCGATACAGATTTGTTCGTATGTGAAACCTTTGGTTGCTAGCTTTGTTGATTTCAAAAAGGCTTTCGACTCTTGATCGTTATGATTTGTGGTTGATTGTGAGATCATATGTACACCAGACAAGTTAGTTAACATAATGAAACCTCTCTATAACAACACTGAGTCGTGTGTGAGAGTTGGTAAGGCTTGTAGCAATTGGTTTAGCATTACTTCTGGTGTTCGACAAGTGTGCATTTTTTCTCCTTTTCTGTTTAGTTTGGTTATTGATTATGTTATGTGAAATTCATTGCAAGGGAAAGATTTTGAGCATAAATGGTCTGGAGATACTAAGATTTCTGATTTAGATTATGCTGATAATTTAGCCCTTTTGGCAAATGATGTTGATGAGATGAACTCGTTCATTCGAGCTGTTGATGAGACTGGTAGTACAGTAGGTTTGGTTATAAACAGAGAGAAAAGTAAAGTGATGAAAATTGGTCAGGCAGGTTGTGATTCTGTTAATCTGAATGGTTGCAGTCTTGAGCAGGTATCACAGTATAATTATCTTAGGGAGTATCTTAGGGAGCTATGTAACAGATACTGGTGATGTGCAGCATGAGATTAACAGATGAATTGGGATTGCTGCTGAGACTTTTAAGAATCTATGGAGATTGTGGAGAAATAGGTGTGTACACCTAAAGACTAAAATTAGACTGTATAATAGTTTGGTTCTTTCTAGGGTTAGTTATGGTAGTGAAACTTGGACGCTGTGTAAACAAGGTAACAGGAAACTAGATGCTTTTGATTCTAGATGCTTACGTAGTATCTTGAGTGGTGGTTTAACTTTGTAACTAATGATAAGGTTAGGCAAAGGAGTCTGCAACCTCCTTTAAGCAGCATATTGTGCAGAGAGAGACTCCACTGGTTTGGCCATGTTGCCCATATGGATAATTATAGATTGGCGAATAGGGTTATGAACAGTGTGCCTAAAGGCCTCAAAAAGAGGGGGAGACCTAGGATGCAGTGGGCAGAAAATGTTAAACAGGACCTAGTTAAAATTGGTGTGCAGTGGCCGGATGCAGCAGATGTAGCTCAGGACAGATATGCTTGGAGAATTAAACTGCATGGTCTAGTTGGACCTCCGTAGTCCATGGCTGCTTGAGGATGATGATGATGATTTACTGTTCTGTCTACTTTCTGCTGTCTTTAACTAGTCTGAACAATGATGCAGTATCGTGATGTTTTACAAGAGCGAAAATCAGTTTCAATCCAATCTCTTCCAAACCAGATCTGCAAAACAGGTGGCTGCATCAATATGTCGGCAACAAAACAACGACACGAGTAATTAGAAAAAATTTCTGAGATCACTTTTAAATAAATAATATTTTGGAATTGTGGAAACCTTTGCAATATGCAGAACTGAGTTACACTACCCTAACAAAATATTAGAGAATTTCTGTTATGTGAATGGGAATCTTACTTGCAAGCTCTCTAACTTCTAACATTTATTTAATGAAAAAATGTTACTAAAAATAAATTCAAGATCATAGTCTTATCTATTTAAATCTCGATTTTCAACAGCATTCATCTAGTATTTAAGAAATTATGGAAGCTAGAATATTTCACAACAGTAATGGGTCATAAGAATTTATTTCAGATATTAATTAAAATTTAAATAATAAATATTTTTTCAAATCATTTAATAAATATAAATTTTTAAAGTTGCATAATGATTATTTCGATGTTAGATAATTATGAACAATTTTTATAAAACGAGATAATTTATTATTCAATTTTCCAGTTCCATAACTCTTTCAATACTGAACCAATATTGATGATTTTAATAAATTCAATTACCTTTAATTTTAGTCACAGTTTTTCATTAAATGCATCAAATGTGTATATGTAAAAGAAGAATTTGTTGCAGAATAAAGTGAATGTTTATAGGCCACCTAGATAGCAGCAGCATCCTGACAAAGTAGAGACAAGTACACTTCTGAACACACGAGTGGCTCAAAAAGAATCTAGTCCTGATGAGTCTACAATTACCGATCTTTATCTTCATCACATTTCTCTATCAAAAGCATATTTTAGATGTTATAGAGCAGAGATGACCAAACAGTCGATCACGTAGCTGCCAGTTTTAGGTGGAAAAGATTTTAATTAATGTAGCAATGTTACATTAATATGTTTGATGCTAAATTTTACTTTATGCTTAGCTAGTCAAGCAGTGTTAAATCATTATTATGTATGTACTACGGTAGATCGCAAAAGATTTTTATCTTAATATTCGATTGCACAGTCTAAAAGTTTGGTTCTCCCTGTTACAGAGCTTCATAGTTAGATTTCCATTGAAATAACATGGAAAGATAATGCTATAGCTTTATTTGTGCATAATATTGTTACAACCAATTTAAAATTTTTCACTAATTCAAATATTGTGTTACTTCAAAAAAAATAGTGCTAGTTATAGTAATAAAAATGTTGCTTATTTTCTTCGAACCTGGACACTCTAGTCCCCCCCCCCTCCCCCCATCTCTTCTGAAACCAGTTTTGTGTATGACTAATAGAATGTTGAACTTTATAACACTTTGTGAGCTTTCTGAACTGCACAAATATGTGTATGAACCAGAGTACATTAAGCAATTGGGAAACCTGGAGCCAAGTTCCAAATGGGTGCCCTGGAACAAAGTTCTAAATTAGAGCAATATTCTAAATGGAGTCCCTTTTATCCTTCTAAACTGAAAAATAATGAAAATTGATTATTCTATGTAAAATCATTAATTGGCATGACAAAAAAAAACATTATTTTAAAACAAGCAAATAAACAGGAGGGGGCCTGTAGGTCGGAAAACGTAATTGAAATAAAAAGGCTAACATATAAAGAGTCAACGCTTTGCTGCAACATAAACTTTGCACCTATTATATTTAAAAAACCTATTACTTTTAATCTTTAATTTTTAAGCAAATTTTCCATTTCATGCTTAATTTAAAAAAATCGAGTACTAATATCAAAATAATCTTGCCTAAATCTATTGCTTATGAATTTCCCTTAGCAAGCTCTATTGCAATAGTAATTAAAATTATTAAATTAGATAAAGAATTGCTTTGGAAAAAATTTAAATTTGGTATTTTAAAGAATTACCATTAAATAATATTATTGGGTAAACACTTCAAAATTTCAGATTTTAATGGATAATAATTTTCAATTGTAACACGATTATTTTTAAACAAAATTTTTGTTATGGAGAGTTTAAATGAATATTCCTGTTGTATCTCTGAAAAAAATTCTAGTTTATTTTATTTGATTAACCATCTGTCTGATTCTTTACCACACAACTTCAGCCAGATTGCTATATACTTACGTTAGCATAGGTCAACTTACCACGGAATGGTGCTGACCTCATGTGGCAAGTTCTGAAACTTCCTATGTGCACTTGCTAACATGGAGAATCATGGAAATCAGCAGGAATTCCCATTACTTAGGCATCGGTACTACATCTAATGGAAGGAAGCACATCACTCTTGTGTGCTGATCGACACAAAAGGAAAATTAAAAATAATTTAAAATTCTCTGTTGTTGAGCAACAAAATTTTAGAGTTTATCCTTCAAACTATTTGCATGTTAAAGTTCTTAGGAGAAAACTCAGAAGCTTTTCCGAGCAAGGACAGCGCTCCGTCGTCAGTGAAGTGATGCTATGTAGTAACATTAGGTCTGTTTAGACAAAGAACTTTTTTCCACATGTCGTGAAGGGTGATTCCAGTGTCTTGGTTGCAGGTGGGGATGGACAAGGTCATTATTTCAATAGCCTCGCGGACTATGAAGAAATGCTTCAATATTGACAGAACTGCTCAAGTGATTCATGTAAAGAATTCAATTATTAGGCGAAGGGACCGTGTGAACGTAGTCAACTAAGCTTAATTTAGGCATTTGTGGTTGTGGGAGCACGCCACACTGCTGGCACATATGTCCATCTTCTACAGAACCATAGTCCGTGAGGCTATTGAAATAATGACCTTGTCCGTCCCCACCTGCAACCGAGACACTGGAATCACCCTTCACAACATGTGGAAAGAAGTTCTTTGTCTAAACAGACCTAACGTTACTACATAGCATCACTTCACTGAAAACGGAGCACTGTCCTTGCTCCGAAAAGGTTTTGAGTTTTCTCCTAAGAACTTTAACATGCAAATAGTTTGAAGGATGAACTCTAAAATTTTATTGCTCAATGACAGAGAATTTTAAATTATTTTTAATTAATTTCTGAGCAAGAAGATCTTTTTAATTGTATACAAAAGGAAAACTGACATTAAAGCTGCGAAGCAAACTATCAAAAAGATCTGCATTACACAATAGTTGTCTAAATTCTATCTGTTCATTCAATTCAAGAAAATGGAAGCTTTTGAATTTTGAGCCATGCTGAGGAATTATTGCCAATAGGATTTGGTAGCGATAAATTCGGAATATATACTGTAACTCTGTAATTGCATTGTGCCCAGTGTTGATCGTTCTGGGAGGGAGAGTTTCGAGCTTTTAATTTTATTATATAATAATAATAAAACAAAAAATGATTATCACTACAAAGAGATCAAATTGTTGGGACCAATGTCCATGTTCCAAGCTCTCGTGGGTTCGAGGATGGTTGGGAGAGGGGACCCACTGGACAGCTGTTGAGAGAAGGGTGTCGGCCTCCTATCAAGGCCATCCAGCATGTTCTTTAAGTGCATGGGGTGTGACTCTCCCCCACACAGGGCCACAGCTTAACATCCCATCTGACGGATAAGGAGTGTCATAGGTTATAAAAATTTCCCATCTGGTTTCTTTCCCACGTAAAAAATGAGAAAATATGTCAATTATTTTACTACATCTTTTGAACATGATGGACAAACATTACAAGTTGTATGTCAAATGAAAGTTTGTGACATGGGGAGTATTATAGGTTATCAAAATTTCTTTCTTCCCCCTAAAACAGGGGAAATGTGAAAGTCAATCTACATCTTCCGAATATGAAGGCCTACAGTTACAAGTTAGGTGTAAAATGAAAGCTCGTATGAGGACCATCATACATAAATTCAAATTATGCTCTCCGCCATTCTCCCTGTCCAAAAAAGGGGAAGGAAATTTCATGGCTTAAAGAGTTATATCTGAAATTAAAGCTTGTGACATCTCCAATCTCATGGACTACTTCAAACACGATCACCATCGCACCAAAAAAAAGGGGAGAGGAGAAATGCGATCACTGTTTATTTCATATAATAAAAGAAAGTTGCTGAATATAAGTATTTTTAGTAATGAAGAAAAAAGACATTAAAAACATAAAAAAAAAATCTATCTTACTATGTGTTTTTAAAAGTCGAAAATAAAACTATATTATGTTGAGAGTGCAATCCGTCATATGAAGGAATTCGTATTCACTTCAAAGGAAAATATGGTACTGATTCACCTATTCAACAAGATTGTCAGTGCCCTTCCTTTGAAGTGATTACAAATTCAGTGACTGATTACACTACTGATTTAGTTTTATTTTCTACCTTTTAAGTGCATATAGGAAAATAAGTATTTTTAAATATTTAATATATATTTTGTCTGGGCCACGTTACAGTTCATGATACAACTGGCACTACTGAATAAATATAAGTAATGGGTACATGAACGAATGCAATAATGTAATATAAAAAATGGTTGGTTTTTAAAGAACTGAATGGAAAATATCATCTGCTACTGAGATTTGCAGTGCCATGTGAATACCACCTTTTAATATTTTTTAGGTTTATAAAAAGGCTAGGGTATAATCTGAAATGAATATTTCTGCTTTTTTTAATCTACTTTGTGGAGGGATATTAATTCTTGATTTTAAGCATGAATTTTACAAATCCTGCAAATTAAATTGCAACAAATGTTTTAGTAATGCAGACTATCCATGTAGAAGACCTATACCAACTGAAATTCTTGGATATTTAGGCATTTACAGGTGTTTTTTTTCTATATGTTTATTATTTGATTTTATATTTTCTGGGATTTTTCTTAAAGTACAAAATGAAAGTCTTCTTTAGTGATGTTATAATCAAAATAGTCTTTGATAAGAACAATTACTTTCAGTGCATAGGGGCTGTTCTTCAGTGCAGAACCCAAATTTATTCTTCACAGATAAGATCTGGTTGAAATAATTGCTGCTGATGTAATTTTTGGGGGGCTTTTTATATAGCAGAGTGAAAATTCTTTTTCATTGATATGCTCAGAGATTATATATATATATTTTTTGGAAGCTTTTTTTTAGTGTGGAATAAAAATTTGTTGTTTAGCGATATACTCTAGTTAAAATTGTTGTCTCCAATGTAATTATATGTATTTTTGAGGTTTTTTTTTTTAATTCAGACCGAAAATTTGTTGCTTAGCGATATGATTTAGTTCAAATTGTTATCTCCGATGAGATAATACATTTTTTTTTTTTTTTTGGGGGGGGGGGGGGGGGGTGAGGTTTAGTGCAGAATGAAAATCTGTTTAGCAATGTGCCCTAGTTAAATTTGTTATCTCTGATAATGTACATTTCTGGGGATTTGTTTTGGAGTGCACGTTACCATGGTAATGGTACTTTGGCGTTTGATATAAACTCGAGTTTGGGTAAGGGTCTGGGGGGTTGTGGGAATCATTGATAAGGACCGTTTAGTTACATTACGTCCAAAAAAATGGCAGCCGAGGGCCATTTTTTTTTTGCCCTCGGCTGCTAATTCTTTTCAAAGCTGCCAAGTAATTTTCTTTTGTTTTCATTGATAGCTGATATCTTTAATTAATATTATGAGCTCCAAGCCTATGGCTTGTATCTCAAAGTCTAAAATAATGTCTGGTTGGCAATAACAAAAGCAAAAACACATAAACCCCAAAGGGGCCTCACATGGGCAAAACAAACTTGCTAAAGAAGCATAACTAAAAGTTAAACATGCAGGTGTAGGATGCTTGAATTGGTTTAAAACTAATGGATCATAATCAAAGATCTAATTATATCATAAGGATTATCTCCCACCGCCTCGAAAAAGGTCTGTGCGAGCTTCCGAATACGAGTGTATATGAGATCAGTGTGAATGGTCTTGTTTTCCACAAACCAGGGAGCACTGACCACAGATTGGATTTTATTTTGGAAGCTCTGAATCTTCCTGACATTGGTGTTTGTAGTATTACCCCTCATTGGTGAGGCATATGCCAAGACTGGCCGCAGAAGAGTGTTATAAAGAAATAATTTCTTTTCTGGAGGCAGTTTCGAGCTCCATCCTATCATGGATGCAAGTTTACATCTGATGATTTGAGCCTTTGAGAACACATGATCAATACATGCAGTACCTGGGTTCGAGCCCCGGAATTAGGCATGGATGTGTGTGTCGTTTTTCTGCTGAGGTCCTGCCATCCTCTCAGATCTCCTACTGTGGCATATAAACTGACAGGCTCCTGTCAGACCTCTGTGGCAAGCAGCTGCTTGAGGGGGTATTTATTATTTTTATTTATTCTAGAGAAGAGAACTGACTGGCTTTTATCTGGATTAATCTTGATTTTTCCATTTGGAGTAACCAGCGCACTACTTTGTCCATCCCAAGCTGCAACTTTTTGATGGCCATGCTGGGGCTAAGGGATGAAGAGAGTAGAGCAATGTCATCAGTAAAGTGCTGTCATGATAGGATGAAGATCTGGGAGATCATGCATATAGAACTTGAATAGAGCATGGCATCTATGTTTCTTTAAGTGGAAATGCAGTTGCCAATCCTAACACAAATTGTGCCTTGATTCAGGTATGACTATAAAATGTGGGTCATACCCAAAGGGAAGTTAGCTTGAATCATTTTAAAGATGAGGCCCTCTTTCTTATTGTAGGATTTGGCAACTCTATCCACTACTCGTACAAATTGGTGAACTGTAGATCGCTTCTGCCTAAATCCAAACTGTTCTTCTGGAATTAGACTATTCTGATCAGTATGTTCCATTAGGTGATTTAAGATAATTCTCTCAAAAACTTTACCTAAATATGGGAACAAACTGATCAGTCGATAACTCAGGGGAAAGGTTGGATTTTTCCCCGGATTATGTATCATTTTAATAACAGCCCTTTTCCAGATCAATGGGAAGTGTTTCAGACGTAAATGGCTGTTAAAAATAGAACAGATGTAAACAATGGCTCTAGGCAGAAGCTGTTTGATCAAGGTGTTCGTGATTTCATTAAGGCGGGAGCCTTTTTGGGTTTTAACAATTTTATTGCTTTGTTAACCTCAGTAGGAGTTGTAAAGTGAATGTTAGAGATCACCACCTGGGAGAAGTAATTGAGTGCATTTTCAACAATTTCAGAAGTTTCTTCATCTAACAAATCACCATTGTCCTGAAACTGATTTTCCAGGGTGGTCGCAAAAGCTTCTACCTTGTCCTTATTGTTGTAAACAATATTATTCATTCCATAACCTGAAACTGGTTTCTTCAGGACATTGGCCATTCCCCAAATGGAATTATCCTATATTGTAAGGGATAGCAGCTTTCTGTCCCAAGGGTTGAATCGATGCTCACAAATCCTATCACTGAGTTTCTGAGCTCCCTGAGACATTCCTGTGTACTCTGGTCTATGATACTTTTGCCAATCTCTTCTTACTTTATTTCTAAGAGAGATCATCTCAAGAATGTCATCAGGAAGCTTATTGACATCAGACTCTCCTTATTCTTATTTGCAAACAGGTATGCACTCTTGATATCGTTAAATGTAGAAATCTCCCTATCAATGAGAGTAGGAGTTTTGGCCTTAGCATGACCATTAACCTTCTCGTTGACAAGAAATCTATATTTCTCCAAGTTGGTGATCCTGTGAGAGAGAATATTTTCAGTAATTTCATTACCTAGAATATTAACGATAGGTTCATGATCAGAGATTAACTCATGAATATCATAGGATGGAGTTATCGACAGCTGCTATGGGTGGTGAGGTTCAGTGTTACATAAACACAACACATAATTGCATTACATCAAAAACAAAATGGTCATTGTACCATAAACTGCACTACTACCTTTGTTTGATTTGTTGCCTTATTGTGCTTGGCTACTGATCTAAGGTCCCTGGGTTCAAGCTGAAGGTAAAGCATGGATGTTCGTGGTTTTTCTGCCAAGGTCCTGCCATGCTCAGACCTTCTACTACAGCAAACTGACAGGATCTTGTCAAACCGCTGTGGCAAGCAGCTGCTTGAGGGGGTATTTATTTATTACATAGCGCAAGATCATCATCCACGATATATTTGTTAAAATTTTTATCCTTCAAATACCTTACTTCTAGAATATTTCGTAACATTAATGCAACGCAATCAGTAGTTAAATTATTCAGTCATTCTTACCATCTTTTGGAAGGCTTTCAATTACATTAACGGCAGCAAGAAATTTTTCCTCCGTTGTCATTCTTAAACTATTTGCCCACACAAATACATATGAAATTAAGATGAAATAATTTACGAGTTTGAACTTATGATGCAGATTACAATTGAAAGTTTCAGTTATATTAAAATTAAAAACTAACTCTTTTTAAATACCTAATTACAGTATACACTAAATAAGAAATCGGCATATTTATTAGACTAAATGTAAACACACGGCCATAGTAGTGCACACAAAACTGTTTACTTCCTGATTGTCAAAATGTGTAAAAAAATATAGCACACAAACACAACCTACAGGCCCTATATAGGTAGAGGTTGGCCATTTCAAAATTGGACGCCATATTTTGTCATTGTTCGGATTGTTTAGCGTTCATACCTGAATGGTATTGAACGGTACTTATGGAATCCGAAAAGGGTAGAGTCATGATTGGAAGCACTTTAAAAAACGGCTAAAAAAGAAAATGTAAATTTTAGGTCTTTTTTTTTAAAAAGATAAAATTTCGTTTTGTTGTCTGTCCGTCTGTAGATATCAAACTTTTTGTTTATAAAGAAAAATAAAAAATTCTCTTTGTGTTAGATAGAAATTAATGATATGTTAGGATTTGCAGTTTTTGAATCACCCAAAAGTTATAACTGCGCCCTCTAACGGTGAAAAAATTTGAAAATACCAAAATATCAAACGAATATTCCAAACGATGCAGTTATGTTAGATGTTTTACATTTTGATGTTGAAATGAGAAGGTTATGAAGTTGCCATTGACAACAAACACTAGACATTGACACACACACCCGGGGGGGGGGGGGGGGGGGCAAGTGTAATGCAACTTTTTTTTAACAGAAAAGTGTATGTTTTTAGAGATAATTCTTTTTAGGTTGGACAGGTATTGATGAAATATTACAATTTGCATTTTGCGAATTTCCCAAAAAGCTATAATTGCGCTCTCTAACGGTGGAAAACGAACCCCCCCCCCCCCCAAAAAAAAAAAAGGAATATTGCAGGCGATGTACTTATGAGCCTGTAAATGGTAGCTAGGCGTAAACTGGAAGGAGAGCTGTGTACCAATCCCTAGTAATGATGCACAGAACCGGCCAGGTCTAGCACCTAATGTCCGACCCCGCCTTCTCGTGGTGCAGGCCGTTAGTACCTTTCAAAAGAGATATTCTCTTTTGGTAGGGAACGGAAGGGGAGGGCTGCCAGTTCAGTATGGTCTACTGATCTGGTCATCTATGGCCACTTATTTCTTTTTTTTCAACCCTGCTGAGAAGTGGTCTGGGTACTTCACAGGGTCCTGGTGCTGACCATTTATACCTACTAGACTGGACTTGTTTATGGATTTGAGCTTGATTATGGATCCTGGACTTGCTGCACTGGTGGGCCTCTGTTGAGGGAGAGTCTGCTGCTGTGTTTTCTGTTTGCTTCTGGGTTGCCAGCTCTTAGTGAACAGAGGCATGGGATACCTTATATCAGCTGGTGGATAATCCTAATCAGAGGCCATCGCAGGTACCTGAACCTTACTTAGCTAGTTGGGCATGTCAAGCCTAAACTGGAGTAATGTGTCTCAGGCAGGCCATATGGCTCTTAAAAAAGTCCACTTCAAAAGGTGGTGCCTGAAGTTCCTACCAGCATCGGTGACTTCAGCCTTTAGCAGACGAGGAACAGGTCTTTGCCCCATGCCTGCGATCAGGGGGCTGTTTGATATTGTTGGCCCTACCAATCTCAATAAACCTAATTTCTTTAAAAATCCTACTAATCATTTTCCCTCTGCAGGAACGTGGAACGTGAGGACATTACATAGAGATTATTCTCTTGATGTCCTCATGCAGGAATTCCAGCGCTATAACCTAGATATTCTAGGTTTGCAAGAGACCAGGTAAAGGTGAGATACTTAAAAATAACTTTAAATTTCTCTTTACAAGGAGGAGGATGGAAAGCATCACCAAGGCGTGGGTCTGCTGCTCAGCAGACATGCTAGTGATGCTCTTCTAGGATATGAGTGCATTAATGAAAGGTTTCTTACAGCAAAATTTCAGACAAGCATTAAAGACTTGAATGTTATCTGCTGTTATGCCACCACTGAGGATTCTGATGAGGATGAGAACGATAGGTTTTACGGACAACTTCAGGATATTTTGAATTCTGTCAAGAAAGGAGATGTTACCCTTGTTCTTGGTGACTTCAATGCCAAAGTTGGTACCGACTCTGACCTTTGGGGAGGAGTAATAGGCCCTTTTGGTATTGGTAGCTGCAATGGCAATGGGCAACGTCTCCTACAGGTAAGTAAACTCAATGGTTTCAGAATAACTAACACATATTACAAACACCGCGACATACATAAATACACGTGGGTTTCACCTGATGGGCTGCATAGGAATATGATTGATTATATATTAATTAACAGCAAATGGGCTAGTTCTGTTAGAAATACCAGGGTATGTAGGGGAGCTGAAATTGGATCTGACCATTACCTTGTTAAAAGTGTCTTGCAACTTAAACTTAAAAAGTGTTGTGCTAGGGTTAAAAAATTTACCTTTAATACTGAAGCTCTGAAAGACCCAGTTATAGTTAAAGCTTACCATGATAGGTTACTTAGTCATTATGACAGTAATGGTTTGCTTAATACTGAAGTTGAGGAAGAATGGGGCCATTTTAAACAGGCTTTTTTGGAAACTAACAGTACTCTTTTAGGGAAAAAGGAGCAGAGGAGGCAAAATTATTTAAGTGATAAGGCACTTGAGCTTATTTCAGAAAGAATGAACTACAGGAATGTCCTTAATAAGTATCCTACTAGTCTTAATAGAAAGCATTACAAAGAACTTAATAAATGTGTAAAGGATCAGTTAGCTACTGATAAAAATCTTTGGCTTGATGGCCTGGCTGACAAAGCTGAGGAAGCAGTTTGACAGCAGAACAGCAGAGAGCTGTACCAGATAGTTAATATTTTGTGTGGTAGAAAACGAACAGGTATACACGGATTGAAGGATAAACAAGGTAAGCTTATAGAAGGTGAGGATTCTGTCATGGCTAGGTGGGCTGAGCATTTCAGTGATGTTCTATACAATGTGGTTAATTCTACTCCCATTGTTTGCAATGATGATAGATGCATTGTTGGCTTTAATGTTGGCCCTATAACACAATCTGAAGTTAGTTTGGCTATTTCTAAACTTAAACTTCATAAATCCCCAGGGGTGGATGAAATTACTATGGAAATGCTTAGAGCTGGGAATGTTTCAGTTACCATTTGGATGACTGAAATTTTGAATAACTTTTATGATAAAGGCATGGTTCCTAAAGATTTTACCAGAGCTATTATTATCCCTATTTTCAAAAAAGGTGATCGCAGTTCTTGTGATAACTATAGGGGTATCAGCCTACTCTCTGTTCCAGGTAAAGTACTTTCCATGATTGCGCTTAATAGAATTAAGAATCTGGTTGACAGGCAATTGCGTGATGAGCAATGTGGATTCAGAAGTGGTAGGGGATGTGTAGATCAGATATTTTCACTTAGGCAGATTCTTGAGAAATGTTTAGAGTTTCAGAAACCTTTGGTTGCTAGCTTTGTTGATTTCAAAAAGGCTTTCGACTCTGTTGATCGTCGTAATTTGTGGTTGATTGTGAGATCATATGGTATACTAGACAAGTTAGTTAACATAATGAAAGCTCTCTATAATAACACTGAGTCATTTGTGAGAGTTGGTAAGTCTTGTAGCAATTGGTTTAGCATTACTTCTGGTGTTCGACAAGGGTGCATTTTGTCTCCTTTTCACTTTGGTTATTGATTATGTTATGCGAAATTCACTTCAAGGGAAAGCTTTTGGCCTTAAATGGGCTGGAGATACGAAAATTTCTGATTTAGATTATGCTGATGATTTAGCCCTTTTGGCAAATGATGTTGATGAGATGAACTTTCATTCGAGCTGTTGATGGGATTGGTAGTACAGTAGGTTTGGTTATAAACAGAGAGAAAACTAAAGTGATGAAAATTGGTCAGGCAGGTTGTGATTCAGTTAATCTGAATGGTTGCAGTCTTGAGCAGGTGTCACAGTTTAATTATCTTGGGAGCTACGTAACTGATACTGGTGATGTGCGGCATGAGATTAACAGACGAATAGTTATTGTTGCCGTGACTTTTAAGAATCTATGGAGATTATGGAGAAATAGGCGTATACACCTAAAGACTAAAATTAGACTGTATAATAGTTTGGTTCTTTCTAAGGTTGGTTATGGTAGTGAAACTTGGACGCTGTGTAAACAAGATGACAGGAAACTAGATGCTTTTGATTCTAGATGCTTACATAGCATCTTGAGTATTAGGTGGTTTAACTTTGTAACTAATGATGAGGTTAGGCAAAGGAGTCTGCAACCTCCTTTAAGCAGCATATTGTGCAGAGAAAGACTCCGCTGGTTTGGCCATGTTGCCCGTATGGATAATTATATATTGGCGAAGAGGGTTATGAACAGTGTGCCTAGAGGCCTCAGAAGGAGGGGGAGACCTAGGATGCGGTTTGCAGACAATGTCAAACAGGACCTTGTTAGAATTGGTGTACAGTGGCCGGATGCAACAGATGTAGCTCAGGACAGATATGCTTGGAGAATTAAACTGCGCGGTCTGGTTGGACCTCCGTAGCCCATGGCTGCTTGAGGATGATGATGATGATGATGATGATGATGTAGTTATACTAAATATTTGAAATTTTGGTCGTGGAATGTGACAGTCTTGAAAATTCCAATGACAACAATGTTATGTAGAAATTCCACTGACAGCAATTATCTGCCCAGTATTTTCAGAGGAGCGAGAGAAAATCAAATTTTTAAATTTAAGAACTAAAAGACAAACATTTTTTGTTTCAAAATTACTAATAAAATACTACTATATGCATTTCTCTTATCATACATTAAAAAATAAATAAATAACCCTTCAAGCAGCTGCTTGTACAGTGGTCTGACAGAAGCCTGTCAGTTTCTACGCCATAGTAGTAGTTCGATGAGGATGGTGGGACCTCAGTAGAAAAATAACATGAACATCCATAATTAAACCTTTAAGGAGCGAAAAAATAGGCAAAGGAAGAACTTCGTTCTGTTTGAAAATGAGATTTCCATATGCGTTCTTCTAATTATTCTACACTTTCAGTACCCTCTGACAGTGGAAATTCGAACTACTGTATAATTGAGAAAATAAACTATTAATATTTTATTAGTGCCTGTAATGTGCAAAAAAAGTTGTTCATTTATCTCTTAAAGCACAGAAGTTGCATTTTACCAACGGGATAAATCATTACTCTTAGGGTAAACCATTTGATCATTACACTCTATGACCAAAAATTTAAGTTTCTAGCAAAAAATAGATCGTTTGCAATATTTATTTAAAGATTTGGTATTTTCCAGATTTTTTCCACCGCTAGAGGTTGCTTTTAGAGCTTTTATTTACCGCTTTTAGCACTCTCTGACACTAGAAATTCCAACTAAAAGGTTTCGAAAAATGTAAATATTCATATTTTGTGGAAAACAATTTCACCGACATGTGGGATTCGAACCTACATCTCTCCAGAAACATGCCAGAGTATTCTGCCCTTTCAAACTAACGCCGGATTTTTTCATAAAAAACATTTATTGATTTATAGACGTTTAAACGTCTACAGGTAACCCTGAGATTATCAAATATTGTATAAATCATTAATATTTTGTTAGTGCCTGTAAAGCAAAATATATATATATATTCTTTCGTTTATCTTTTAAAAAAGTTTCATTTTCGCACACCCTTTTAGCTGAGACTGCAAAGCCTTGTTGCCATTGTAAACCTTCTAACCATAATACTCTACTAACAAAATTTCAGATTTCCAGTGTTAATAGTTTGTTTGCAGTATTCGTTTGAAATTTTGGCATTTTCCATCTTTTCCTATCGCTAGACGGCGTTTTTAAAGCCATTGAAATTTTTCAAAATTGGGAATCGCAATATTTGTTCCACACCTATCCAAACCAAAAAAAATTTTTCATTTAGCTCTAAAAGTATCAAACTTGAATGAAACAGACGGACAGACAGATGAACACAATGAATAGTTAACAGAGAGATGGACAGACAGACGTTTGGCATATGCAGACGACAAAGTGAAAATATTAGCTCGTTTTCAAACGAACCTTAAAAGAAATTATCCTTTGGTTTTCAGTTAGCTCATTTCACTTTTGCAGCCGATTGCCGTCTTCTGATGGAGTTTCTCGGAAAAAGATATGTGTGAAATTTTTACACCCAAATGCAATGCAGTGAGGCATTCATTAAATATGACAGCTTTTATGGACAAAAAAGTGGTAGAAATATATAAAACTACAACAAATGAGAAGTTTTAACTTGGTAAGCACACTAACTCATAGGCTTTCATCTCACGATACAAAACATGGTGCCCATAAATCACGTGACTCAGTCAACCAATGACAGTGAAACACCGAAATGGCCAGCCTCTTACTATACAGGACCTCTGAAAAAAACGGACGGGAGTGGCTCAGTCGGTCGCACGCCAGGCTCGTAATCTGCAATTCCCAGGTTCGAGTCCCAGCTGGGTCAGCGTTGAGATTAATCTCCACAAAAATTCCCGCCCTGCCCACAGTCAGTAGGGGACACTGATGGGCTTGAAAAGGCCGCCGTCCATACCCAGTGCACGTTAAAGAACATGCTAGATGGCCTTGACGGGAGAGTACCATCTATCTCCCACCAGCTGTTCCAGTGGGTCCCCTCCCCCAAACCTTCTCCTTCTCTGAGCCCCAAAGGCTGGCCATTATTGACATATTGTGACTTGGCCATTTAGCCCATCAGCCTGTAAAACAAATATATATATATATTGTTTCGTTTATCTCTTAAAATAAAAAAGTTTTATTTTCGCACACCCTTTTGGTTAAGAGGGTAAAGGATTGTTGCCATTGTAAACCTTCTGACCATAACATTCTACTACCAAAATTTCAGATTTCCAGTGTAGTTTGTTTCAAATATTCGTTTGAAATTTTAGCATTTTCCATCTTTTCCAATCTCTGGTGGGCACTATTAAAATCACTGAAAATTTTAAAAATTACGAATCGCAATATTTACTCGACACCTATCAAACTAAAAAAGAATTATTCATATAGCTCTAAAAGTAAAAAAATTGTCTATAGACGAACAGAAAACAGTTAACAGAGAGACAGACAGACAGACAGACAGACAAGCAAACATTGGCATAGGCAGACGACAAAGTTAGTTCGTTTTCCAAACGAACCTGAAAAGAAATTATCTGTTGGTTTTCAGTTAACTCATTTCACTTTTGCAGCCGATTTCCGTCTTCTGATGGAGTTTCTCGGAAAAAAATATTCATTAATTTATTTCTTTGAGTGAAATTTTTACACCCAAATGCAGCGGAGGCATTCATAAAATATGACAGCTTTTATAGACAAAAAAAATGGTAGAAATGTATATAAAAACAATTGAGAAGTTTTATTAACTAGATACACACACTAACTCGTAGGCTTTCGTCTCACGGTACGACAAAACATGGCGCCCATAAACCACGTGACTCAATCAACCAATGACAGTGAATTACCGAGATGGTCAGCCTCTAACTATACAGGACCTATAACACAACCAGATCATGATTTTTTTCTTCCTGCCTAATTTTTGTCCAATGGGGCCATCTATTCCGATGATGAGATACAATACCTCAGATCAGACTTAGCCAAACTTTTTAGCTAACTTCGAAAAACCCAACTCGAAAAAAAAAAATCTAAACGAAATATAGACAGACCTGATGAAGAGCACCTGGCAAGTAATTGGAGGCTTGTGTTAGATTCCCACTCATCAGCTAACTCATTTTTTCCCCAAAATTATTTTTTGAATTACATGTCAACAATCATCAAGGTAATCATTGTTACATCAAGGTAATCTGTGAATTTAACACCAATTGAACAATATAATTTATTAATATTAATTATTTTAATGATAATTTGTTTTACCGAAGTTGAATTTCTTGTCCACTATAGTTTTTTTTCCCTTTTGCAAAGGCGTGCCGTTGACCTGTAGAGGAAGGACTAAAAGGAAACAATCTGTGTGCTTATACAAGACAGTGAAGCCGCGATGGGCATGTTGATGCACATAAGAAACGAATTGTTCACTGGTTAACTAAGCTAACTATATGTCGTCCTTGTACACGGATATATATATACAGAGTGTATCAAAAATATAGGTACGAACTTTTATGGGAGGTAGATAACATCTAAAGGAATGAGAATTGCATAGGAACCCATAATCAGAAACGTCATGGGAAAGTAGTAGCAGAGGTACAAGATCTGAAAGGACGCAAGACAGTGATTAATGGGAAAACATTTATTGGACATAATTATTACAAATGGCGTACTAGATGATACATTTCATAATGTTACAGCAGATGCTCGAAGGTTCCACCATGAGACGTGATGCATGCGTGTCACCAACGGAACATTGATTGTCAGACACGGTCGAACACACCTGGAGTTTCTTTGATAGTAGCAGCAGCGCAGACGAGCCTTGCCACGAGATCCATGTCAGACTCCACAGGCGATTCATACACGGTAGCGTTGAGTACCCCCCCCCCCCCCCCCACAGAAAGAAATCAACGCTCGTTAAATCAGGTGAGCGTGAGGGCCAGGCACGCCCAATCCATCATTGCCCAAAAGACATGTTCAAATGCGCACGAACGCACCTTCCATAATGGGGAGGTGCCCCATCATGTTGAAACCACATGTTGCGTTTCACATTTGCTGGAACATGGGCAAGTAAGCCTGGTAGAACCTGTTCGAGAAAGATCAGATACTTCACGGAGGTCATGCGGGATGGTAAAAGGTATGGCCCGACTAAGCAGTTGCCGACCAAAACTGCCCACACATTTACTGCGAAACGATGTTGTGCCGCATGGGTGCGCACACCGTGGGGATTCTCGTGGGACCACAAATGCGCATTGCGCTGATTGAATACGCCATCCCGAGTGAAACTGGCCTCATCAGTAAACAAAACATAAGCTGGAATATTCACATCTTGGGCACTTTCTTGTAGATACCACTGCGCAAAACGCACACATGAAGGATAATCTGCGGGGAGAAGTAACTGAACCCTTTGGAGATGAAAGGGGTGTAAGGAATCTCCGTGCAAAACACGCTGTACACTGCAGCGAGACACTCCTAAGGCAGAGGCAACGGCACGTGTGCTGGTACTAGGATTAGTCTCCATGGCATCCAACACACTTTCTTCCATGGCGGGAGTACGTGTCGATCGTGGCCTGCCCTCACTTCTACTACATCTTAATGACCCATAATCGCACAAATTCTGATGTGCACGCGCAAACAAATGGTGGGCCGGTACATGTCTGTGTGGGAAGCGTTCTTGATACATGCGTTGAGCGGCTCGTCCGTTGCCCTCAGCTGTTCCATGTTCGAATACCTTTGCATACTCTTCGTAAGCCGAATACCGCTCGAATGAGGAAATCCGAAATTTTCCCTCTAGCGCACTGATGAACAGCGCCGCCTATTGACTTACGGCAACGTTTCCGGTTATGGGTTCCTGTGCAATTCTCATTCCTTTAGATGTTATCTACCTCCCCTAAAAGTTTTTACCTATATTTTTGAGACACCCTGTATATATAATATTAATATGTACATTTGGATATGATCAACAGTTAATAAATTATTGTTATGTCCAACTTTTTTGTCCTAATTTCATACACTAAGTGTTTTCTTCATATGGCATATATTGACTAAACAATTATTTTATAGGGTGTTTTACAGCTACTATTGCATAAATATTGGGTTACATTTATCAAAATAATATTACTAGAGGTAGGTCTGGCAACGGGCGCCATGAACATGTACAAAATCTTAAGCCTACTCCTCAGAGAGGCAGAGAGAGAGCACTTACTTGAATTGTGCACTAACTACTGAAAAGTACTGTAAAAGGCATTATTCAACATTTCATAGGTTAGTAATTTAAGGATATTGTGAAATGCTTTTAAATTGAAATTATTAAAGCACAGAGACCTAAAAATAAATAAAGCATTTCAAAATACCGTTCTGTCCTAGTATAATATCAAATTTAGTTCACGATTTTTTTCATAAATGAAACTAATAATATTTTCATAAGAAAAGAAGGTGATTTACAGATTGAAACAGCATTGAATTTATAGAATATTTTCGTGAGTTTTGTTTCAAAAAGAAATATTAAACTTGGACATTAATTTTATGAGACTTCTGCTTTCATTTTTATTTTGCCAAAATAACACAAATTGCTTTTTTTCCCTCAAACGAAACGCCTAAAATAGGGATTTTATAATTTTTCATGTAATAAATGAAGCCTAAAAATTTGCTTTTAATATTTGATAAAAAATTTTATGAGTTGAAATGTTAAGGTTTTTCAATTGTTGTAGATGCTCCACTCTCTCTAAACAGTAGCTAGTACTATCTGTTCCCAGCATTTTACTGTTTTAAAAATAAAGCTTCAGAAAATGACATAGTAGGATTAATTGATGATGCTGTACCAACTTTATTCACATTTTTAACAAATGACACGCTGACAAATCGGAAACCTACTGTATTGAGAGACACTTGTAGAAGATATAATAGAAATTGCAATGAGAACAGATATTGTCTATAAAAATGATCACTTATGTTGTGTAACAGGAGTTCCTAGAAAATTTAAGAAAAAGTTGATACCAGTGCAAAATGAAATTCAAAGCTTAAAGAAAATGCTATGGTGATATAATTGCCGGCTAAGAGCCAAGTAATCAGACTCTTCTTCTTTCAAAGAAATATTAGATTTGTTTTGGCATATAAACTGACAGGCTCCTGTCAGACCTCTGTGGCAAGCAGCTGCTTGAGGGGGTATTTATTATTTTTTTTTTAAGGCTCAAAAGCTCATCAAGATAACATTGACACCAAAGCCTGTGTTTCTAGATATAACTTTAAACCTGTTCAGAAATTCACAGCAAAATGCTGAAAGAAGCAATGATAAATTTCATTGCAAAGAGTTAAATAGGTTTACCATGATGTTATTTTTCATTCTCCAAAAGGCTTATTAAAAATTGAGGTTCTATTTTTTTATTTTAAAAAGACTTATGAATTAGTAAGAGAAAAACTTCTTCCCCAATAATAATAAAATAATAATAAATACCCCCTCAAGCAGCTGCTTGCCACAGAGGTCTGACAGGAGCCTGTCAGTTTATATGCCACAGTAGGAGATCTGAGAGGATGGCAGGACCTCAGCAGAAAAACGACACATATATCCATGCCTTACCCGGGGCTCGAACCCAGGTCCCTTAGATCAGAAGCCAAGCGTGCTAACCATAGCTCCACAATTTCAATTTGGTGCAGATCTGTAGATGGCCTTCCTGGATTTCTTGAAATTTTCTGCATGGAAAATTTTACTGATAGTAAGTGGAAGCATATGATATTCACTTTATTATTTGCTGAGAAGTCAATTAGGAAACAAATATTCTTCAAAGGCAAATGCTATTGTGAGTATGTGGATTATGGTAATAATGTTGATGATAAAAATTCAGATATAGCTTCTTAAACTCTAATTTTTACATATGTTTCAGCTTTATGTAGCTGGAAAAATCCCCATAGGTTATTTTTTTTAATTGTTGGTTTGTCTGCCTCAAAATATCTTTTTACTTACAAATTCAGCCAGGACCAAATTTTACTTTTTTACTTTTTTTACTTTTTTTAGCTATAAGAGCAAAAGAGGGAAACTGTAATAACCTAATGAACTTTAGTTCCAAAGTGCACATTTGCAGTTAATAATTAACCAGCTGATAATTAATAAGAAAAATTGCAGTTGTTTAACTTTCAATGAAATTAAAATCATTGGCACAATCATGAAATGGCCAGTGACATTTCAAGGGTTTCTCACATGTGGGTAATATCAAACAATCACAGTAAAGCAATGAAGGTCATTGTGTCTTTTTTCTCTGAAATTGGAAAATGTCATTATAAGCTGTCTTTATAGCAAAAAAAAAAATTATAAAGGATTTCTTGCATAGAATATAAATTAGCATTATTTGACTCTGACCTAATGCAGTCTTCTGTGTCTGCACTTATTAACCCTTACAGAGATAATTTTTTTTTCTTCAAGAAACAACAACTTTTGAGCGTTATTATGAAAAACTAATGAATGAAAAATTCCATATTACATATAAAAAAAGTATTTAATTCTAAAAAAATAATAAAAGAGAAAAAATGGTAGACATATATGAAAAAGCATGTCGCAGGTTCATTTAAGTTATTTTTCAAAACTGATTAAATCAGCTTATCCTCTAAAGATTAATATTAAAAATTGAGTCTCACTCACTCGCCCTTCTCACAGTATGTGTGTGTAATTGCAAAAAATACTGAACAGTGCCTTCCAGGTGAAAAGTTTATATTCTCAACAACAACCATTTCATACCTAATTAAAAAACTCAGGTTAATGTTCTACATAGGCTTCAATGCATATTGGTGCTCAAATCACTAGAAAATCATATCATTAATAGGGAATTAGACAATCATGCTTATAATAAGAAAAAGAAACATTTCAAAAGAATATGCTAAAATTAGACTTCACAATTTAGAAACACAACTGACAGAAAAATTAAAAGTCATCAATATCAGAGCAAACATCTAAATTTGCACAAAACAGTGTGAAAAAAATATACTTTGCAGTAACTTCATTTCTTGTATTCTGTGTGTATGATGTGAATTTCAAATTGCCTCAGCTGAAATGAAAATAGTTTGCATTTTTTTAAAATTTTTTTGTATAGCATGAAATTTCAATTATGTCATTTGTGTGTGTGTGACCTTGGACTTCCTTCTTCCTTAGCTGACATAAAACTTTACAATATTTGTTTTTTGTTGCATAAAATTTCAATCATGTCAGTTGTGTGTGTGTGTGTGGGGGGGGGGGGGGCTTGCCTTTCCTGCTTATTTTGTTATATATATATAGCATGAAATTTCAAAAATGTCATTTGTGTGTGTGTGTTTGTGGGGGGGGGGGGGCTTGAATTTCTTTCTGCTTCAGCTGAAATAACAAGTTTACAATATTTGGGTTTTTTTATAGCATGAAATTAAATTATGTCATTTATAGGGGAAAGTTTTGATTTCCTTCCTTAGCTGAATTAAAAAAGTTTACACTATTTCATTATTTCTTTTAATTCTTAATAAATATTTATATTTTTTAATGAAAGAAGGAAATAAATGTGACTTTCAATGTCTTTTTTTAAAATGAGGCGCGGATTTACACAATTAAGATCTGTAAATTTTGCAGGCTTTTCCTTAAGCTAAAAGATTTGATCATGTATTAGGTTTTAAAATATGTTTATCATTGTCCCTGTTTTAAAAGGGCTCAAATTTTAGTCTGCTAAGTTTACAGTCAATTTAGTTCAGCTATAAACACGTATTAAGAGAATATCGAATATTTTCTAAATTTTCATACAAAACCTCAATTTGAAAGAGAAGCAGTTTCCAGCGTCTTCGCTTTTCATCCGATATAAATCAATAAGTGTGTATTAATTAATTCTATTTTCTAATTACTACACTGGAATAACCTAATTGAAATAAAAAACAAAAAACAGCAAAGTTCTGCTTCATTTCAATCATTTTCTGGGCGTTTATTCATCGTCGTTTACCAGCCATCGATCTTGGCTTCTTTAGCAGTCTGCAAGCACACCTGCCTGTGAAAATCGGAGTCCCGTCTCTAGTATTACTTCCTCAACGGTTACATTGCGGCTAATGCGTCCAACAGTTGATGAAATATAGCAAAAAAAGTTTTTACAAAAATCTAAAATAGTTTTTGTTATATTATATTATGCATAGCTATATACACATACAGTGGAATGTGGAAAAAAAATAGTCACTGTAATAGAACACGAATAGGTGGCAATTCAAAATATATTTTCAGTCTGTTATATTTAAAAGCATATTATAAAAAAGTATAAAAGCATATACTTAAAAAGATCACTTTTCTTTCATAATTCTTATAATTAGAAGAATCAACAATAGAGATGCTGCTGCAAATCCCATGAGGCAATTCTCCCTGCAAACATTCAGATGTTTTCTGCTGTTTGCTCTCAGTGGTTAGTGTGTTTGGCTACTATCAAAGGAGCATAGGTTCGAGCTACGGGTATGGCATGGATGTTTGTGTTGTTGTGTTTATGTTGTATCTGTTTCCTCACAGACTGGGGCGGGGGTGGCTCAGTCGGTAGCGCGCCAAGCTCGGCGTTGAGATTTATCTCCGCAAAATTCCCCGCCTTGCCCATGGTCAGTAGGGGACACCGTTGGGCTTGGAAAGGCCGCCGTCCGTCGGATGGGATATTAAACCGTAGCCACGTGTGCAGGAGAGCCATACCCTGTGCACGTTAAAGAACACGCTGGATGGCCGTGACGGGAGTCTACGATCTGTCTCCCAACAGCTGTTCCAGTGGGTCCCCCTCTACCAACCTTCTCTGAGCCTTCGGGGTCCTGTGACCTGGCCATTTAGCCCATGGAGTTCAAAAAAGTGCCGCTCAGAGGTAAAACAACCCAACCCAACCTTACAGACTGTCTACTGTGACGTATAAACTGACAGCCTCCTGCCAGACCTGTGTGTCAAACAGCTGCTTCAGGGACTATTTATTATTATTCTATTTTTAATAAAATATGTGCCTATACACTCAATTTGAATGCTAAAGTAGAATATTATTCACAATAGCAATTTAAAAATGAATCAGTTGAAATGGTGTATCTTTCTTTTAAACAAGGACATTGAAAGCTCTTTTTACAAAAAAATAAACAAATAATTATGTGATAATATTTGATTTCCATATAAATCAGGTAACTCACTTTTAAATGCTACAAAATTATGCTTTTAAGTTCTTCATTCCCGTCAACTTCTTTATTCGAATCAGCTTTTCAATCATTTATAATATTTTCAGTGTGGATTACTGATCTGATCTTCTATGGCCACTTTTTTCTTTTTTTCAACCCTGCTGAGCAGTGATCAACTTCACAGGATCCTGGTGCTAACCATTTATTCCTAATAGACAGGACATAAAATCCTAAAAAAATTTATAAGATCCTAAAAATCTTCAAAATCCACAGCGCTGTCCAACTAGCGACTTGCGGCCCGCATTAGGCCCACATAAGGATTTTTGTGACCCGCGAACAAAATTAAGTTTTTACTTGAAATTTTAAATAAACATCTGTAATCCACCTTATAATTTTTGGTCAACTTATATCACTTTACTTGATATAAATATTCAACTCACTCATTTTATAAAGTTTACAAAACATTCTTAAGTCCATCGGCAAACTTCTGAAACCTTTTCAGTGCAGTCCGTCGTCATCAAACAAATGTTTTTATGAAGCTGCAGTAATAAGATGCATCTAACGACAGAACGAATCGCTTTCACTGCACATGCTTATGGCATGCATTGTCCAATGCTGCACTGTATTATGCACTAGGAGACATTGTATGGCATTTCGCTAAGACTAAACGACGTAAATGGAAAAGGTTGTCAAAATTACCAATTTAATTTGTGGCGGAAATCGTTCTCTTACACACAGAAAATTTAAAGCTTTTTTGGACGAACTGCATGCTGAGTATGGCGATCTGCTTTTACATAATATTCGCTGGGTAAGTGCAGGCAAATGACCCAAGAGATTTTTTACACTTCGAAGAGAAATTCATCTTTTTCTCACAGAAGTGGGCACCGAAGAAGATTTAATAGCAAGTTTCATTGATGAAAATTTTCTATGTTCACTTGCTTTCCTAACAGACATTACAGATTATTCAAACATTTTGAATAAATTCTTCAAGGAAAAGATGAAAACGCGTGCTGTCATTATTATCAGGTTACTGGGTTTAGAAACAAACTACAATTGTTGAAGTCAAATTTGCAAGAAAACAATTTAATTCATTTTGAAACTTGTGAAGAGTTCTACGAAGAAATGAAGCAACTTAGTAAAACAGTTAATTTTGAAAAATTTGTTCCTAAATTAGATATCCTAATTGAAGATTTAATAGATTTTCTCAATATGATGACCTTAAGCAAAGTTTAAATTTACTCAGTACCGAATTATGTGACCTTCAGGTCGACCCAATTATTGCATCTAATAGAGAATCTGGAATAGAATTGTTTAAACTTATGCCTAAAGAAAAATATCCAAAAATGAAAATTTTGGACTCCAAATAATTTCTATGTTCGGAAGTACATATATCTGCTAGCGCTCATTTTCTGATATGAAACATATAAAATCAAGATGCAGAAACTGCTTGAAAGACTCTACACTTAACATATACTTCGTCTCGGCTCGCAACAACAAATATCGATTTGACATTAAAGAAATTATTGCCCAACAAACACGGCCACAATGCTCCTATTAAATTTATTAAATATATGATAAGGTTTAGAAATTTTATCTTGGTTTATTATTACTTTTTATTTTTTGTGTAAATAAAATAATTTTTTGAGGTTTATTATTACTTATTATTTTTCGTATAAATAAAATAACTGAGGCTTTTGAGGTTTATTATTACTTATTATTTTTCGAATAAATAAAATAATTTTTTGAGGTGAAATGAACTGACTTTTCAATTACCTATCCTATCCTATTCTTTTTTTTGGCCCGTGAAATATTGGCAAAAGAAAAAATGGCCCACGGTCTTAGAGAAGTTGGACAGCACTGCTCTAAGACATAACTTGCATGTATCACTGATAGGATATTAGTTATCTTTTGATGTATTGGTAAGTATGCACGGAAATGTATAAGTGGAGAGTTACTTTTCATTTGCTTTTATTTATTTACTTTTTTATTGGACTGTTAATTTACATTCAAAATAATTATAAATGCAATACAATGCGTTTTAACTCTATTCTACTATTTGTTTCTATTTTCAGCAATTTCTTTAGCAGAATATAATTTTCTTTACTGGTTGGTTTACTTCTGAGTGGCACTTTTTTTGCACACAATGGGCTAAATGGCCAGGTCATAAGGACCCCGAAGTCTCAAAGAAGATTGGGGACCCACTGGACAGATATTAGAAGACTGATGGTAGTCTCCCGTCAAGGTCATCTTGCATGTTCTTTAATGTGCATAGGTTATGGCTCTTCCTCACATGAGGCCATGTGAGGAAAAGCTTTACGTCCCATCTGATGGACGGCGGTATTTCCAAGCCTATCAGTGCCCCCTACTAACTGAGGGCAGAGCGGGGAGTTTTGAGAAGGTAAATCTCAACAGTGGAGCAGCTGGGCTACTAACTGAGGGCAGAACGGGGAGTTTTGAGAAGATAATTCTCAACAGTGGAGCAGCTGGGCTACTAACTGAGGGCAGAACGGGGAGTTTTGAGAAGATAAATCTCAACAGTGGAGCAGCTGGGCTACTAACTGAGGTCAGAGCCGGGAGTTCTGAGAAGATAAATTTTAACAGTGGAGCAGCTGGGCTATTAACTGAGGGCAGAACGTGGAATTTTGAGAAGATAAATCTCAACAGTGGAGCAGCTGGGCTACTAACTGAGGGCAGAACGGGGAGTTCTGAGAAGATAAATCTCAACAGTGGAGCAGCTGGGCTACTAACTGAGGGCAGAGCGGGGAGTTTTGAGAAGATAAATCTCAACAGTGGAGCAGCTGGGCTACTAACTGAGGGCAGAACGGGGAGCTTTGAGAAGATAAATCTCAACAGTGGAGCAGCTGGGCTACTAACTGAGGGCAGAGCGGGGAGTTTTGAGAAGATAAATCTCAACAGTGGAGCAGCTGGGCTACTAACTGATGCCAGAGCGGGGAGTTTTGAGAAGATAAATCTCAACAGTGGAGCAGCTGGGCTACTAACTGAGGGCAGAACGGGGAGTTTTGAGAAGATTTGAGATAAATCTCAACAGTGGAGCAGCTGGGCTACTAACTGAGGTCAGAGCAGGGAGTTCTGAGAAGATAAATCTCAACAGTGGAGCAGCTGGGCTGCTAACTGAGGTCAGAACGGGGAGTTTTGAGAAGATAAATGTCAACAGTGGAGCAGCTGGGCTACTAACTGAGGGCAGAGCGGGGAGTTTTGAGAAGATAAATCTCAACAGTGGAGCAGCTGGGCTACTAACTGAGGTCAGAGCGGGGAGTTTTGGGAAGATAAATCTGAACAGTGGAGCAGCTGGGCTACTAACTGAGGTCAGAGCGGGGAGTTTTGAGAAGATAAATCTCAACAGTGGAGCAGCTGGGCTACTAACTGAGGTCAGAGCGGGGAGTTCTGAGAAGATAAATCTGAACCGTGGAGCAGCTGGGCTACTAACTGAGGGCAGAACGGGGAGCTTTGAGAAGATAAATCTCAACAGTGGAGCAGCTGGGCTACTAACTGAGGGCAGAACGGGGAGTTTTGAGAAGATAAATCTCAACAGTGGAGCAGCTGGGCTACTAACTGAGGGCAGAACGGGGAGTTTTGAGAAGATAAATCTCAACAGTGGAGCAGCTGGGCTACTAACTGAGGGCAGAACGGGGAGTTTTGAGAAGATTAATCTCAACAGTGGAGCAGCTGGGCTACTAACTGAGGTCAGAGCGGGGAGATTTGAGAAGATAAATCTCAACAGTGGAGCAGCTGGGCTACTAACTGAGGTCAGAGCGGGGAGTTTTGGGAAGATAAATCTGAACAGTGGAGCAGCTGGGCTACTAACTGAGGTCAGAGCGGGGAGTTTTGAGAAGATAAATCTCAACAGTGGAGCAGCTGGGCTACTAACTGAGGTCAGAGCGGGGAGTTCTGAGAAGATAAATCTGAACCGTGGAGCAGCTGGGCTACTAACTGAGGGCAGAACGGGGAGCTTTGAGAAGATAAATCTCAACAGTGGAGCAGCTGGGCTACTAACTGAGGGCAGAACGGGGAGTTTTGAGAAGATAAATCTCAACAGTGGAGCAGCTGGGCTACTAACTGAGGGCAGAACGGGGAGTTTTGAGAAGATAAATCTCAACAGTGGAGCAGCTGGGCTACTAACTGAGGGCAGAACGGGGAGTTTTGAGAAGATTAATCTCAACAGTGGAGCAGCTGGGCTACTAACTGAGGTCAGAGCGGGGAGATTTGAGAAGATAAATCTCAACAGTGGAGCAGCTGGGCTACTAACTGAGGGCAGAACGGGGAGTTTGAGAAGGTAAATCTCAACAGTGGAGCAGCTGGGACTCGAACCTGGGAACTGCAGATTACGATCCTAGCGCGCTACCGACTGAGCCATCCCCATCCCAGTGCAATCAATCACTGAGTTCGTATTCATTTCACAAGAGAGAGGTAGCCCGCCAGGCACCTACACAGGATTTAGTTTCAGGGGAACGAGAATTGTATTGTGGAGTTCCGATTTCGGGAACCCTTACATAATTTAGTTCGGGAGGGGGGGGGGGGGGGATGAGATTAAGACTAGCATTTCTCAATTACAAAATATTCCACCGAATAGGAAAGGTTAAATTTTATTTTATATAGCATATTAATAGCGAATAGCATTTATTTTATCAGCAGCCGAGTGGTTATAACGTTTGGCTGCTCAAAGGGACCTGTCTCGAGCCGCGGGTAAGGCATGGAACCTCAGAGACCTCTGTCAGACCTCTGAGGCAAGCAATTGCTTGAGGGGGGGGGGATTTATGGCATTAGATTTTATATTTTTTTAATCTATTTTTTGGTATCGGACATAAAGGGCTGAAATAAAATTTGGAGAGCCAAGTGTTTTGGATTTCAAAGCTGGTAATAAAGTTTGAGATTTAGTATAAGACGATCGGATTTTCGGAGGGGGGGGAGGGGTAATACGAACTTTTTGGGACCGTGGGTTTTTAGATACTTCCTTGGAGGTACTCTTTTTGAGTAGGTAAATTGGCGCTCTAGCTTACGTCGGAGTGAATACGAATTCAGTGACTGATTGCGACATCGATATGATTTAGGCTTATTTTGTATTTTCTTGTGTTTTTTTGACAAAAAGAAATACATAAATAAATTTGAAAATTTTAAAACATACCTATCTTCAGAAATTATCATTTGATACATGTTACATAAACATCAACCACATGTCTCCTCCCCCTCTTTTTTTCGTGGGTGCTTGACGTAGCCAACCATATTGTATATGTCACAATCTTTGTTTTGAGGTATATCTTGTTAAAGTCGTCTTCTGAGAAATTTCTGCCCCCTTTTGGGAATGGGGAATCATTATTTAGTGTAGTCTACGACGGTCCTCACGTCAGCTTTCATACCAAACCAAATTCATAACTGTCGGAAGATATAATAGAACGACTTTCATATTTTCCCTTTTTAAGGGGGGAAATATAATGGGATTTATTTACATAACCCGCAAAATTTCCCACGTCAAAAGTTTCCATTCGACAAACAGCTTGTTACGTTCGGCCCTCGCATTCGAAAGATATAATAGTAGAATATTCCTTCGCATATCTCGCTTTTTTCTGGAGGGGGGGGGGGAACACGTGGGGAATTATAAGAATTCTCACTTTCAGAAGCTATCGTTTGACGTATAGTCCCTTACTTTCGGCCCTCGCGTCCCGAAGATATTGAGGAAAAATAATTTTCATATTAACCCTTTTAGAAAGCAGGGGGGGGGAGAAATCATGGGGGAGTAATTTGACATATAAATCATTAAGTTTGTTCGTCGTGATCGAAAGATATGGTAGAATAATATTGTGACAAATACACAACCGAGAAAGGAGTGAAAAAAAGGGGAGAAAGGAGTGAATAGGAAGTGAAAAAAACAATTTGAGAAATTTATTATTTAACGATCTTCTCATAGGCGCACTAAAAAGTAGAAAATAAAATTAAAGCATATTGATGGGGAGGTGCAATCAGTCATTGAATTCGTATTCACTTCAAAGTAAGGGCTTCGGCGATCACGTTGAGTAAGTAATTCGGCGCCCTATCTCCTGTTGAAACGAATACGAACTCAATGAATTACACCATCCTATCAATATGCTTTAATTTTATTTTCTGCTTTTTAGAGTGCATATGAGAAAATAGGTATATTTTAAATTTACTTATTTTCTTTGTCACTGAAAACAGCTACCTTCAGAAATTTTCGTATGATACATATGACTCATAAACACTGAACACATTTTCCCTCCCCTATCTTTGAAGTCCTGTTTAAAGTAACCCATGATATGACGTCAGAAATTTTAATTTGAAATATATCTTGTTAACGTTCACCTACGCGAAAATCAGCCCTTTGGAGGAGAGAATAGTGGGGGAGACGGAGAATTCGAAATTCTCTACGA
The DNA here is from genome assembly GCA_038380435.1 of Ryuthela nishihirai. Taxonomy (NCBI): domain Eukaryota; kingdom Metazoa; phylum Arthropoda; class Arachnida; order Araneae; family Heptathelidae; genus Ryuthela; species Ryuthela nishihirai. Next base: position 74,355,739 of record JAWZYU010000017.1, read on the forward strand.
CGGCCCTCATCTGAACTCTCATTTGACACCTAATTGATTGTAGGCTCTCGCTTTCGGAAGATATAGCCTAAAAATATTTGTCATATTCCCCCTCTTTATTGGGAAAGAAAGCATGGGAGTTATTTCTTTAGACCCTATATTACTTCCTGCGTAGCATAACTTGTTACTTTCGGCAGTCTTGTTCCGATGATATAGAGCAGTGGTTCTCAACCTTTAATGCTTCACGTATCCCCTGGAAATGTATACGTAACTGGCGTACCCCTTGTATAGATAGATAAAACTATAGTTATAGTATAACAATGGGAATAAAATAAAACTTTGCTACTAGATCTAGCGACTTTTGACCTCTCATGGCGTACCCCAAAACATTTTACCTCGTACCCCACGTTGAGAACCCCTAATACAGAAGAACAATCGTTTTCATATTTCCCCATTTTTAGGGGGAAAGGAAGCATGGGGGTTAGTTTTTTATAGCCTCTGACACCCAACTTTATAAGCTTTCATTTGACGCATAGCATGTTACTTTCGGCACTCGCGTTCTGTGATACAAAGGAACAATGGTTTTCACATTTCCCTTTTTTACGAAAGAAAAATTTATGGAAGAGGTCAATTTTTTTTTATGGTCTATGACACCCCCCACCTCAGGAAGGCTCGATTCTTCTCTTCTCAGAGACTTTGATTTGAAACATAATTCATTAAGTTTGACCATTGCGTTCGAAAGATAAGGTGGAAGAACTATGTTGACAAATACAGAAATCAACAAAGTGTCAGACAGAGAAACTGACAAATGATGAGCGAAAAACAATAGACGATAGATAAAAAGCTTTCATGTAAAGTGCAAAACAATAAAAGTTCTCGGCAATTCTCTAATTTTCGTGTTAGGTTACTTGTGAGATTGTGACTTTTGCAATCAGCAAATAATTACTTTCTCCTAGCTGTTTATGTTAGAGAAGATATTTTTTTATTGTTTCTAAATATACCTTATCGCTTTAATGTATTTATTAACATCGGTGAGAGGCAAAATCTCAGTTCCGAAACTTTTCAGTTGTTGTTAAGTTAAGTGTAAACCTTTAAAAGATTTTTTGTGTGTGGGAAAATCCGACGGGTAAGTTAAATTTTTAAATTAAACTTAACAACATAGATTATTGTGAACATAGATTTTCAACAATATTTAAAAAATGTTTCGAGAATTCTGGAAGCGAAATTAAAGTACTTATCGGTCGCCCTAGTGGTTAAAATTTTAATTTTGATCATCACTTTGTTTAATAATAATAACGATTTGAAATACCAATATTTATATTAATTTTTAAGAGGTGATTATGTTTCTTTTGCAATTACTCTCTTCCTAATCATTGATATAGCACTTTTCTCCAACAAAGGGCGCTCATCAGTTTTTAAACTTTTTTGTGTAAAAATAATGATAGCAAAAAAATTTCTCCAGTCTCCAAATTAGAACTTGAATGATTCACCACCAATTCCTATTCAAAATTTCAGGATTTTTTTTCAGTTATATTATTTAGAAAACTATAAACTTTTACCAGTGAGTTACATAAGTGATTGGAATTCATACGATATTTATTTAAAAATGCCTATCACATTCCCACCATTTCGAATACGTTATGATCATTATTAATCAGAAATTAATTTTTCAAATTTTGGGATTTTTTTTTTGTTGTGATTATACCGTTTAAAAACACCGTTTGTTTCATTGACTAACATTAGTAATTAAACTAAAAAAATTTTTTAAATAAAAATTCAATGTAGTCACACCATTTTCAAAAATAGGGTTTGAATCTGACCCCGCCCTCTCCTCCCATTCCCCTGGGATGGCACTGGTTCTAAAGAGAAATATTCTCAGGGAATATTTAAAATCAGCTTCTTCCAACCGAAACAAACTGCTCTCTTCCCCATTTCCTTTCTTCAATGGCAATTTCTTTGCAGCATGAGAGTCCTCCTCTCCCAAATGGGCAGGAATTTGTCTCCTGCGATAGCGCAAGGCTCCTTATTTGATGTTCACAGCTGAAGTCCCAACTATGTCAGTTTTGAGAATTTTATCTAACTCCTTTTCTGTCCTCTTAGCGTAAGATTTTTCAAATTTTTTTTTATACCTCCCCACCAAAAAAAAAAGCATTTCCCGAGGCATTTAGTCTTTTGTTTATTATCTATTCAATGCCGATATTTAGGCTATAGAGCCTTCTATCCCGGAATAAAGAGAGAATTTGAAAAGTAGAAAGATTAGAATGAGGAGTAAATATTCCACATGAATGTCAAAGTTCTATAGGCGTGATGTATCCTGTATATATTTTCTCTTTAGTCTTCCTTTTCTTGCTCGAGGAAGGTGCGGAACTTCGTTTTCTTGTAGACTTAGGACTTAGTTTTATATGCAAGTCATGGTATTTAAGCCCATTTTCTTTTCCGTTTTGGCAATAGGTTACTTCTACTTTCCTCCGTTTTAAAGTTGCTTACTGAGAGCTGTTTTGAGCTGCAGTCTTGATCTATAGTGGGGAAGGGACGTGATCATTCGGATCGATAGCTTGTCTAGCTTGAGGCACGTAGGTGCAGTCTGCAGAGACAGTGACAGGAGATAAAAGTGGCTCTTGTGCGTTCTCAGGTTGAGAAATAAATAGCTCTTTATCGGGGATGGCAAAGGCACAGGCAGCACGTTGCCTCTCCCGGTCCACAGATCCGTCAGTGTAGACCTCAGTACACCTCTCATATCGTTCAGTGACATAGGAGGTGGAGAGAAGTCTGATGGCCAATGGATCAGAGTCGCTCTTCCGACCAAGAGAAGAGATAGTGACATTGATCATAAGATCACTGTTCTTCCAGGGTGGAAAGTCGGGGAAGAGAATATTGCCAACATCCAACATCTGTCCCTGGCAGCTCGAGTGTCTGGAGCTGGCAGGAATGACGCGGTCATAGAAGTCGTTGTCATAGAAGTCAGTCATAGAAGGCCTATCATGCAACTTCCTGAGAAGCTCATGGTTAGAGTGGAGGGAATGGAGCCTCGATAGATGACACAGTATATCTCTCTACCATTGCAGGTGGTCATGCATTCCATTGCAGGTGGTATGTCATCAGCCTCTGCAATGACATACACATTAGGTGTGTTAGGGCACAGTCCGAGACAGAGACGCAGAGATATAGTATGGACATTGGCCAACTTGATGAGCAGTGTAGCAGAGGCATTGCTCAGAAGGTGACCACTGTAGTTGATACGGGAGATGATCGTGTGCCGGTACAAGACCAGGAGGGTCTTGCAGGAACTTCCCCAGTGGGTACCAGCATTGAAAGACAGTATATTTCTCTGCGCAGCAGCAACTGTCTTAACATGCTGTATGTGAGGCCCCATTTAGGCCTGCTGTCCAGAACCACACCAATAAATTTATGCTGAAGGACGGCCTTGATGTGATCTGGATCAAGCAAGAGGTCAGGGAAGGTGGGTGGAAAGTGTCTCGTCGTTAGAACCATGGATACAGTCCTATCAGTGGAAAGAGTGAGACTTAGGTTGTCAAAGAACTTGACCACCGTGTCCACAGCTCGTTTCATCACGAGCTGAGCATAGTTGGGTTCTGGCTAGGGAACCAGATGCAGATATCGTCAGCGTAAATGGAAATACCCACTCTATCATAGAGTTGAGAGTGTAGGCCTGACAGCAAGATGTTCAGTAACATCGGGCTGAGGATACCCCCTTGAGGTACTCCATGACTGATGGTGTGGGAGACACTGACGTGTTGCCCAGCTTCATGCGAACAGTCCTGTTGGAGAGGTATGCTGTGATCCACTGGATGATATTGCCTCTGAGGCTGAGATCTTGGAGTCTGCAGAGAATATTTGAGTGGGACAAGTAATCGAATGGCTTCTGGATGTCGAAGAAGACAGCGACAGTCTCCCATGGACAGCTCCTGATCAGCAGCAGAGATGAAGTCAATGAGATTGTTCAACGTGCATCTCCCTTTGGAGAAACCCGAAAGGCTGTCAGGGAGGAGGCCATTGGACTCTAGATACCATTCCACACGTCCAAGGACCAGTCTCATTAGGATCTTGCAGAGGAAAGATGATAGAGCAATGGGCCTGTACGAGGACAGCTCAGTGGCAGGTTTTCCCTGCTTCAAGATAGGCACGATGTGTGTTACCTTCTATGACTCAGGTACTGTGCAGGTGGTCCAGGAGTGATTGAGGGTTTAAGAAGCACAAGCAGAACCTCAAATATCAGGTTAGCTAACTGAGTATAGCTGCTGCCATCAGGGCCTGGGGCCGAGGAGCGCTTCGAAGCCGCAAAGCAGAGGTGAGTTCCTGCAAGGTGAAATGATCATTATAGCAAGGCTCAGAACCAGAGCAGGGCTGCTAAGCCGTATCCTGAACATTCACCGGTGGAGCAGGAAGGGAAGAGGTAAGGTGCTGCAAAAAGGCATTAGCAGTGGCGGCTAAGTCCTTCCCACGGGCCAGGGCAAAGTTATGGAAGGGAAGGGCAGGCTGTGGCTTCCCCATCAGGTTCCTGATAAACTTCCAGACTTTCCAAGAAGGGGTGAAGACATTAATGCTGGAGCAGAAGGATCGCTACCTGAACCTTTCATGCCGGTTAAGGTAGCTTCTGAACGCAGCATGTAGCCTTCTAGCATGAAGAATGTCTGGAAAACTACCAGAGTGGCGGGTGCGCCTTTCAGCTCGGCGCTGAATGGTGTGAAGTCACTTATAGTGGATATTCGGAGGAGGAAGATGCCCTGGTATCGAGTTCGTAACAGTGCAGGCATCAGAAGCAGCAGTAAGGGCCTCTGACACTGCGCTGAGATCTGTAGCTTCGATGGCAGCGAGTCCTTCAGACGAGATCTGCTGAAAGAGCTGCCAGTCGATAAGCACTGACATTCGGAGCTGCACGTCCCTTTAGAAGCAAGGAGATGTGTAGCAGGAAGTGGTCACTGCCCCAGGTGTCAGGGTCAACTGACCAGCTGAGGCTTTGACCAATGCTGGAAGAACAGAGGTCAGATCAATGGAGCTGTAGGTACTCGGAGGTCTGTAGAACGTGGGTGAGCCATCGTTGGCGATAAAGAGATTGTGCTGCAAGATGACATTCTCGATATCCTCCCGTCATTGATCACTGATGTCTCCAGACCAGGATGGGCTGTGGGCATTAAGGTGCCCACAGAGAATCCAGGGTTGAGGGCACTGCAAGAGAATATTCTGTAAGGTGTAAGGCCGGATGTAAGAGGATATCAGGGTTATATCATGGCTGTTCAGCTGAATGCGGCATGCTATGAAATCACTGTTCACATCAGTGAAAGTGAGATCAATAGCATGATGCATGACATTCTTGTGCACAAGAATCGCTGCATTGTGGGAGAGTGGATGACTCTTGCTGGTGTGCACAATATAGGGCTTGAAGACATAGTGATCAGGGAGGTTGGCCTCACAGAGAGCAAGGATGGGAACTGGCATGATGTTGATGTAGTTCCAGACGTCAGGAGCCTTGCTCCTGAAGTCCCTGCAGTTCGACTGAAAGATGGAAGGGATGTTAGTCATTCTGTCGTTGGGATGTTAGTCACCCTTTATCAATTGTTCTGTCCCCCTTTATTCTACCCTCATCTGAAAACTTTTCTAAGTCTTCCCTCCACCATTTTGAATCCTGACGTCACACGCCCCCCTAGTTGACTCATCGCATGGTTAACATATCTGTTTTCTCTATGCGAAATTAATCTAATTGTGGCGCCATCTAGTGTTTAGCAACCGTACCATATTTTAAAAAAACTGCTCCCACACGGGTTTTGAACCTGCTACCTTGGGGTGAGGAGTTTAATCTGCGCACTCAGGTATGGCTAGTTATTTTCTCGGGATGATTTGATGTGTCTCAAGTCGGGATTAGCGTTCTTTATTTAACAATCTTGGTAGGTTCTAATTCTTTCACGAGTTTTATATTGATGTATTTTAACTAAGGAATGCTTTTTTTTTTTTATTAACATATGATTTTTTTATATCCAACGTAGTTTTTATTTCTTTATAACTCGCAAATTTTCCTTATAATTTAACACATGTATTTTTATTTCTTATAATTAACCCTGAATATTTTAGTCCTTTTAAATTAACTTTTGTGTTCTTTATGAAACAATCCGCGTATATTTTTATACCATAACGTATGAATAAATTTTTGTTAATCACGTTTATTTCTTGTTAATTTAGGAAAAATGTATTTCTTGGTAAAAAAACTTTTTAAAGCTCCATTCTTATCTAAGTTTTAGATAACCAAAACACCCCAATTTATCATGATTTCAAACCCCAAACTCCTCAATAACTTTAGTACTGTTTATTCTATATATACATCTCTCAATAATTGGAGTGGGGGGCGGTACCGAAGGACCCGCCCCCCATGGAGAAAAGCTCGTATTTCGTCTTTCGACACTACACGAGTTGGCATGAGAAACCTCGAAGTAGAAGATGAAGGTTTGTTTCAGAGGAGAACCAGTAGGTACTTTGGAGTATGGGTGGTGTTAAACGGGGTGCAGGGCACAGCCTGGCTAAGAGTACGAAGAGTGGATGCAGTGCTCGTCTTCTGATTCTGGAGCCCCACAGCCGCAGTTACTGTGGGCAGCGATCTTAAAACTCTCCAGATATGCTGGGAATCTCCCATGACCTGACAGTACCTGTGTTAGGTAGTGGTCTGAGGCCATCAAGGATAGACCGACCCTTTGCAAGAATATCTTCGTTTGAAGACCATTCTAGATCGTATCCCTGAGCCTCTGCTACTCGTCCATCACTATTTGACTTAATATAGACTTCAGGGTAATCTTAGAAGTCTTAACCGCTATCTCAGGTTGGGTGTCAGTATCTCGGGCTCATACTGGACTCCAATCTCGGTATGGATCTCCAATCTCATACTGGACTCCAGCAAGGTAGCAGGTTCTCGGTATCTCGGGCTCATATTGGACTCCAAGGAATGTTGCTTTTTCCCTAGCCTGCAGTACTCTAAATATGGTCACTTCTTTTCCATCTGTCAAATTCAGAGGAGGGATCCCTGCTAACACCAGGAGAGAATCTGTAGATGTGGTCCTATAGGCCCTGGTGATTCCCAGTAAAGCTGTTCGTTGGGCTGTGAGTAGCATTCTATACATGATGGAATGGTCCATCGGGCGCCACCAGGCACCTGCTCCATAAGTTAGTATCCTTTCTGTGCCCCTTAAATAGATTTCTTTGAGGACTTCTCCTCGAAGTCCTCACGAGATGCGAGCCATTCGCCACAGTTTGCACATAACATTGGTGCATTTTACCTTAATGTCCTGCAGGTGCGGGATCCAGCTAATCCTCTCATCCAGAGTGATCCCCAAATATTTTAAAGTCGTCTTATGGCTGATGTTGTAGCCATTCAATTTAAAAATGGGGTACCTCTTGTTGAGGACACCCTCCTTAGCCACTGTCATTGATGTTGTCTTTGCACAGCTGAACCCAAGCTTGTAGTGTAGACTCCATCCTTCGAGTACCGACAATGCTACATTGCCGGCGATCTCCAGTGTTTCTCTGGAGGACACTGATATGACAAACAGCATGTCGTCTGCATAAGCTTGGAGCCAGACACCCTTAGGTAGAATTAACTCCAGGGCAGTGTCTGCAACTAAGTTCCAGAGCAACGTAACGGGCCACTGCACGAACCTTGTGGGCAGCCTCTATCTTGAGACTGCCCCACTGGCATGGAACTTCCTGGCATTTTTTTCAGTTCTGTTTAGCTTTTCTGAAGCTTTATATATGTTCTTTCAGTGAGAGAGGTGACCACTCTCTCACTGAGATAATTAGACACCAGAATAAAGATGTTCCTGGGACAAGAACAATCTTTTAACCTTTTCACAGAGGTTGGGACAGCATCAGTCCCAGCACATTTCCGTGCCTTGTCAGCAGCTGGGACACTTCTGAAACTGTGCAAGGGGGGAGGGAAATCAGGGTGTGTTGTCTCTGCCACCGGCGGCGTAGAGGGAGCGAGTTCCCCGTAACGCCTGCAGTGCTACGACGATGTAGACAATAGGCGTGGAGTGAAGAATTTGCTTCCGGTTCCAATGAAAGTTTGCAGTGGAGCCACACAAGCTCTTAGGTTGATTCTTTGAGTGCGACTTGTTTCTCAGTTCTGTTTAGCTTTTCTGAAGCTTTATATATGTTTTCTTCCTTTCGTTGATGCATTTGTTTGTGCTTTACCATGCCAAAGCGTAGAGGACTGACGGAAAGAGAAATTCAAGAGGAATTAGAACGCCTCGAATTGAATGAAACTTTCGCAGATTCTAATTCAGAGTGGAGCTCAGAAATTGATGCGGATAATGAGGAGATAGAGACCACAGATGATGACCAGGAAGCTCCAGGTTTGAATATCTCCGATCAATCAATTAATATTTGTGCTAATAATGTGCAAAATTATAGCGATTTAATTTGGTCTGATTTAAAAAGGACAGACACATCATTTATTTTTCCTTTCCTTGGATGTCCTGGAATAATGAACAATTCACTAAATAGAAGAGAGCTGGATTATTACTCTATATTTTTGACGATATATTAATGAACTTCCTGGTATTTCAAACAAATCACTACGCTAAAGTGATGACAGAAAAATCATGTAAATAGCCCTTTGCCAGGAAAGCGAAGTCATCAAGTGCAATGGAATGATATAAACGTAGATGACATGAAGGTTTTTTTTTGCTCTAATTATTCTTGCTGGTCATATTGAGGACAGTATTGATGATTACTGTGCTACGGATGAGACACTGGAAACGCCATTTTTTCGGAAGGTCATGAGCCGTGATAGATTCAAGGCAATTTTGAAATACCTACATTTCGCAGATAATTCGTAGTAGTAGCATAAGTGAGAGTTCTGGCACAGTAAAAGGGGCTCGAGAATTCTATGAAAATCTGTGGGAAAAGTTATGGGGGGTGAGGTAAAAAAGTATGTTTCTTGTGGTTTTTGTAAAAATATGTGTGAAAATTAGAAAAAAACGAGTGTGTTTTTTAGCACGTGAAAAACTAATTTAAGTTTTTTAGGGGGAGATGAGGTTTAAACTAATTTGTGAATTAGTTTAAATGAATTAGGTTGAAATCTGGTGTGTATGTGTATGAGATAAAAATGATGTGTTTGTTAAGTTATCGAACACTTCATTGGATAAAGCAGAATCAAAACTTTTATCTAAGCAAAGTCCAAAGTATTAATTCTGTTATCAAAGAAGAAAATTAAAAAGTTTTATCCAAAAGTGAATAAATTTCTTATCATAGAAGAATATTAAAACTTTTCATCAAAGTCTAAGTAATTATTTTGCTACAAGAATATTAAAACTTTTATCTAAGCAACGTTCAAGTAATAATTTTGCTACAATAATATTAAAACTTTTATCTAATCAAAGTCCAAAGTAATAATTCTGTTATCAAACCGAAACTTTGTGAAGTGTATAATAATTTAACATAAAAGAATATTAAAATTTTTATCTAATCAATGTTCAAGTAATAATTTTTCTACAAGAATATTAAAACTTTTATCTAACTAAGGTCCACGTAATAATTCTCGTTCCAGCTTTAGAATTAAATCTATTTAAATCGTACTTACTCTTCAGGATGGGAAAGTCAAAGTGACTTGGAATCGCTTCAGACTCTTCTTAAATACTCAACAGAACCAAAACTGAATCTTGAACTTTGATTTTAAATAAAAATTTCGGTTTGATAGCAAAGTCCAAGTAATAATTTTTGCAAAGGAAGTTTTCCATATGAGTACTTGCAATAGAGTGCTCAGTTTTTGCAAACGTCACCTCCATCCAAAGAGAATTTCCAAAACAATGAACTATACGAAAGAGCTCAAATTTTGTGGAAAGCCTTTTCCATTGCTACCTTCGGGGAATATCACGATCTGTATATGATCACTGATGTATTACTGCTAGGAGATATATTTGGAAACTACAGAAATTCGTGTATAAATAACTACCAACTCGATCCTTTTCATTATTTTAGTTCTCCTAGCTTATCCTACGCTGCCTGTTTAAAAATGACAGAAATTGAGCTGGAACTTATAAAAGGAGATATGTATTTTTTCATAGAAAGAGCTCTGCGAGGAGAAATATCTTTAGTGTCTAAGAGGTTTGCACAGGCCAACAATCCTTTAGTAGATCCATATGAGAGAAGTAAACCACAAAACTATATCATGTACTTTGATGCAAACAATTTATATGCTGGGCAATGTCTCAGCCTCTTCCAACTGGTAATTTCAAATGGGTAAATGATATTGACTTGTTTAATATTCCAGACGACAGCAAAAAGGGTTATTTCTTCGAAGTTGATATAGAATAAACGGCATATTTACACGTTTTACACGATTTCCCCTTGGCTCCAGAAAAATTGAAACTCTCTGATAGTAATGTGTCATTCTTGATTCCAAATCTGTTCGACAAGCAAAATTATGTCGTTCACTATAGGTTACTTAAACTCTATGTGGAACTGGGATTGAGGGTGAAACAGGTGCATAGAATCTTGGAATTTGATCAAACACCATGGCTGAAACCTTACATAGATTTTAATACAACTAAACGAATTAATGCCATAAAATATCTTGAAAAAAAAAACTTTTTCAAACTGATGAACAATGCTATATATGGCAAATGTTTAGAAAAGAAGAGAAAGGGGATAAAATGCCACATTGTGAATACTGAAGAAAAGCTTAAGAAATTAATTGCAAATCCTAGGTACGTTTCTTGTGTTAAACCTGCAGAAAATGTCGTAATTCTCCACATGAAAAAGAAATACATTATATTAGATAAACCATATTACATTGGTGTAACGATTTTGGAGTTGAGTAAATTACACATGTATAATTTCTTCTACAATTTTCTGAAGCCAAAATTCAATGCAGAATTGTTATTTGCAGATATTGATTCCTTCTGTGTCGACATCCAGACAGAAAACATATATCAGAAATTTAATTCAGACTACTTTGATTTCTCAAATTACCCCACAAACCATGCATTATACAGTGAATCAAATAAAATGGTTCCAGGAAAATTTAAAGACGAAATAAAAGGTCTTCCAATCAAAGAGGTTGTTGCGTTAAGACCAAAATTATATTCTATAATCGCGCCAATTCCCAAAAAAGCAGCTACTGGAATAAAAAATGAATTTAGTCACGAAGATTATCGGGAATGTCTATTTGATGGAAAAATCGTACATACGCAACAAACAGAATTTCGATCTGAGCAACATGATGCACACGTATACCAAATTAAAAAAATTGCTTTATCCCAAGAATACACAAAACGACATGTCATCAATGGAACTTATTTTTATGCTTCTGGAAACTATCGAATATCAGATATGTAAAGTAAAGTAGGAAATACCATTTACAAAACCCTGAACTGAAAACAAATGTTAAAAAAATAAGCGAATATTTTTGCATAATCCGAAATTGAAATAGACATGACTATAGTGTGTGTCCAAGAGTAAATTTCTAAACAATACCGATGTTATTCAACATAATCTTATGTTCCTTTTTGTCAATAATAGCAATTTTTTAGCAAAATATCCAAACTTTCGACAATTTCATTTAATACTTCTGTACTGGTGTTTCCAGCTCGTTTATTGGCAACCAAAATTGATGATTTTTCGCATATGTTGTCGAAACTCTTGTATAGTCCAGAACCACTGTTGACTTTCTATTACTGTGAGCATCATTTTAATCGACTTTAAATATTTTCTAAGTGCCTCAATGTGATTATCGATAATTCGATATTTCTCAGTAGTTCTACCATACCGTTTGGTTTCTATAGTTTCAGTTTCTGTAGTCCCCAGTTTCTGAAGATGCCCGATTGTTTGGTGAATCATTTCTTTCAACTCAGGAATGGGGTTTCTCGCCTGTAAGATATCACTCGGAAGTTTTAGTTTATATGGGTTTAATATTTCATCTTGCAAGTTGGAATCTGGATTGTAAACGAACGTTTTTTCTGCCATCTCAGTGGGCTCTTCTGGCTCTAAAGTTTTCACTACATCTTGTATATTTTTTATGGTTTCTTCACGCCTAGTTTCCAGACCTTTTAACCGTTCGACCACTGGCTTGTGAAATATTTCGAGGGTTTCCTTAACTTCTTCCTCTCCCAAAATAGTGTCTTCAATTTTCGATTTTGTAGTTGCTCACGATTTCAAGATTTCATCTATAATACTGTGTAATTGCTTAAGATCTTTCATCTTTATTCATATACAAAAAAGACATATACCCAGTGATGAAAGTCTGAAACAAGACCTCAAAGCACTTTTCTTCTTTCTTTTGGATTTGGATAGTGTCTAGCAAGTGAAACACTAATCTTGCTACCCCTGTCAAATTTCTTGTTTACTGGAATAACAGAAAAATATTGCTGAAGTTGTGGTCTTACTACTTCAATGAAATTTTGATCGTTCAAGTTGATACTATAATTTATACTAAAAGAAGAATTTGTTATGCAGCAGATTACCTTGCTTATATACCCATTTAGAAATGCATAGATGGTAATTATCTTTGAAAATAGGTGGCGTTAGTAGGTCGAATTTTGTGTTTATCTGTATAATTGGATGAGACTGCAATATGTCTTTTTTCACTTCTTTATCACCATAGGTAACGCAAATTACAGTATTTTTATCAACGTCAGAGAAGATTAGCATGGCTCCTGCGCAAGGATGACACGCAAAATCGTGAAGCGTTCCACATTTTTTGAGCCGTCCCATGGCCGAGTGGTTAGTGCGCTTGGCTACTGATCTAAGGGACCTAGGTTCGAGCCCTGCGTAAGGCATGGCTGTTTGTGTCGTTTTTGTGTCTGCTGAGGGCCTGCCATCCTCTCAGACCTTCTACTATGGCATATAAACTGACAGGTTCCTGTCAGACCTCTGTGGCAAGCAGCTGCTTTAGGGGGTATTTATTTTATAGTTTGGTAGAAGCATCATTGTTTAGAATTGGGGTGTTTGGGTTGGGTTGTTTTACCTCTGAGCGGCACTTTTTTGCACATCATGGGCTAAATGGCCAGGTCACAAAGACCCCGAAGGCTCAGAGAAGGTTGGGGGAGGGGACCCACTGGAACAGCTGTTGGGAGACAGATGGTAGCCTCCCGTCAAGGCCATCCAGCGTGTTCTTTAACGTGCACAGGGTATGGCTCTCCCACACACGGGGCCACGGCTTAACGTCCCATCCGACGGACGGCGGCCTTTCGAAGCCCATCGGTGTCCCCTATTGACCGTGGGCAGGGCGGGGAATTTTGCGGAGATAAATCTCAACGCTGACCCAGCTGGGACTCGAACCTGGGAACTACAGATTACGAGCCTGGCGCGCTACCGACTGAGCCACCCCCGCCCCAGAATTGGGGTGCCAACATTCGTAATTCGTTTTCCATTTGCATCGCCATTGAAACTGTTCCCACTTGATGCAAAAAGTCCATTTTCATTTCTCAATAGAGCATTGGATGGGTCAGGATGTAAATTTGTCAAGCCATCAACGTAACTTTTTGTTGTCGCATTTCTGTTGTGCCTCGGTTCCCCGAGGTTTCCTATTCTCTTATTGTTCGCATTAAAGACATCCTCACCAGTTAATGCGACTTTTTCCAAATATCCCTCAGTTACAGCAGCAGAATCCGACTCGGGAGAGGCAATATCAACGATTTGTTTTTTTTCTGCATTGAAACTATGCCCGTCGAATGCAATGATTCGTGGAACTTAAAGCCCATCTTTATTTCTCACCAATGTATTCATTGGACTATTTTGAACAGTGCTCAAGTTGTCGACGTAGTGTTTCATAGTGACATTGGATGAATCGATCGGATCTGCAAGATTTTTAATGCGTTTATTGCTTGCATCGTAATTATCATTGTCATTGCAAAGTGCTCTTTTTTCCAAATATCGTTTTGTAACTACTCCAGAATCTGCATCCGGTTCAGTAACATTGATTATTTGTTTATTTCGCGCATCGTAGCGATTGTTCCGAAAAATTGAAGAAGTATTATTAACGTATTGAATGGTAGCGGCATCTCCATTTTCTATGGGTCTGCCTACATTCGATATTCTTTTAGTATTTGCGTCATAATTTCCCGTGTGATTCAATGTTATAGACTCTTGTTGCAAATATTGTTTTGTCACAGAGTCCGAACCGTCTTCGGGATTGGCTACATTTCTAAATTTTTTATTACTCATGTCGTAGTCCCCATCGTGTGTCAATTTAAAACCGACACCTGGAATTCCCGCTGATCCTCTTTCGGAACCGGTCTCAGAGCCGATGACGCCAAACTTTATCAAGTAATTCATCTTTATTTACCAACTTTTTTTCTGTACTCGAGAGGCATGTGCTTGGTTTTTTATCGATTAATAAGAAATCGTGTGGTTTTGAAACTACATATGCATAAAACTGCATAAAAATATCTTTCCTGATTTCTGTTGCATGATCCATTTGTATCTGTAACATTTCTCTCTTGTTCTGCATATTAAAGAAAATAAAATAATTACACTGTAGCCGAATGTCTTTCGGAGTCGAAATATAACTCTGTGTCAGGTAAATCAATGATATGTTCTTTTTCCTTCCTCTGACGAATAATTCGATGAGTTTTTGATCTCTTTCCGTCACGAAATCGTCGAAAACAATTAAATTTTGCATGTCGGGATCCAGTTCGTTGACCTTGACGATATCTTCTTTACTGGCAGAGAAAGTTGCAATTGAGATTTTTTCGCCAAATGTTTTCTCCAAAATTTATGGCAAATCGTCGAATATTTCTTGCATAAACTGATATTTCGGCTCTGTTAAATCTTTGGCATATAAAAAGATTTTATTATAGTAGAGATGTTTAAATATTAAGTTCAACAAAAGGTTCGTCTTCCCTGAGCCTGATGGACCACAGATTAAAAGTCTAAAAGGCCAGAGAAGTGCTAATACGTTTTTGTTCAAGAATTTCTCATCTTCAAAGTCAAAATTTTGAATCTCCATTTGCTTTATTTAAAAAAGATCGTCTTCTTTGACCCAGGAATTAAATGTATTATCATAACCAAACCATTTAACATAATACTCCTTTTTATTATTCTTCACTCTAGTTTTCAGAATGGTTTCAACTTTATAAATGTCATCTTGCTTTTCGTATTTCACCATTTCTTGAGTGTAAAAACTACCAATGATTGGTTCTCCTTTCAGATCCTTGATCTTATAGGTTATGGATCTGTATTCAGAACTTGAGCAATTTCAAAAATCTCTTCTGTAAAATTCGGCAGATAACCTTTTCTACACGGTGTCTTGTACTTGGCGATTCTCACTCTGTCGTCAATTTTAAATTTTGGTGCTGTAATAGATTTAATTCTTTTACCAAACAGATTAAAATACACAATATCTTTGTTTTTCTGCAAGCTTGCCTCTTTTGGGGTCATTCTTATTGATCTGTGATAAGAAGTATTGTAATTCTAAACGAGTTTTGGTAGAACATCGATCCATTTTCTAATGTTATTAGCAGTGAAATATTTCCACATTTTTCTCTTTAGAGTCCTATTAAATCGTTCCACAATTTGAGCTTTAGTCTCATTTTCAGTGGCAAACCAATGGACACTTCGTTGGTTAAACAATGCTCGAGTTTCTTTATTGATAAACTCAGTTCCCTTATCCGTTTGTAACTTGGATGGCTTACGCTGTTTAAAAATTTCGACAAATGCTTTGGTAATCTCGCTACCCGTTTTCTTTTTAATAGGTATTCCCCAGGCTAATTTGCTGAAAACGACAATTACGGTTAAATGTAATTCGTGTGGTTATTGTGAAATTAAAATTTTTCATATCGATTAAATCACTCTGCCACTGGTCGTCTACATTCGAGACATAAACCTGTCTGGTTTGGAATTTTTTATAAATCGGTTTGTGTAACGTGTACACATCTTGTTGTTGGAGAAATCTTTTTACTTCTTTTTCCGTCAATCCAGTTTTGCGCATTAGATCTTTTATACCGGAAAATCCCTCTAATGGGTCATAGTAAACGGAAGAAAGCATCTTATTTCTTGTGTCCTAAACAAAACGGTTTTTTTTTTGTTTTAATGATAGGTTTGATTATCGTTCTTGAAATTCTTTCTCCTAAAGTTGGATTCTGAATTTCATCCAAATCATTTAATAATTCTTGGTAGGCTTCGTCCCTCTTTTTACTTTCTGTAGATTTGCTATAAGAAATGTCGTGCTTTTTGCAGGCTTTGTCCACACGGTTAATACCAGGATCTCCTCGCTTTAAACTTTTCTCTAGTTTCGTAAAAGGTCCACACTACTGGTAACCTGGAATGTGCATTTCGGGTGGATTAAACTTTTCTTGAATCCAGCTTACTATATCATCACCTTTTACAAATTTTCCTTTCTGTTTCACAAATTTATACCTAATTTTCCACAAGTTCGACATCTACCTCTCATCATTACTCTTTTATTCTTTGAAGTGACATATTAGACGTTATCCGTTAAAGTTTTCGTTTTACACTTTACACAATACATGCTTAATTTTTCTATATAAAATTTAAGTACGTGACACTTATAAAAATAAAGTATAATGTATCACAGTTATCTGACTAGTTTAACGCCTGGACAAAAGCAGAAATTGAAGAGTGCATTTGTAAATAAGAATCCTTTAACTTTAAGTGTTGATTCATAGAAGAAAGGTAACGATACTTTGAAACTAACAAAGAGACAAATCATTAAACTGAAAAAATCTACAATGCCAGTTCGACTTCGTTTCAATAAAACATAGCTAGGTGGATTTCTGCCGTTCTTAATACCTGCACTCGTAGCATTGGGAAAAAGCAGCTGCATTTGGAGCTGCAGGATATGCTGGTACTAAGCTTGCACAAAAAGTTTTAGGGAAAGGGTTATACATTCCCGGAAATCAAAGAGCAGCTGGCTTATCTAAAACTAAAAGAAAGGGAAAAGATTTGTACATTCCAGAAAAACAAATAGCTCAGGGATTTAAAAAAAGAGCCATTAAGTAACTTAGATATGGAAAATATAATGGAAAAGGATTCCATGGTGTATACTCTATTGATTCTTTACCAACAAAAGTATTAAACAACAAAAATGGTATAGTGAACTTTGACGTTTCCCGTGGTTCAGGAACTCATTGGGTAGCTTATTTCAGTGATGCGAAGTTACCTTACATCGAGTATTTTGATCCATTCGGTTTATCGCCACCAGAAGAAATAAAACACTATTTACTTACATCTTCAAAGCCGATCGTGTATAAAAAATAAAATAAAATATATATACCCCCTCAAGCAGCTGCTTGTCCAGATTCCAACTTGCAAGATGAAATATTAAACCATATAAATTAAAACTTCCGAGTGAAATCTTACAGGCGAGCAATCCCACTCCTGAACTGAAAGAAATGATTTAGAAAACAATCGGCCATCTTCAGAAACTAGGGGGCAATAAGGCTACTGATACGAAACGTTCTGGTAGACCTACTGAGAAATATCAAATTATCGAAAATCACATTGACGCACTTAGAAAATATTTAAAAATGATTAAAATGATACTAACAGTAATAAAAAAATAAAATAAATATCCCCTCCAGCAGCTGCTTGCCACAGAGGTCTGACAGGAGCCTGTCAGTTTATATGCCATAGTACAAACGTCGGCAACCTTTTTCGGCTGCGGGTCAAAATCAACCAAAATGTGACTATTAAGAAGACAGTTCGGGTCAATGGGTATTTTCATTTTAAAACAGTCCGTTAGTGAAAAATAAGATAAATTTTATTGAGAAAACTATTACAATATGCTCTTAAACTCAAAACATAAAAAATTATAATTATAATTATTATAAAAACAAATATAATTGTCAAGTTTTAGTTCATTAATAATTTATGAACTTTATAAGCGTTCTCTTCGTTATCAATGGCTCCCCTGATGCTGAATTTGTGACGTCAATTTAGTCAAGTCTGGTTCATACTTAGTCACCTTAAGACGAATACAAGCGTCTGAATTTTCGGTAATTAATCTGCTCCTGTTCTTACTTAAAATAAATTTCATGTGTGAAAATATTTGTTCACATTTATAAGTAAAACCGAACGCGGACAAAATGGCAGAGCCAATTTTTTTCAAAGATGAAAACTTCGTAGGAAGTGATGCCCAACACGATGATATCATGAGAAGGTGATTAGCTTCCGTGTTTTCTAAATCTTTCCGCAATGTCTTGAATTTGTCCGTCCACAACGTTGAACTTTTAAAATCAATCATTTCTAAACTTAAATTGTCAATTTTAAAATATTCAAAATACTGCAAATCTAAAACATTTTCCCATATTTCTCGTGCTTTATTATAAATGTAAACATTTCGCCGTGCTTCTTAAAACTTTGAAATATACTTTCAAATTCACTTTTAATCTTCAAAATACAACTTTCGAACATAGTTAGATTGCTTTCATCGATATTTTCTTTCTCATGTTAGCTTTTTAGAAAGGGAAAGAAAAGAAATATCTTAGTGTCAGTTTCAAATAATATTAATTTCGAACAAAAACTCTTCCATTCCTCGTACATTTTCAAAATTGTGTGGTTATTTCCTTGGAGTCGTATGTTGAAATCATTATAATGGTTCATTAAGTCTGTTAAGAACAAAAGTCTTAAAAACCATTGTTCATCATTGAGCTCGAGATCATTTTCACCAATTTCGTAAAGAAATATTTGTATATCATCAAAGCACTCTACAAATCTATTAAGAACTTTGCCTCGACTTAACCATTGTACTTCAGCATGTAACAGTAAATCTCCATATTTCGATTCAATTTCCTCTAAAACAGTTTTGAAGCGCCTGTGTGTTAATGCAGATCGTGCTACTATTATGTTTACGATCTTAACAACCTTTTCCATTACATCCTTAAGTTGTTGCGTAGATGCCTTTGCAAATAAAATTTCTTCATGTATGATACAATGGAACGATAAAAGTGGGCGGCCAAGTTCATTTTCCATTAGTTTCACAAATCCAACATTTTTTCCTCTCATAGCCGGAGCACCATCAGTTGTTATGGAAAACAATTTACTTTTTAAATCCAATATTTTCCCATTTTTGAAATTTGAAAACTCTTGTACTTGACGGAAAATATCAGTGCCTTTGGTCGTGTCATTCATTGAAGCAAGAACGCATAGTCCTTCATTGACGTTCAAACTATTTATTGATGCAAATCTAATAATAATTGCCAGCCTAGCCATACCCTTTACATCGGTACTTTCATCGAGTGCAATGCTAATTACGACACTAGATAATAAATCATTTTTGACCTGTGCGTCAATATTTTTTTGCCATATCTTCAATGCGACGCTGAACTGTTCTGGCCGACAATGGCATTTCTTTAATTCTCTATTATTTGTTTGTTATTTGCGAAATCATTGAATAAATGTTCGGAACAATTTATGAATGCGTTTTTCAAAAATTCGCCGTCTGTAAACGGTTTTCCGTTGGTGCCAATACTAAGGAGCTGCAATAAAGCTGGCAGATGTAGCGTAATTGTGGCTGGTAACAAATATTCTTCAAAAATTTATTTTACCATAATTTAATACACGTTTAGCAATGCATTCATATTTTTCATCATTTGACATTTCACTCACATCTTTATGTTTTGAAGAAAAGTGTCGTTCAATTTGTCTCCTGGCGGTAATTATATCTGTACATAAAGTACATATCAATTTGTCACCATTTTCCATACATCCATACTTTTCAGTCCACACATCTTGAAATAATCTCTTTTTTTCTTTTTGTTTGTCCATGGTAATAAAAATAATTATTATTTCGCTTAGGTAACTGTTCTCGCGCTTCTGAACTACTGTTTATTCACGTTAAAGACGAAGTAAACGTAGACAAGAGTAGATGCGTGATCAGCAGGTGGGCAGGGCTCCTATTGGTCGGCTGCAGGTGGCACGCAGTCAGAGAGCCCAACCGACCAATAGGAGCCCTGATCACACATTACTCTTGTTTACATCTACTTCGTCTTTAACGTGAATAAATGAACGACACGACACGCTCGTCGAGTAATGATGAGATTCGTTAGGACAATGTCGCTGTTTTCCGCCTATGTTCATTTCTGCAACTTTATAATCAAACCAAAATGTTAATCTTATTATTTATACTTTCTCAAAGTGTTTGTTTCATGTTTATGTTTTATAATTTATTTTTATATATTATATTTTATTTGCGGAACTCAAGTGGGTCACTTGAAATTATCAAATGAGTCACTTGGTGACCCGCGGGTCAAAGGTTGCCGACGCCTGCCATAGTAGAAGGTCTGAGAGGATGGCAGGCCCTCAGCAGAAAAACGACACAAACAGCCATGCCTTACCCGGGGCTCGAACTCAGGTTCCTTAGATCAGTTGCCAAGCGCGCTAACCACTCGGCCATGGGACGGCGATCTTGTATAACTCTTCGCAAATTCAAGCAAATTTCTCTGAAAAATGCGGTTACTATTGCATCTATTACATTAAACGAAGGAATAATGACATAAGCCCATATGATGTATCAGTTTGAACAAACTCCTAACGATAGGAATGAATTGTTGGTAACAACTAGCATATAAGTATTACATAGTACTACGCTATATTAATAAAGATGGTGCTTTAACAATCAATTCCTCTACTATTAAGGCATACAATCCCGAAGATTTGGAAATTAATTATGAAACGCCGATCACACTCAATGGTGAATACGACATAGCACTGATCGGTAGCAATATGTGGTATTCCTGGTACAACATCAATGATAAATATACAAATAACACTCTGAAATACTTCAATGGAAGACAATGGAATAAAATAACTTTCCCGAATGGAATGTACGATATAGAGGGATTCAATGAAGGTTTAAAAATGTCTTTGGGGATCCTAGCCCTATAATACTAGAAAGCAACCTCCCCACATTAAGATTTGTTATTCGTTTGGCAAGTGGATATAAAATAGATTTTTCTGAAGGAAAGTTACGAGAAATACTAGGGTTCGAATCGAAAATTATCGATGCAGCAAAAAACGAAAGAAAGTTCCCACCCAACATAACGAGAGGGGTCGATCGCATTGTAATTCACTGTTCTATTGTCGAATCCTATCTCAGTAACCAGAAGAGGTTACTGAGATTGTTGTACAGTTTTGTGCCTCAAACACTGATTGACAGTTTAATTGGCACACATCCATTCTTCCCCATATATTTACCGCTGAATAAAAAAATGATTACATTTACAACGTTAGAATGAAAGTAACCGATCAGAACAATAAAGTAATTGACTTGAACAAGGAAAACGTGACTTATATGTTATACATCAGACCCAAATAAAGATGAAGATACTGAGAAAGCGAATTAAAATATTTTATACAAATCCCTTCGTAAATATCCTGCGATGTCTGGCTCCGAGGAAACGAGGAACTTCCATTCAACAAATGTTAAACATTTATAAAGTCTTAATAAGATCCAGACTGGAATATGGAGGATTTCTTTTGGAAAATGCTAGCTACACCTTAGTTAAAAAAATGGAAAAAACCCAAAATAGAGCCGTAAGGATCTGTTTGGTACAACTTCCTCCTTGTCCTACTGTCTAGCTTCTTGTTGAAGCCAATCTGGGATGATATGTACTCAAGAATTTAGCTGAACCTCTTTCTCTAAGGAGATCCAATATCCTCTTCCAACACTTTCTAAGAATGGTCTATGAACAGAGGACTAACCCTCTGGTTGAGAAGATTTTCAGTCATTCTCTGAGGAAAACATGTCCTATTTATGAAGTAATCAGAGGGTTTCCTCTGTTCGAAGACGTTTGTGGTCTCCAGCGACCAGTGGAACAATGGGATGATTTGCCCCCATGGATTTTTGAAAAAATTCCTTATTTTCATAAGATACAGGGTATTACTACTAAGAAAAATCAAGAAGTCTATGTACTCAAGAATTTAGCTGAAACTTTAATTGAGGCAAAGTATGCTTCCTTTACAAAACTATTTACTGATGGCTCTGTAAAGAAGGATGAGGGAAGAGCGGCTGCTGCAGTTCGGATCCCAGATCAAAATATTCATTTAACAGTTAGTCCACCAGACCAAACAGAAGTTTTCACAACTGAATTAGTACCCATAGAAATGGTCCTTAAGTGGGCTACTACTCTGTCCTGTGACAAAGTTGTTATTCTGTCTGATAGTCGATCAGTTATTCAATTTTTACAAGGAGATCCGAGAAAATCTAGCAACAATGAGCTTTTTTGCAACATTTTGAAGATGGCGAATAAAATGATGAAGAGTGTTATTGAGTTGAACGTGCAGTGGATTTTAAGATACGTCGGCGTTATAGGAAATGAAATTGTTGACAAAATTGCTAAGGAAGCGTTATTACGTAAAAACTGGCTCAATATTCCAAGAGGTTTCAATTATTATAAAAGCAAATTTTAAAACGAAATTTTCTGCATTATTTTAAAGTTCATTCTTCTTCACATCTGAATCATAGGAGTTTGATTGGTCAAACCATTAATCCATTTCAAGATTTCGGACTGACTAAAAACGACATAGTGACCATTACCAGGCTCAGAACAGGGACCACAAGACTGAATGATCAATTGTATAAGATGAACAGAGCTCAGTCATCTTCCTGTGATACATGTAGAACAAAAGAAACAGTCTGTCATGTGTTACTTAATTGCAGCAAATTTGATATTCATAGAGATCAAATGTTTCACTCACTGGAAGAAATTGGAATTAAGGAATTTACACTCAAAGATCTACTCGGACACCAGAATTTGATAAAAAGAAAATAAATTTTTAAATTAATTTTACAATTTTTTAGGATACTAATTTGATTGACAGAATTTGATTTAGTGTCCAAATAGTGCCATGATGTTTCTGCATTAGGAGATTGAACGCTCTTAAAATTTTAATAATGTTAATCAAGAAATTTCAGTTTCTACTGAACTACCTCCTTCCTTCAGAAAATTATGGAATGCTTATAGAATGTTTATTTGACCGCCAATCTAAGACTATTGCAATTTTATGGTTTTGCTTTTGAAATTTCGGTTTTCCAGACTCAGTTGGGAGAACTCTCCGACATAGTGCACGTAGCTTTCTTAAAAGAATTTCCGGACGATAGGTGTGAAAGACCCCGAGTGATTTCCGGAATAATAGTTTATGTTGAAGAAGAAGAATTAACATTTATCATATAAAATATAGATTTGAAATAATTGTTTATCTTCTAAATTAATATAATATCATGCAAACGCATGGAGTTTTTTCTTCTATATAAGTTATGGTAGTGAAACTTGGACACTTTGTAAACAAGATAACAGGAAACTAGATGCTTTTGATTCCAGATGCTTACGCAGTATCTTGGGCATTAGGTAGTTCAACTTTGTAACTAATGATGAGGTTAGGCAAAGGTGTCGTCAACCTCCTTTAAGCAGCATATTGTGCAGAGAGAGACTCCGTTGGTTTGGCCATGTTGCCCGTATGAATAATTATAGATTGGCGAATAGGGTTATTAACAGTGTGCCTAAAGGCCTCAGAAAGAAGGGGAGACCTAGGATGCGGTGGGCAGACAATGTCAAACAGGACCTTGTTAGAATTGGTGTGCAGTGGCCAGATGAAGTAGATGTAGCTCAGGATAGACTTTCTTGGAGAACGAAATTGCACGGTCTGGTTGGACCTCCGTAGCCCATGGCTGCTTGAGGATGATGATGATGATGATGAAATTTTACTGCAGATTCCTCCCATCCCATCAATATGTATTTAATAACTCTCTAATAATGAGTAATTGTTATGTACGAAAGCAATTGTTTCAGGAAGCATGGTTTTCAATACTCTTTGCTTTTTTAGTGCAATAAAAGGAAGATATCTAGGCATATTTCTTTTGTTAAATGCATGTAGTTCCATTTGCAGTGTAGTTAGCGGCATTGTTATGGATCAGAGATGTCTGGGTTTGAGCCCCAGGTAAAGCATGGATATTTCTTTTCTTGTTTTGTCTTTCTGCTAAAGTCTCTCTTTCCACAGATCTGTGGCGTGTTATATTGACAGATTCCCGTCAGATCTCTGTGGCAAGCCGCTGTTCGATGGATATTTTGTTTCATTAAATCAAGTTTAAAACGTGTTTTAAAACTATATACGAGGTTTTAACATTTTTATAATATAGAGAACAATTACTATTTATTAGTTGATTTACCCAGCGTTGTTCTTATAAATAAAACAAACACCCCCTCAAGCAGCTGCTTGTCACAGACGTGTGTCAGTTGACATGCCATAGTAGAAGGTCTGTGAGTATGGCAGGACCTCAGCAGAAAAACAACACAGACGTCCATGCATTATCCAGCGCTTGAACACAGGTCCCATAGATCACTAGCTAAGCGCGCTAACCACTCGACCACAGGACGGCACTATATATTTCATTAAATTGTTTTAAATATAGTTCGAGAAATAAACTACTATGACTGTATCGTAAATGGCATCATATATTCATCAATCGTTTCAATGAAACTTCTCTTTCGTTTTTGCGGAGGTAGAAAGAAGAGAGCATAATCTGAAGTAACCCATGATATTCCTCATATCAGAAGATTTCACTTCAGATGTTCCTCTTCGTGATAAGAAATCGTTTATGCATTTTTCCCAATTTTTCGAGAGATGTAGGGATTTTTTTCTGGAGATGGAGCGAATATTGAAGAGGGCCCAAATATATGTCTGTTGCTTTTGGTTATGATAAGAGGAAGCTGTATACCGAATGTTGCTCTACATGGTTCAAGAGGATCAAAAATGGTGACACAGAGATGAAGTGACAAAAATACGTTTTAGATTATACACGTGTATCAAAGTACGAAAATAAAAACACTATCTTGGAAACTTTCATTTAAAACAAATAACACTTATACAGTTCCTAGGTTCTAGTCCCACCCGGAGCAGGGCCAATATTTATCTCCACAAAACTGCCTGCCATAGCAACCTTGCCTAGCCTGTGTAGTATGCCACACCGATGGGTTTGGAAAGGCCGCCGTCCTTCGCATGGGACGTTAAGCCGAGGTCACGTGTGCGGGAGAACTACACCCTGAAGACTGCTTTCACGGGAGGCTAAGAGTGGTCCCTCCCTCCAACCTTCTATCAGCCTTCGAGTCCTTGTTACTGGGCCATTTAGCCCATTGTGTGCAAAAAAAGTGCCACTCAAAGGTAAACAACCCAAAAAACAATTTCAGTACCTACAATATCGTAGTTCTGCTGCTGATGATGGCGAATATTTATTATTTACAATTTTGATATTTTAGATTTATGATGCACATATTTAAAGTTGCCAAATAAAAGAAATTAGAGAATAAATAATTACGCGATCATTATTTTTCAAACGAAACCAAGAGATAAAAATATTATTTTTATTTCTTGTGAAAGAACTATACAAATAAATTGGTTGATAATACAAGTAATCTTTAGCATAACTAGAAGAACGCATATCGCCTCTGGCGAATATGAGAACTTCGTTTTCAAAGAGAATTAAAGGTTTTGTTTACCTTCTTTTTTCACTCCTTAAAAGTATCAATATGAGCTAAAGGATGATGAGGAAAA